>OZ025258.1:26964185-27112136 GCA_964019135.1 Arenicola marina
TAATAGGCTGCTGACGCTGGCCAACGGCGAGCGCATCCGGCTGCAGAAGCACTGCGCCCTGCTCTTCGAGGTGGGAATTGGTTTAGAGCGGGGTCCCATAATGTGGGCACATACTCTGGGGCACGTTTCATCCGTTCATCTTTCATTGACCCAGTATGCGCAAAAGCGGTTTAAAACACCATTTGATTATAATATATAATAATAATATTCTTTATAATATACATATAATAATATTCTTTATAATATACATATAATAATATTCTTTATAATATTATTCTTTGTAATCTTATTCTAGTAAGCTTATTATTCTGAATAATTCTATTATTCTAATAGTCCTAATATGTTTTATGATCATATTATGTTTTATGGTCATATTATTCCTAATAATCATATTATTCTTAATAATCATATTATTCTTAATAATCATATTATTCCTAATAATCATATTATTCTTAATAATCATATTAATACTAATAGTAGAAGTGTTATTTACCTTGTTGTCTGTAGGTGTTTGACCTGCAGTTCGCCTCCCCGGCCACCATCTCTCGCTGCGGCATGGTGTACGTGTTATTTACCTTGTTGCCTGTTTGGCGTTCGACCTGCAGTTCGCCTCCCCGGCCACCATCTCTCGCTGCGGCATGGTGTACGTGTTATTTACCTTGTTGTCTGTAGGTGTTTGACCTGCAGTTCGCCTCCCCGGCCACCATCTCTCGCTGCGGCATGGTGTACGTGTTATTTACCTTGTTGCCTGTAAGTGTTTGACCTGCAGTTCGCCTCCCCGGCCACCATCTCTCGCTGCGGCATGATGTACGTGTTATTTACCTTGTTGCCTGTAAGTGTTTGACCTGCAGTTCGCCTCCCCGGCCACCATCTCTCGCTGCGGCATGGTGTACGTGTTATTTACCTTGTTGCCTGTAGGTGTTTGACCTGCAGTTCGCCTCCCCGGCCACCATCTCTCGCTGCGGCATGGTGTACGTGTTATTTACCTTGTTGCCTGTAGGTGTTTGACCTGCAGTTCGCCTCCCCGGCCACCATCTCTCGCTGCGGCATGGTGTACGTGTTATTTACCTTGTTGTCTGTAGGTGTTTGACCTGCAGTTCGCCTCCCCGGCCACCATCTCTCGCTGCGGCATGGTGTACGTGTTATTTACCTTGTTGCCTGTAGGTGTTTGACCTGCAGTTCGCCTCCCCGGCCACCATCTCTCGCTGCGGCATGGTGTACGTGTTATTTACCTTGTTGCCTGTAGGTGTTTGACCTGCAGTTCGCCTCCCCGGCCACCATCTCTCGCTGCGGCATGGTGTACGTGTTATTTACCTTGTTGCCTGTAGGTGTTTGACCTGCAGTTCGCCTCCCCGGCCACCATCTCTCGCTGCGGCATGGTGTACGTGTTATTTACCTTGTTGTCTGTAGGTGTTTGACCTGCAGTTCGCCTCCCCGGCCACCATCTCTCGCTGCGGCATGGTGTACGTGTTATTTACCTTGTTGCCTGTAGGTGTTTGACCTGCAGTTCGCCTCCCCGGCCACCATCTCTCGCTGCGGCATGGTGTACGTGTTATTTACCTTGTTGCCTGTAGGTGTTTGACCTGCAGTTCGCCTCCCCGGCCACCATCTCTCGCTGCGGCATGATGTACGTGTTATTTACCTTGTTGCCTGTAGGTGTTTGACCTGCAGTTCGCCTCCCCGGCCACCATCTCTCGCTGCGGCATGGTGTACGTGTTATTTACCTTGTTGCCTGTAGGTGTTTGACCTGCAGTTCGCCTCCCCGGCCACCATCTCTCGCTGCGGCATGGTGTACGTGTTATTTACCTTGTTGCCTGTAGGTGTTTGACCTGCAGTTCGCCTCCCCGGCCACCATCTCTCGCTGCGGCATGGTGTACGTGTTATTTACCTTGTTGCCTGTAGGTGTTTGACCTGCAGTTCGCCTCCCCGGCCACCATCTCTCGCTGCGGCATGGTGTACGTGTTATTTACCTTGTTGCCTGTAGGTGTTTGACCTGCAGTTCGCCTCCCCGGCCACCATCTCTCGCTGCGGCATGGTGTACGTGTTATTTACCTTGTTGCCTGTAGGTGTTTGACCTGCAGTTCGCCTCCCCGGCCACCATCTCTCGCTGCGGCATGGTGTACGTGTTATTTACCTTGTTGCCTGTAGGTGTTTGACCTGCAGTTCGCCTCCCCGGCCACCATCTCTCGCTGCGGCATGATGTACGTGTTATTTACCTTGTTGTCTGTAGGTGTTTGACCTGCAGTTCGCCTCCCCGGCCACCATCTCTCGCTGCGGCATGGTGTACGTGTTATTTACCTTGTTGTCTGTAGGTGTTTGACCTGCAGTTCGCCTCCCCGGCCACCATCTCTCGCTGCGGCATGGTGTACGTGTTATTTACCTTGTTGTCTGTAGGTGTTTGACCTGCAGTTCGCCTCCCCGGCCACCATCTCTCGCTGCGGCATGGTGTACGTGTTATTTACCTTGTTGTCTGTAGGTGTTTGACCTGCAGTTCGCCTCCCCGGCCACCATCTCTCGCTGCGGCATGGTGTACGTGTTATTTACCTTGTTGCCTGTAGGTGTTTGACCTGCAGTTCGCCTCCCCGGCCACCATCTCTCGCTGCGGCATGGTGTACGTGTTATTTACCTTGTTGCCTGTAGGTGTTTGACCTGCAGTTCGCCTCCCCGGCCACCATCTCTCGCTGCGGCATGGTGTACGTGTTATTTACCTTGTTGCCTGTAGGTGTTTGACCTGCAGTTCGCCTCCCCGGCCACCATCTCTCGCTGCGGCATGGTGTACGTGTTATTTACCTTGTTGCCTGTAGGTGTTTGACCTGCAGTTCGCCTCCCCGGCCACCATCTCTCGCTGCGGCATGGTGTACGTGTTATTTACCTTGTTGTCTGTAGGTGTTTGACCTGCAGTTCGCCTCCCCGGCCACCATCTCTCGCTGCGGCATGGTGTACGTGTTATTTACCTTGTTGTCTGTAGGTGTTTGACCTGCAGTTCGCCTCCCCGGCCACCATCTCTCGCTGCGGCATGGTGTACGTGTTATTTACCTTGTTGCCTGTAGGTGTTTGACCTGCAGTTCGCCTCCCCGGCCACCATCTCTCGCTGCGGCATGATGTACGTGTTATTTACCTTGTTGTCTGTAGGTGTTTGACCTGCAGTTCGCCTCCCCGGCCACCATCTCTCGCTGCGGCATGGTGTACGTGTTATTTACCTTGTTGTCTGTAGGTGTTTGACCTGCAGTTCGCCTCCCCGGCCACCATCTCTCGCTGCGGCATGGTGTACGTGTTATTTACCTTGTTGCCTGTAGGTGTTTGACCTGCAGTTCGCCTCCCCGGCCACCATCTCTCGCTGCGGCATGGTGTACGTGTTATTTACCTTGTTGCCTGTAGGTGTTTGACCTGCAGTTCGCCTCCCCGGCCACCATCTCTCGCTGCGGCATGGTGTACGTGTTATTTACCTTGTTGTCTGTAGGTGTTTGACCTGCAGTTCGCCTCCCCGGCCACCATCTCTCGCTGCGGCATGGTGTACGTGTTATTTACCTTGTTGTCTGTAGGTGTTTGACCTGCAGTTCGCCTCCCCGGCCACCATCTCTCGCTGCGGCATGGTGTACGTGTTATTTACCTTGTTGCCTGTAGGTGTTTGACCTGCAGTTCGCCTCCCCGGCCACCATCTCTCGCTGCGGCATGATGTACGTGTTATTTACCTTGTTGTCTGTAGGTGTTTGACCTGCAGTTCGCCTCCCCGGCCACCATCTCTCGCTGCGGCATGATGTACGTGTTATTTACCTTGTTGTCTGTAGGTGTTCGACCTGCAGTTCGCCTCCCCGGCCACCATCTCTCGCTGCGGCATGGTGTACGTGTTATTTACCTTGTTGTCTGTAGGTGTTTGACCTGCAGTTCGCCTCCCCGGCCACCATCTCTCGCTGCGGCATGGTGTACGTGTTATTTACCTTGTTGTCTGTAGGTGTTTGACCTGCAGTTCGCCTCCCCGGCCACCATCTCTCGCTGCGGCATGATGTACGTGTTATTTACCTTGTTGCCTGTAGGTGTTTGACCTGCAGTTCGCCTCCCCGGCCACCATCTCTCGCTGCGGCATGGTGTACGTGTTATTTACCTTGTTGTCTGTAGGTGTTTGACCTGCAGTTCGCCTCCCCGGCCACCATCTCTCGCTGCGGCATGATGTACGTGTTATTTACCTTGTTGTCTGTAGGTGTTTGACCTGCAGTTCGCCTCCCCGGCCACCATCTCTCGCTGCGGCATGGTGTACGTGTTATTTACCTTGTTGCCTGTAGGTGTTTGACCTGCAGTTCGCCTCCCCGGCCACCATCTCTCGCTGCGGCATGGTGTACGTGTTATTTACCTTGTTGCCTGTAGGTGTTTGACCTGCAGTTCGCCTCCCCGGCCACCATCTCTCGCTGCGGCATGGTGTACGTGTTATTTACCTTGTTGTCTGTAGGTGTTCGACCTGCAGTTCGCCTCCCCGGCCACCATCTCTCGCTGCGGCATGGTGTACGTGTTATTTACCTTGTTGTCTGTAGGTGTTTGACCTGCAGTTCGCCTCCCCGGCCACCATCTCTCGCTGCGGCATGGTGTACGTGTTATTTACCTTGTTGCCTGTAGGTGTTTGACCTGCAGTTCGCCTCCCCGGCCACCATCTCTCGCTGCGGCATGGTGTACGTGTTATTTACCTTGTTGCCTGTAGGTGTTTGACCTGCAGTTCGCCTCCCCGGCCACCATCTCTCGCTGCGGCATGGTGTACGTGTTATTTACCTTGTTGCCTGTAGGTGTTTGACCTGCAGTTCGCCTCCCCGGCCACCATCTCTCGCTGCGGCATGGTGTACGTGTTATTTACCTTGTTGTCTGTAGGTGTTTGACCTGCAGTTCGCCTCCCCGGCCACCATCTCTCGCTGCGGCATGATGTACGTGTTATTTACCTTGTTGTCTGTAGGTGTTTGACCTGCAGTTCGCCTCCCCGGCCACCATCTCTCGCTGCGGCATGGTGTACGTGTTATTTACCTTGTTGCCTGTAGGTGTTTGACCTGCAGTTCGCCTCCCCGGCCACCATCTCTCGTTGCGGCATGATGTACGTGTTATTTACCTTGTTGCCTGTTTGGCGTTCGACCTGCAGTTCGCCTCCCCGGCCACCATCTCTCGCTGCGGCATGGTGTACGTGTTATTTACCTTGTTGTCTGTAGGTGTTTGACCTGCAGTTCGCCTCCCCGGCCACCATCTCTCGCTGCGGCATGGTGTACGTGTTATTTACCTTGTTTTCTGTAGGTGTTTGACCTGCAGTTCGCCTCCCCGGCCACCATCTCTCGCTGCGGCATGGTGTACGTGTTATTTACCTTGTTGCCTGTAGGTGTTTGACCTGCAGTTCGCCTCCCCGGCCACCATCTCTCGCTGCGGCATGGTGTACGTGTTATTTACCTTGTTGCCTGTAGGTGTTTGACCTGCAGTTCGCCTCCCCGGCCACCATCTCTCGCTGCGGCATGGTGTACGTGTTATTTACCTTGTTGCCTGTAGGTGTTTGACCTGCAGTTCGCCTCCCCGGCCACCATCTCTCGCTGCGGCATGGTGTACGTGTTATTTACCTTGTTGCCTGTAGGTGTTTGACCTGCAGTTCGCCTCCCCGGCCACCATCTCTCGCTGCGGCATGGTGTACGTGTTATTTACCTTGTTGTCTGTAGGTGTTTGACCTGCAGTTCGCCTCCCCGGCCACCATCTCTCGCTGCGGCATGGTGTACGTGTTATTTACCTTGTTGCCTGTAGGTGTTTGACCTGCAGTTCGCCTCCCCGGCCACCATCTCTCGCTGCGGCATGGTGTACGTGTTATTTACCTTGTTGTCTGTAGGTGTTCGACCTGCAGTTCGCCTCCCCGGCCACCATCTCTCGCTGCGGCATGGTGTACGTGTTATTTACCTTGTTGTCTGTAGGTGTTTGACCTGCAGTTCGCCTCCCCGGCCACCATCTCTCGCTGCGGCATGGTGTACGTGTTATTTACCTTGTTGTCTGTAGGTGTTTGACCTGCAGTTCGCCTCCCCGGCCACCATCTCTCGCTGCGGCATGGTGTACGTGTTATTTACCTTGTTGCCTGTAGGTGTTTGACCTGCAGTTCGCCTCCCCGGCCACCATCTCTCGCTGCGGCATGATGTACGTGTTATTTACCTTGTTGTCTGTAGGTGTTTGACCTGCAGTTCGCCTCCCCGGCCACCATCTCTCGCTGCGGCATGATGTACGTGTTATTTACCTTGTTGTCTGTAGGTGTTTGACCTGCAGTTCGCCTCCCCGGCCACCATCTCTCGCTGCGGCATGGTGTACGTGTTATTTACCTTGTTGCCTGTAGGTGTTTGACCTGCAGTTCGCCTCCCCGGCCACCATCTCTCGCTGCGGCATGGTGTACGTGTTATTTACCTTGTTGCCTGTAGGTGTTTGACCTGCAGTTCGCCTCCCCGGCCACCATCTCTCGCTGCGGCATGGTGTACGTGTTATTTACCTTGTTGTCTGTAGGTGTTTGACCTGCAGTTCGCCTCCCCGGCCACCATCTCTCGCTGCGGCATGGTGTACGTGTTATTTACCTTGTTGTCTGTAGGTGTTTGACCTGCAGTTCGCCTCCCCGGCCACCATCTCTCGCTGCGGCATGGTGTACGTGTTATTTACCTTGTTGCCTGTAGGTGTTTGACCTGCAGTTCGCCTCCCCGGCCACCATCTCTCGCTGCGGCATGGTGTACGTGTTATTTACCTTGTTGCCTGTAGGTGTTTGACCTGCAGTTCGCCTCCCCGGCCACCATCTCTCGCTGCGGCATGGTGTACGTGTTATTTACCTTGTTGCCTGTAGGTGTTTGACCTGCAGTTCGCCTCCCCGGCCACCATCTCTCGCTGCGGCATGGTGTACGTGTTATTTACCTTGTTGTCTGTAGGTGTTTGACCTGCAGTTCGCCTCCCCGGCCACCATCTCTCGCTGCGGCATGGTGTACGTGTTATTTACCTTGTTGTCTGTAGGTGTTTGACCTGCAGTTCGCCTCCCCGGCCACCATCTCTCGCTGCGGCATGGTGTACGTGTTATTTACCTTGTTGCCTGTAGGTGTTTGACCTGCAGTTCGCCTCCCCGGCCACCATCTCTCGCTGCGGCATGGTGTACGTGTTATTTACCTTGTTGTCTGTAGGTGTTCGACCTGCAGTTCGCCTCCCCGGCCACCATCTCTCGCTGCGGCATGGTGTACGTGTTATTTACCTTGTTGCCTGTAGGTGTTTGACCTGCAGTTCGCCTCCCCGGCCACCATCTCTCGCTGCGGCATGGTGTACGTGTTATTTACCTTGTTGCCTGTAGGTGTTTGACCTGCAGTTCGCCTCCCCGGCCACCATCTCTCGCTGCGGCATGGTGTACGTGTTATTTACCTTGTTGCCTGTAGGTGTTTGACCTGCAGTTCGCCTCCCCGGCCACCATCTCTCGCTGCGGCATGGTGTACGTGTTATTTACCTTGTTGCCTGTAGGTGTTTGACCTGCAGTTCGCCTCCCCGGCCACCATCTCTCGCTGCGGCATGGTGTACGTGTTATTTACCTTGTTGTCTGTAGGTGTTTGACCTGCAGTTCGCCTCCCCGGCCACCATCTCTCGCTGCGGCATGATGTACGTGTTATTTACCTTGTTGTCTGTAGGTGTTTGACCTGCAGTTCGCCTCCCCGGCCACCATCTCTCGCTGCGGCATGGTGTACGTGTTATTTACCTTGTTGCCTGTAGGTGTTTGACCTGCAGTTCGCCTCCCCGGCCACCATCTCTCGCTGCGGCATGGTGTACGTGTTATTTACCTTGTTGCCTGTAGGTGTTTGACCTGCAGTTCGCCTCCCCGGCCACCATCTCTCGCTGCGGCATGGTGTACGTGTTATTTACCTTGTTGTCTGTAGGTGTTTGACCTGCAGTTCGCCTCCCCGGCCACCATCTCTCGCTGCGGCATGATGTACGTGTTATTTACCTTGTTGTCTGTAGGTGTTTGACCTGCAGTTCGCCTCCCCGGCCACCATCTCTCGCTGCGGCATGGTGTACGTGTTATTTACCTTGTTGTCTGTAGGTGTTTGACCTGCAGTTCGCCTCCCCGGCCACCATCTCTCGCTGCGGCATGGTGTACGTGTTATTTACCTTGTTGCCTGTAGGTGTTTGACCTGCAGTTCGCCTCCCCGGCCACCATCTCTCGCTGCGGCATGATGTACGTGTTATTTACCTTGTTGTCTGTAGGTGTTTGACCTGCAGTTCGCCTCCCCGGCCACCATCTCTCGCTGCGGCATGGTGTACGTGTTATTTACCTTGTTGCCTGTAGGTGTTTGACCTGCAGTTCGCCTCCCCGGCCACCATCTCTCGTTGCGGCATGATGTACGTGTTATTTACCTTGTTGCCTGTTTGGCGTTCGACCTGCAGTTCGCCTCCCCGGCCACCATCTCTCGCTGCGGCATGGTGTACGTGTTATTTACCTTGTTGTCTGTAGGTGTTTGACCTGCAGTTCGCCTCCCCGGCCACCATCTCTCGCTGCGGCATGGTGTACGTGTTATTTACCTTGTTTTCTGTAGGTGTTTGACCTGCAGTTCGCCTCCCCGGCCACCATCTCTCGCTGCGGCATGGTGTACGTGTTATTTACCTTGTTGCCTGTAGGTGTTTGACCTGCAGTTCGCCTCCTCGGCCACCATCTCTCGCTGCGGCATGGTGTACGTGTTATTTACCTTGTTGCCTGTAGGTGTTTGACCTGCAGTTCGCCTCCCCGGCCACCATCTCTCGCTGCGGCATGGTGTACGTGTTATTTACCTTGTTGCCTGTAGGTGTTTGACCTGCAGTTCGCCTCCCCGGCCACCATCTCTCGCTGCGGCATGGTGTACGTGTTATTTACCTTGTTGCCTGTAGGTGTTTGACCTGCAGTTCGCCTCCCCGGCCACCATCTCTCGCTGCGGCATGGTGTACGTGTTATTTACCTTGTTGCCTGTAGGTGTTTGACCTGCAGTTCGCCTCCCCGGCCACCATCTCTCGCTGCGGCATGGTGTACGTGTTATTTACCTTGTTGCCTGTAGGTGTTCGACCTGCAGTTCGCCTCCCCGGCCACCATCTCTCGCTGCGGCATGGTGAACGTGTTATTTACCTTGTTGCCTGTAGGTGTTTGACCTGCAGTTCGCCTCCCCGGCCACCATCTCTCGCTGCGGCATGGTGTACGTGTTATTTACCTTGTTGTCTGTAGGTGTTTGACCTGCAGTTCGCCTCCCCGGCCACCATCTCTCGCTGCGGCATGATGTACGTGTTATTTACCTTGTTGCCTGTAGGTGTTTGACCTGCAGTTCGCCTCCCCGGCCACCATCTCTCGCTGCGGCATGATGTACGTGTTATTTACCTTGTTGTCTGTAGGTGTTTGACCTGCAGTTCGCCTCCCCGGCCACCATCTCTCGCTGCGGCATGGTGTACGTGTTATTTACCTTGTTTCCTGTAGGTGTTTGACCTGCAGTTCGCCTCCCCGGCCACCATCTCTCGCTGCGGCATGATGTACGTGTTATTTACCTTGTTGTCTGTAGGTGTTCGACCTGCAGTTCGTCCCCCCCGCCACCATCTCTCGCTGCGGCATGGTGTACGTGTTATTTACCTTGTTGTCTGTAGGTGTTTGACCTGCAGTTCGCCTCCCCGGCCACCATCTCTCGCTGCGGCATGATGTACGTGTTATTTACCTTGTTGCCTGTAGGTGTTTGACCTGCAGTTCGCCTCCCCGGCCACCATCTCTCGCTGCGGCATGATGTACGTGTTATTTACCTTGTTGCCTGTAGGTGTTTGACCTGCAGTTCGCCTCCCCGGCCACCATCTCTCGTTGCGGCATGGTGTACGTGTTATTTACCTTGTTGTCTGTAGGTGTTTGACCTGCAGTTCGCCTCCCCGGCCACCATCTCTCGCTACGGCATGGTGTACGTGTTATTTACCTTGTTGCCTGTAGGTGTTTGACCTGCAGTTCGCCTCCCCGGCCACCATCTCTCGCTGCGGCATGGTGTACGTGTTATTTACCTTGTTGCCTGTAGGTGTTTGACCTGCAGTTCGCCTCCCCGGCCACCATCTCTCGCTGCGGCATGGTGTACGTGTTATTTACCTTGTTGTCTGTAGGTGTTTGACCTGCAGTTCGCCTCCCCGGCCACCATCTCTCGCTGCGGCATGATGTACGTGTTATTTACCTTGTTGTCTGTAGGTGTTCGACCTGCAGTTCGTCCCCCCCGCCACCATCTCTCGCTGCGGCATGGTGTACGTGTTATTTACCTTGTTGTCTGTAGGTGTTTGACCTGCAGTTCGCCTCCCCGGCCACCATCTCTCGCTGCGGCATGGTGTACGTGTTATTTACCTTGTTGTCTGTAGGTGTTTGACCTGCAGTTCGCCTCCCCGGCCACCATCTCTCGCTGCGGCATGGTGTACGTGTTATTTACCTTGTTCCCTGTAGGTGTTTGACCTGCAGTTCGCCTCCCCGGCCACCATCTCTCGCTGCGGCATGGTGTACGTGTTATTTACCTTGTTGTCTTTAGGTGTTTGACCTGCAGTTCGCCTCCCCGGCCACCATCTCTCGCTGCGGCATGGTGTACGTGTTATTTACCTTGTTGGCTGTAGGTGTTTGACCTGCAGTTCGCCTCCCCGGCCACCATCTCTCGCTGCGGCATGGTGTACGTGTTATTTACCTTGTTGTCTGTAGGTGTTTGACCTGCAGTTCGCCTCCCCGGCCACCATCTCTCGCTGCGGCATGGTGTACGTGTTATTTACCTTGTTGGCTGTAGGTGTTTGACCTGCAGTTCGCCTCCCCGGCCACCATCTCTCGCTGCGGCATGATGTACGTGTTATTTACCTTGTTGGCTGTAGGTGTTTGACCTGCAGTTCGCCTCCCCGGCCACCATCTCTCGCTGCGGCATGATGTACGTGTTATTTACCTTGTTGTCTGTAGGTGTTCGACCTGCAGTTCGCCTCCCCGGCCACCATCTCTCGCTGCGGCATGGTGTACGTGGACCCCAAGAACCTGGGCTATGAGCCCTTCTGGCAGAAGTGGGTGAGCGGGCGGAACGGCGAGTTTGAGCAGGACCAGCTGATGCGGCTCTACAAGAAGTACGTCGTCAACTGTATCGACATGATCGTCGAAGGCGTCGTGGACGGCAAGCAGGGCGAAAAGATGAGGACCATCGTGCCGCTCACCAGTCTCAACATGGTGAGTGGGGGGGATCTCCTCCCCCCAGGTGACCCCCAGCTGGCCCCCATGATCTCCACCCTGACACCACTCTTCCTCCCCCCAGGTGACCCCCAGCTGGCCCCCATGATCTCTACTTCTGACACCACCCTTCCTCCCCCCAGGTGACCCAGCTGGCCCCCATAATATCCCCTTCCGACACCACTCTTCCTCCCCCCAGGTGACCCAGCTGGCCCCCATAATCTCCCCTTCTGACACCACCCTTCCTCCCCCCAGGTGACCCAGCGTGCCCCCATAATCTCCATTTCTGACACCACCCTTCCTCCCCCCATGTGACCCAGCTGGCCCCCATAATCTCCACTTCTGACACCCCCCCTCCCCCCAGGTGACCCAACTGGCCCCCATAATCTCCACTCCTGACGCCGCTTTTTTATCCCCCAGGTAACCCAGCTGACCCCTATAATATCCACTTGGGACCCCACCCTTCCTCCCCCCCAGGTGACCCAGCTGGCCCCCGTAATCTCCACTTCTGACCCCACCCTTCCTCCCCCCAGGTGACCCAGCTGGCCCCCATAATATCCACTTCTAACCCCACCCTTCCTCCCCCCAGGTGACCCAGCTGGCCCCCATAATCTCCCCTTCTGACACCCCCTCCCCCTCTCCCCAGGTGACCCAGCTGGCCCCCATAATATCCACTTGTGACCCCACCATTTCTCCCCCCAGGTGACCCAGCTGGCCCACGTAATCTCCACTTTTGACCCCACCCTTCCTCCCACCAGGTGACCCAGCTGACCCCCGTAATCTCCCCTTCTGAGACCCCCCCCCCTCCCCCCAGGTGACCCAGCTGGCCCCCGTAATCTCCACTTCTGACCCCACCCTTCCTGCCCCCAGGTGACCCAGGTGACCCAGCTGGCCCCCATAATCTTCACTTGGGACGCCACCCTTCCTCCCCCCAGGTGACCCAGCTGGCCCCCGTAATCTCCACTTCTGACCCCACCCTTCCTCCCCCCAGGTGACCCAGCTGGCCCCCATAATATCCACTTGTGACCCCACCCTTTCTCCCCCCAGGTGACCCAGCTGGCCCACGTAATCTCCACTTTTGACCCCACCCTTCCTCCCACCAGGTGACCCAGCTGGCCCCCGTAATCTCCCCTTCTGACACCCCCCCCCCTTCCCCCAGGTGACCCAGCTGGCCCCCGTAATCTCCACTTCTGACCCCACCCTTCCTCCCCCCAGGTGACCCAGCGGGCCCCCATAATCTTCACTTGGGACGCCACCCTTCCTCCCCCCAGGTGACCCAGCTGGCCCCCGTAATCTCCACTTTTGACCCCACCCTTCCTCCCCCCAGGTGACCCAGCTGGCCCCCATAATATCCACTTCTGACCCCACCCATCTTCCCCCAGGTGACCCAGCTGGCCCGCATGTTGGACTCGCTGCTGGAGCGAGAGGAGACCAGCGCGGACGTCCTGGAGGCCTACTTCCTGCAGGCCCTCTACTGGTCGCTAGGGGCGGGGCTGCTGGAGGATGGCAGGGTCAAGTTCGACAACTACGTCAAGTACCTGGCCTCACTACCTACCAAGGACTCGGACGCTGACCCCGCCGTCCCAGGTAGGTCACAGGTCATAGGTCATAGGTCAGTGGGGCCTGACTGATCATGCCCCGTTGATCGTGGAGGCAGTTTTCTTTCAGTTATTGCAATAATCGATTTAGTAAATGTCTAGCATTAAAACTGAATCGTTTATATACGTGAAAAGGCCACTGAATAGACAACCAGCGTACATAAACCAACGCCCACTCCTCCTATCTGCTTACAGGGGCCGCCCCAATAGCTCAGTCGGTTAGAGCGCTCGCCTTGAGTGCTCTGGCCACCTGAGAGCCTAACGGCACGTGGATATAAAATATAAACCATCCTATCTGTTCACAGGGGAGATGCACGTGGATCGGTAGTTCGCGCCAAGCTGGCGTCACTCTGTGATTTCATGTCCTTCTTCCTAAAGAGTAGGGGGTTACCCCCGGGGACATGGCTCCACTCCCCCTTCCTTCTCCCATTGACGCGATGTGACCAAAAGTGGTTAAAGCGTCCTGGATATACGACCAACGTACTACATAAACCAACCCGCACTCCCCCTATCCGTCTACAGGGGAGATGCCGACCGCCCAGCCACAGCTCTACGAGTACTTCTTCGACGGCGAGCAGAAAAAGTGGGTGGCGTGGCAGTCCCTCGTGCCCAAGTACGTCCACGACCCGGAGTGCAAGTTCAACGAGATACTGGTGCCCACGGTGGACACTGTGCGCACCATGTGGCTCCTTAAGCTGCAGGTGCGCCTCAAGCAACCCGTCCTCCTGGTGGGCGAGACCGGCACCAGCAAGACCGCCACCGCCTCCAACTTCCTGAGGGAGCTGGACAAGGAGAGCAACGTGAGTGGGCCATGCCGTATGTCAACGTAAAAAATAGGTAGAAAACTGTTATTAATGGGAAGGGGAATCCGAGTCCAGTAACCGATGAAAGATAAATGTTTGTCGTTTGCAGTGGCGTATTTCTAGGGATAAATGTTTGTCGTTTGCAGTGGCGTATTTCTAGGGATAAATGTTTGTCGTTTGCAGTGGCATATTTCTAGGGATAAATGTTTGTCGTTTGCAGTGGCGTATTTCTAGGGATAAATGTTTGTCGTTTGCAGTGGCGTATTTCTAGGGATAAATGTTTGTCGTTTGCAGTGGCGTATTTCTAGGGATAAATGTTTGTCGTTTGCAGTGGCGTATTTCTAGGGATAAATGTTTGTCGTTTGCAGTGGCGTATTTCTAGGGATAAATGTTTGTCGTTTGCAGTGGCGTATTTCTAGGGATAAATGTTTGTCGTTTGCAGTGGCGTATTTCTAGGGATAAATGTTTGTCGTTTGCAGTGACGTATTTCTAGGGATAAATGTTTGTCGTTTGCAGTGGCGTATTTCTAGGGATAAATGTTTGTCGTTTGCAGTGGCGTATTTCTAGGGATAAATGTTTGTCGTTTGCAGTGGCGTATTTCTGGTGATAACTATTTTCGTGGCTTGCAGTTGCTGCTCAACATGAACTTCTCGAGTCGGACGACATCTCTGGACGTGCAGCGGAACCTGGAGGCCAACGTGGAGAAGCGCACCAAGGACACGTACGGCCCTCCGCCCGGCAAGAGGCTCATCGTCTTCCTCGACGACATGAACATGCCACAGGTAGGCACCACCACTGTAACAGCGGTCTGCACGGACCACTGTAACAGCGGTCTGCACGGACCTCTGTAACAGCGGTCTGCACGGCGGTCTGCACGGACCACTGTAACAGCGTGCAAACTATTCTATTTTACGAGCAAAAGTTACGAGATCTTAGTGAAATGACCCCCAGATCCGGGTTGACCAGTGTTATGTGTACACCGAAGTGCCATTAATTAAACACCGATACCACCACCCATCACTCCAGGCTGACCAGTGTTATGTGTACACCGAAGTGCGATTAATTAAACACCGATACCACCACCCGTCACTCCAGGCTGACCAGTGTTATGTGTACACCGAAGTGCGATTAATTAAACACCGATCCACCACCCATCACTCCAGGCTGACAAGTGTTATGTGTACACCAAAGTGCCATTAATTAAACACCGATACCACCACCCGTCACTCCAGGCTGACCAGTGTTATGTGTACACCAAAGTGCCATTAATTAAACACCGATACCACCACCCGTCACTCCAGGCTGACCAGTGTTATGTGTACACCGAAGTGCCATTAATTAAACACCGATACCACCACCCATCACTCCAGGCTGACAAGTGTTATGTGTACACCAAAGTGCCATTAATTAAACACCGATACCACCACCCGTCACTCCAGGCTGACCAGTGTTATGTGTACACCAAAGTGCCATTAATTAAACACCGATACCACCACCCGTCACTCCAGGCTGACCAGTGTTATGTGTACACCGAAGTGCCATTAATTAAACACCGATACCACCACCCATCACTCCAGGCTGACCAGTGTTATGTGTACACCGAAGTGCCATTAATTAAACACCGATACCACCACCCGTCACTCCAGGCTGACCAGTGTTATGTGTACACCGAAGTGCGATTAATTAAACACCGATACCACCACCCGTCACTCCAGGCTGACCAGTGTTATGTGTACACCGAAGTGCGATTAATTTAACACCGATACCACCACCCATCACTCCAGGCTGACCAGTGTTATGTGTACACCGAAGTGCCATTAATTAAACACCGATACCACCACCCGTCACTCCAGGCTGACCAGTGTTATGTGTACACCGAAGTGCGATTAATTAAACACCGATACCACCACCCATCACTCCAGGCTGACCAGTGTTATGTGTACACCGAAGTGCCATTAATTAAACACCGATACCACCACCCATCACTCCAGGCTGACCAGTGTTATGTGTACACCGAAGTGCCATTAATTAAACACCGATACCACCACCCATCACTCCAGGCTGACCAGTGTTATGTGTACACCGAAGTGCCATTAATTAAACACCGATACCACCACCCATCACTCCAGGCTGACCAGTGTTATGTGTACACCGAAGTGCGATTAATTAAACACCGATACCACCACCCATCACTCCAGGCTGACCATTCTATGAGTACACAGAAGTGCCATTAAACACCGATGCCACTGCCCATCACTACAGGTTGACCAGTACGGCACCCAGCAGCCCATCGCCCTCCTCAAGCTGCTGCTGGAGCGCGGCGGCTGCTACGACCGCGGGAAGGACCTCAACTGGAAGGGGATCAAAGACATCGGCTGGGTGGCCTCCATGGGCAAGCCGGGCGGCGGCCGCAACGACGTCGACCCGCGCTTCCTCTCCCTCTTCACCATCTTCAACATGACCTTCCCGTCGCAGGACTCGCTCTTCCACATCTACAGCTCCATCCTGAAGGGCCACATGCAGCCCTTCAGCCCCGAGATACAGGAGATCGTGCCCAAACTCACGCGCTGCACCATGGAACTGTACAAGTGAGTCGGCGTGTTAGGGTGCATCATTGTTTCAGCATAGCTCACGTATGACTCACGCCTACAATTTAATGTAATAATCCAATTCGTGGGCTGTAACATGGAAGATAGACCAGTGAGTCGGCCCTGGTCGTTTCGTGTTCAGCATAGCTCACGTATGACTCACGATTACAATTTAACGTAATAATCCATTTCGTGGGCTCTAACAGGGAGGTTGGACCAGTGAGTCGGTCCGGGTCGTCGTTTCGGGGGTTTGGTCTCAAGGGCAATGGGTAAGCAAGCTGAGCTGCAGATCAACAGGTCGTGGGTTCGAACCCTGGTACCTGCATCTGAGAAGTTTCATCCAACCCGATTTCATTGTCCCCGGAGGTTTCTTGGTCGAATTTAGTCTTCATGTGCCCCCAAAACACCCCAAAAGCAGCCTAAAACACACAGCATTTCGTTTCATTTCATTGTTTAACTTTAAGGCCGTTGTTTCGAACCCTGGTACCTGCATCTAGGGCGTGTCTCATCCAACTCTATCTCATCTTCCTGGGAGATTTATTGGGCCTATTGAGTCTTCATATACCCAACACATAGCCTAAAATGCGAACATTTCATTTCATTTCATTTGGAATTTGGGATTTTTCATTTCATTTTTCATTTTCTTTTGTTTCTTTTTTCATTTCATTCATTTCGTTTCATTTTTTTAATTTCATTTCGTTTCATTTTTTTTTATTTTATTTCGTTTCATTTTTCATTTCCTTTCATTTAGAATTTGAGATTTCATTTCCTTACATTTCACTTCTGCAGATGTGTGGTTCGCGACCTGCCGCCGACGCCGTCCAAGTTCCACTACATCTTCAACCTGCGGGACCTGTCCCGCATCACCAGCGGCCTGTGTCTGACGACGCCCGACCGCTTCGAGAAGGTCGAGCAGCTCATCCGAGTCTGGCGCAACGAGGCCATGCGAGTCATCTTCGACCGTCTGACCAGCGACACCGACAAGGCGCTCGTCTATGTGAGTCATTGCATGCTCAACTCTCGTCTTTGTGAGCCATTGCACGCTCAACTCTCGTCTGTGTGAGCCATTGCACGCTCAACTCTCGTCTATGTGAGCCATTACACGCTCAACTCTCGTCTATGTGAGCCATTGCACGCTCAACTCCAGGGTCCAGGGGGACCGATAGCTCAGTGGGCCAGAGCGCTCGCCTTGAATGTTCTGGCCACGTGATCGGTGGTTCGAGCCCCGCTGTGACCATGTCTGTGTGTTCGCAGGATAAAGATCCCATGTTCTTCTTCGTAAAGAGTAGGGGGTTACCCCCGGGGACATGGGTCCACTCTCCCTTCTTTCTCCAATTGACGCGATATGACCACAAGTGGTTAAAGCTTCGCAATATGCAATGAACCAACCAGGGTCCAGGATATAACATTAGATCTGTACTTTGCCTTTGGTTTAAAACAAGCTGCCTTCACATGTGCAATGGAGCAATCCACATTTTACTTGTTCACTTAATATTCAATATAGCAATGCTTCCGTGTAGATGCCAATTATGACCTTTTTTAGCACAATATATTACCTTTGAGGAGTTTTATTAAGTGCCTGTAATTATTTTAAGGCATGGAAAATACATTACATTTTACCAGGGTTTCCATCCAACAGAGGCGGATTAAATTAGATTTGAAAAAGTTAATAACAAAATTTTCGCTCGCAACCAATTAACATTCTTTCGAGACACGTCACGATAATGAAATCTCGCAAACTCTGGTACTCTCGTGACAGGGTCACGTAAAGGTTCTGCTGGAGGAGTCGTTCAAGCCCGAGATGGAGTACGTCCTGAGGGACCCTATCCTGTTCGGGGACTACAAGAACGCTCTGGATGAGAGCGAGCCCCGGCTGTACGAGGACCTGCAGGACTTCGATGCCGCCAAGGCCCTGTTTCAGGAGGTCGGTCCATTACTCCCTCACCATGTTACTTTGCGTATACAGAGTATATACCATAGTGTAAAGGCGAGACAGCACAGCTTGTCAAGGGTTGGTAGGATGTTTTTAGTAGGTGAGGCAATTAATACATTCACAGAAAGTCACACAAGATCGACGAACGCCTATATAATGTAATTTTATGAACGTGTCAGAAGCATTCAGGCGTTCATGCAATTTTCAGTGTGAGAAATTTGTCAAATGTTTTAAATGGGAAGGATATAAATATGTCCAAATGGTATATGCAAGTCGTCAAATGGCGTGTTGTTAAGGACAATGCTGTCCACCTCGGATGTGTTCATGTGTCACTGTAATTCGTGCACATTGTGCAACATAGCTAACGGGTAAGGGCTTAAAATAGATAATAGAATTTGTACATTTATCACATCAACTCCTGTCATTTTACTATTGTCGGTCAATAGCACTTGTGCTAATGTTTATTGCTGACTTTTATATAGCGACGTTAAATAAAACTTTATCTTATCGTATCTTATGAAATTTATCACCACTTCTGCCCCCCCTTTTCCCCCCATTGCCACACAGATACTGGAGGAGTACAACGAGCACCACACCTCCATGAACCTCGTCCTCTTCGACGACGCGCTGGACCACTTGACGCGCGTGCACCGCGTGCTGCGCATGCCCCAAGGCCACGCGCTGCTGGTCGGGGTGGGCGGCAGCGGCAAGCAGTCCATCTGCCGCCTGGCCGCCTTCGCCGCCGAGTGCGAGGTCTTCGAGGTGACGCTGAGCCGCGGCTACAACGAGAACAGCTTCCGCGAAGACCTCAAGCTGCTCTACAACAAGCTGGGCATGGAGAACAAGAAGATGGTCTTCCTCTTCACCGACCAGCACGTGGTGGAAGAAGGTCAGAGGTCACTTCCGGTGGGACAGAAGGGGAGGGAGGGACAGCGGAAGGAGAGGAGGCGGGGGGGGGGTGCTATTTTGTTACTTGTTACGCCGGGTCGACCGCGTTACTTTATATCTTGTGGTCCTCGCTTGTTATTTCACTACTTTCCTTTTAGTAGGATATCGGATACGATTTTCCTGGGAATTTCGCATGGCTTCAATTCAGGGGTTTTCTCATATGTTATGTGGTAACTCGTCATTTCTATGCACGGGTGTCAAGATTTCGTGATTAATACACGCTCATGGTAACATACCTTGAATCCCGTTCATTCTGTATGTTTATCATACATTCAAAGTGTTTCTCCTCCTCGCAGGATTCCTGGAGCTCATCAACAACATGCTGACCAGTGGCATGGTTCCTGCGCTCTACGCTGACGACGAGAAGGAACAAATCATTGGACAGGTGAGCCACTTGTCCAGTGCCCATCCACTTCCTGGTATATTTCTTGATAAAAAAGAGGAAAGTGTTTATCTCGTTAACATTTTATCTGATTGTTGCTTTATATGGTGTTTCCTCTTATTGTGGAGAATCTGGTAGTGACATTATTTTACGGTGTAGATAAATAATAAACAATATGTAAGTCATGATCTCATGCCTGATCTCCGTATCGTTGAGTTTCATATATACACTTGTTATTGCCTCCCCTTGATTATGCTTAGCCCAATTCTATAGTGAACCCTTCCAACCCCTCTGTAAATAAACTCATTCTTATATCTTTATAAGGGAATATATCATCCACAATTTGTGTGTCGATGTTGTCCAATTTTTCCCCATTTCCTGTATATATATGAGATGACATCATGTATGTATATAACCTTGTATATATATATGTATATGACCTCAGTCGCCGTAATTGGATTTGTCGTCGATATTTTAACTTGTTATAATGATTGTAAATACAACCCATAATTTGCCGCATAATTTACAACTATACAACGCCATCTTAAGATGAACATGAGCGGATTTTATCAGGAGTTGGATGATAATGAGCTGGATGAGTATCTCAAAGTCAGTGTTCCTCCTCGTGGCGCATGTTTTTACCATATCACCCGAATCGTCGAATGCTCGAATACGCTCAAGTTATAAAAATATAATACCGATACATGTTTTTTGCGTTTCACAATGATCTATCGGTTAGATATTTTGTTATGTTGAACCAAGGTAGAAAGGAATAGATTAGCAGGAAGTGAAAAAGGAACTATGGCGTTTAATGGTTAGGTTCTGTTAGTTCCATATCTGACACGGCACAGCGCGCTGCCACTCAAGCTTGACTTCTAAGTGCTGATATTCTACATGCACGGCACTTAAGGAACTGAAAGTTGTCACTGCATGGCACGCTACGATAAATATTCACGGAAAATCGCTTTCGTGTAGAGTTAAATTTGTTATACAGGTGCAAAGTTAGACGAATGCCCCTGAAAGAAAACAGACATACTATAGCTTATCTTTACACAACCTACCACGGCCTGTACATCCACGTGGAACGAAAGAATATGTCGGTCTTTTATTCACATGTGCATGTAAGACTTATGCTTAAACGCAAACTGTTTACGTTACTTCACCTGGAAGATATATCGATGTGATTTTACTTAAGCGGCATGAATGATAACTCTACTTTTTAATATAAATTCCATTTCCATGCAGATTAGTGGTTTAATTTTTTACAATCCAGTTCCGCAGATAAGAAAAATGAGAATATTTACAAGAGGATTGGTAACCAGCGCGTTATATAATCATGACAAGTTAAATAGTTTTGCAACACATTTTGCAACACAATGCCGCAGATAATGCGAAGATAATAACGACTTATGACCGGAAATAACGATAAATGGATATAACAAAGCCTTGTGTATCGGTGACTCGTGGTTACGTAGTTTTTGACAACCGTATACCACAGATATTAAAGTTTGTGATGGGCGATAATCGGGTATGTTGTCTCTTTATGACACGTGGCTGCTGTCCTCAGGTCTTAGATCAAGATGGAGAGGAGATCGGGGCCGAGAACTCACCGAGAGTACGTGACCGGCTTGTGTTTTGTGCATCCGCCGAGTGATGGCGCCAGTGGTCTATGGCCACCTGTCACGTCGTTTCATGTTGCCATGGTGCATGACAACGTCCCACTTGTCACCGCTAGGGGTCACTACCGCATGAACAGAGATCCATATAAATGTATTTCATGTTTTTTATCTGTTGAAATCTCAATGGATTCAGATGTATGACGTTTACGGAATGTTACTTGCACCCCACTGATGACTGTCTAGCATGAGAATAGATAGTTCTGGATGCGGATGGCAAACCTCACGCTTTGTCTCGTTGGCCTGTCGAAATATCCTGCGGGTCGTTGTGAGCCAACCCTGCTGCGCCGGTACCCCACGCCCTCCAAAACTCACTAACCCCAAACCCTACGCTCTCCAAAACCCAGTCACCCCAAGCCCTGCGCACCCCAAAACCCCACCATCTCCAAGCCCCACGCCGCCAAAAAGCCCAGCGCGTCCAAGGCCCACCCCCTGCAACCCCCAGCCGCTCCAGACACCAGCCCTTTAAGCCACCGGTGTTCCCAACCACCCATCTCGTCACTCCTCAGCCTTCCAGACGGCAGACCCGGCACCCACCTGCCACAGTATGCGTTGAACGTACACTGTTCCCTCACCATCCGCTCCACTCCCCAGACCTTTCAGTCCCAGTGTTGCCAACCCCCAACCTCGTCATTGCCCAGCCTTCCAGCCCCCCGACCCGGCACCCACCGGCCACAGTATGCGTTGAACGTACACTGTTCCCTCACCATCCGCTCCACTCCCCAGACCTTTCAGTCCCAGTGTTGCCAACCCCCAACCTCGTCATTGCCCAGCCTTCCAGCCCCCCGACCCGGCACCCACCGGCCACAGTATGCGTTAACGTACACCGTTCCTTCACCTCGAGTATGGCGGCTCCTGCACAGCACGGCCTCAGCTTCCGCCCACCTTTCATGGAGTGTGTCTATAATGGTATTCACCCCGTCCCAGTAATGCACAACCCCTGATTGCGATGGCATGTTACGGAGCCATTTCCTATTTCACAGATAGGAGTTTATATTGCATGTCTGTAATTATATCTAATAATATTGTGATCATAGTAAATATGATTTATTTGAAAGTATGTTTCATCGCTGATACCCAGATGATCTACATAACCTATGAACGCTTTCAATCAAGTGACCTCCTGCTTTAATATAAGTGCACGTCGTCAAGATACGACGAGGGGATCAATATTAAGTTGCATCGTTCCTACTTTGTTTCAGAAGACAAATACTAACACAAGGGCATTGTTTGCCCGCTTTAATCTGTGTGTGTGGGTTCAGGATGTCGTTATACCCCAAACATTCCTCTCTTTTTTTCAGATACATGTATATAAATCCTGCTAATTCAAAAAGATAAACCATGTTTGTCCTGTTTGAAGTAAACGTTCCCGTCTTGCAGGTCCGAAACGAGGCTACAGCCGCCGGTGCTGCCCCCGCCCGGGAGAGTATCTGGCAGTTCTTTGTCAACAAGTGCGCCAACAACCTGCACGTTGTCATGGCAATGTCTCCCGTCGGTGACACCCTCAGGACCAGATGTCGCAACTTCCCCGGTCAGTCATTACCAAATAGGGTCATCGTGATTGAAAAAATTACGTCATCAAATGACGTTATCACATGACGTCATCGTGTGACGTTATCACATAACGTTATCACGTGACGTTATCACATGACGTCATCATGTGATGTTATCATATGACGTCACCATATGCCATCCTCATGTGACGTAACCATATGACGTCATCGTGTGACGTTACCATATGACGTTATCGTGTGACGCTATCATATGACGTCATAGTGTGACGTTATCATATGACGTCATCGTGTGACGTTACCATATGACGTCATCGTTTGACGTTATATTGCGTCATCATATGCCATCCTCATGTGACGTAACCATATGACGTCATCGTGTGACGTTACCATATGACGTAATCATGAGACGTTATCATATGGCGTCATAGTGTGACGTTATCATATGACGTCATCGTGTGACGTTATCATATGACGTCATCGTGTGACGTTACCATATGACGTCATCGTTTGACGTTAACATATTCCCAATAGGATTTCACTTCGTAATGCTGTTATCGGACGTAATCAAAATACAGTGTCTTGTACTATGTGATTATATGACATCATAATAAAATTTTTATTTATGATGATTTCAGGATTCTGGTATTATGATACGACGTCGTAATTTTGTTGCTGTATAATGCTGCTAACATGGTCATGTGACTAACGTTAGGCCATTGGTTGCTCGTTGGTTTCAGGCATGGTGAACAATGCCAGTATAGATTGGTTCTTTCCTTGGCCTGAACAAGCTCTGTATGCCGTTGCCAGCGTCTTCATATCTCCCGATGTACGGTTTGTTTACCTCCCTCCGCATTGTGTGAATACCATAATATAACAATGCATTCCTCCAAGCGGCTTGTAGTAAGGGAATAGATATCTGGCTGTCATCACTGAAGGTGTGAAGGTGTGAAAAGTGAAGGCACCAGTTTTAAATTATGCGCTGGCCTTGTCTTCTTGTCCGATTTACATCATCAAATTAAAATACATCAATGAACGAAACAGTTAGTATCAATGCCGGGGTTTAACTACAAAAGTCTTTAGACTTTGCGGAATTAGTTTTCTGTGTAATTCATGTATCCCACATGTACACATATATATGTTTGTGCAGGATAAATATCCCATGTCCTTCTTCGCAAAGCGTAAGGGAGTACCCCCGGAGACGTAATTAGCTCCTTTCTACCTTGACCCTTCCAATTATCGCGCTATGACCTGGAGAGGTCAATGCGTCCTACCTCAATTCATCAATCAATTATTAAACCTGTATAATTGTTTTATTATTTTCATTTATTTGTATTATTATTTAAAAAAAAATTATGTTTAATTTCTTATTATAATCATTTATTTTCATTCTTATTTAAAAAAAAATTATGTATAATTTTCTTATTATTATTTTTTTTTTTTTTTTTTTTTTTTAAGTATGTATCATTTTTTTAATATTATAATTTATTGGTATTATTATTTAAATAATACAATTAAATGTTTTTTTTATTGATGTCCATAACCCTATGCCTTCCTAGAATCCCCTGGTGCCGGACGCCCACCGGGAGGCGGTGGTGGGCCACATCGTGACGGTCCACCTCTCCGTCGGCGACTTCAGCAAGGAGTTCCAGCAAAAACTGCGTAGAAACAACTACGTCACTCCGAAGAACTACCTGGACTTCATCAACACATACATCAAACTACTGGATGAGAAAGACCAATTTATTCTTGCCCAGGTAACGGGAACGAATCTCAAGGTTGAGAAACATATTTGATAACTGAGACCAGTCATAAAGACAAGTTTATTCTTGCCCAGGTAACGGGAAGAAACAGGTGGAGAAACATATTTGATAAATGAGACCATTAATACACTGTATTCATTGTGCTGTGTGTAGTCCTACATTCTCAACAGTCAACCGTTGACAATAATCATGAAGGAGTGGAAGTATCTTTGACCATCGCGATGTAGATTTTGTTCCAGATCTAATATTTCGTAGTTTATATTGTGGCGATCTGACCTAGCGGTGACACCATTTTGATGAAACGGTCAAGAAAAAGAACCCTATTATATTATAGTTTCGCTTGACATGTTCTTTTATAACTTGTACTTGTGTATAACTATATAACACCAGCCTAGACTTACCATGTTAACTACATATCTCTCCCGTGTTGCCCCCCCCCCCTCCCCAGTGTGAACGGCTCCAGGGCACTATATCACACCAGCCTAGACAGACTTAACATATTAATTACATCTCTTCCGTGTTGCCCCCCTCCCCCTCCAGTGTGAACGGCTCCAGGGCGGAATGACGAAGCTGGAGGAAGCCGGTGAACAGCTCGTCGTGCTCAACGAGCAGCTGGCCGTGCAGAAGGTCAAGGTCACGGAGAAGACTGCCGCCTGTGAGACGCTGTTGGTTGAGATTACCGGCGCCACGGAGGACGCTGAGAACAACAAGGCGCTAGCCAAGGCCAAGGGAAAGGAGATCGAAGAGCAGTCCAAAGTCATCGTCGTGGAAAAGGTAACTTGGAATCACATTATTCGGCAAAGGTGACATAGAGTCACATTACATGAGATGTACAGGAGATTAACATCTACACACGAATCGCGTATCTGATTCTGATTATGATGCAGAATGTTGGAGACTGGCGCTAAGATAACTGCCCCCCCCCCCCATGGGACCCGTGTGACTATTGACATCGTGTGTTGCTTGCGCTCCACAGAAAGATGCGGAGGACGCCCTGGCCGAGGCTGTGCCCGCCCTGGAGGCAGCTAGACTGGCGCTAAAATAACTGCCCCCTACCCCCCCCCCTCCCCTCCCCCCTGGGACCCGTGTGACTATTGACATCGTGTGTTGCTTGCGCTCCACAGAAAGAGGCGGAGGACGCCCTGGCCGAGGCTCTACCCGCGCTGGAGGCAGCTAGACTGGCCCTCGACGACCTCGACAAGAATGACGTCACAGAAATCAGGTAAAAAGGATATATGGATCTATAAATGTTTATTTCATATAAAGTGTGCAGGTATTCATTCTTATACTGAACAGAAGCAGTGCTTATTTTTTAAATCACATTTTATATCCAAAAAAAGGGATTTGTCTCTCTTCACTCTTGTTTAGCAATTTATTTTAATGTTGACATGAAAAAAGGTACAGTGTTATTATATTGATATAAATTAAAGTGCACGCCAGATGGTAAGTGTGAGCTCATATATAGCTATGTTCAACTAGTGGTTCGTGTTCATATGGAGGAAATACACAAAATTACCGTTAAATCCGTGTCGTAAATTTGCCAACACCTTGGTGTATTTTGTTACATCCGGTATCATTATTTAGACACATCCGGTGTCATTATTTAGACACGTCCGGTGTCATTATTTAGACACGTCCGGTGTAATTATTTAGACACGTCCGGTGTCATATAGACATGTCCGGTATCATTATTTAGACACATCCGGTGTCATTATTTAGACACGTCCGGTGTCATTATTTAGACACGTCCGGTGTAATTATTTCGACACGTCCGGTGTAATTATTTAGACACGTCCGGTGTCATATAGACATGTCCGGTGTCATTATTTAGACACATCCGGTGTCATTATTTAGGCACATCCGGTGTCATTATTTAGACACGTCCCGTGTAATTAATTAGACACATCCGGTGTCATTATTTAGACACGTCCGGTGTCATTATTTAGAGACGCCCGGTGTCCTAATTTAGACACGCCCGGTGTCATTATTTAGACACGCCCGATGTCCTAATTTAGACGCGCCCGGTGGCATTATTTAGACACGTCCGGTGCCGTTATTTAGACATATCCGGTGCCGTTATTTAGACACATCCGGTGTCATTATATAGACATATCCGGTGTCATTATTTAGACACGTCCGGTGTCATTATATAGACATGTCTGGTGTCGTTATTTAGACACATCCGGTGTCTTTATTTACATCAAGAAATTCCCATTATCGCCCCCATACATGTACTGCCAACGAAAGAGCAGTGGTATATTTAACTCAATTAGACTACATCGAGGATTGTAATATCTGATAGTAGTTCTGTGATTCCATACGCTGTAATTCCACACTGTAAAGGTGCACACAGCCGTTAGCTCACTCACCCCCCATCCCGCGTGGTGCCTCTCTCCCAGGTCGTTCGCCAAGCCGACCAAGCCGGTGCAGACGGTGTGCGAGTGTATCGTGGTGATGAAGGGCATCAAGGAAGTGTCCTGGAAGTCTGCCAAGGGCATGATGACTGACCCCAACTTCCTGAAGGGTCTCAAAGAGATGGATGTGGACAATATCACAGGGAAACAGGTAACGTAACCGCCAGAGTTTTACTTTATTAGGTGATATGGGGGCGGATGGAGGCCTCGCTTGCTCAGTCGGTAAGCGGTCTAAGCTGCAGACCAGCATGTCATGGGTTCGCGCCCTGGTACTTAATTGCATCTCAATTTGGCCTTGATGTGTACAAAAGTGGCTTAAAAAACAATATTTCATTTCATCTGGCCTTAATGTGTACAAAGGTGGCTTAAAACAAAGAGATTTCACTTCATTTGGCCTTGATGTGTACAAAAGTGGCTTAAAACAACGATATTTCATTTTATTTGGCCTTAATGTGTACAAAAGTGGTCACTTCATTTGGCCTTGATGTGTACAAAAGTGGCTTAAAACAAAGAGATTTCATGTCATTGCGGCGGGAGAGTTGGTGGTCCCACGTGGTCTTGCTGTGTACACGCGTGGCCGTTCGAAGACGCCCGGTGTTTCATGTTGGCCCGTCTTGTTGGCAGGTGTCGACGGTGAAGGGCTTCCTTAAGGAGATGGACATCACCACGGAGGAGATGAAGGAAAAGAGCCGAGCCGGTGCCGGACTCCTCAAGTTTGTCACCGCTGTCGTTGGTTACTGCGAGGTTGCCAAGGAAGTCAAGCCCAAGCGGGAGAAGGTATGACGCGCCGAACACGGATATATTAAGAACTGTTTTTTTATTTATTTATTTTTGTTCTTTTTGTTTATTGTTATTATTAGTAGTAGTGTTTGAAAAGACAGATTTCATTTCACTTCATTATATTTTTAGGTCGCCAAGCTTGAGCGGACCTTCTTCCAAGCTAAGCGCGACCTGGATAAGATTAACAACGAGGTAGCCAAGCTGGACGAGCGGCTGCGACAGCTCGGGGAGCAGTACGAGGGCGCCATGACGGAGAAACAAAAGCTCCAAGGGGAAGCGGAAATCATGGAGCGCCGCCTGGTCGCTGCCGACAAACTCATATCCGGTTTAGGATCCGAGAACATCCGGTTGGTAGTACGGAGACCACGTGCCATGTGTGACGGTGTTTAACAATTTAACTGATGTCGCTGACGATTTAGCTTAATTTGAATTCTGCATGTACTTTCATGTCCGTCATATACTTGTCCATCATATATTTTTTACTTGCCTGCTATTGCTCAAATGTTATTTTACTCGTTAAAAAAATGATTTGCATTCTTTCCTATATGCCATAGCATGCATGTTAATAATATGTACATCTGGTTGCTTCTGCATATATTTTGACGTAATTGTGTTATATATGAATCCAGATGGACTAAAGATTTGGATGACTTGAAACAACAGCGAATCCGGTTGCTAGGCGACTGTTTGGTCAGTTCGGCCTTCCTGAGTTACGTGGGTGCCTTCAGCTGGGAGTATCGTAACGACATGGTGTACCAGCTGTGGGTGGAGGACGTCAAAGGCCGGGACATCCCCCTCAGCCAACCCTTCCGCCTCGAGAAGATGCTCACCAACGACGTGGAAATCAGCAGGTGGGTTTGGGCCGCATAAACCGGAAGTGACCCCGCACCGCGTGCACCGGAAATGACTCCGAATCACGTGCACCGGAAGTGAGCGCGTTTAACCATGGAGTGGTCCATTCTGTCATGCAAAGAATTTTGATCCATTTAAAGAGCTCGCATCCAATGATTGCCTTTACTTCTTCTCTCTGCTTCTTATTGCCCTTTTGCCAGAAATGCATAATTTACACGCGTGTAATTTAATTCTGCATTGTGGCAATAAATCGTCACTGGATCCATGGGACTCACGCAAATGGTCTGTTCGAAGGTGAACATATATGACGTGATATTGTTGGAAATTTAGGTGAATTAACATATCAAAACGCTGTCGCACCGAGTCAATTATGCTGGCGAATGATTAATATTCTTTCACATGTTGACCTGTTATATCCAGATGGACCTCGGAGGGCTTACCTCCTGACGAGCTGTCCATCCAGAACGGGATCCTGACGAACCGCGCCAGTCGCTTCCCTCTGTGTATTGACCCCCAGCAACAGGCCTTGAAGTGGGTCAAGAAGCGCGAAGAGGCCAACAACCTCAAGGTCAGTCTTTAGTATCCAACTCCCGCCGGACATTCTACATCAACTTAAATTGGTTTTATAATTCACACCAGTAAATATGTAACCCCCAAACCAAGCAACCAACTACCCGACCTAGACCAAGCAGCCAACTAACCGACCTAGACCAGCCAACCAACTAACCGACCTTGACCAACCAACCAACTAACCGACCTAGACCAGCCAATCAACTAACCGACCCAGACCAACCAACTAACCAACCTAGACCAACCAACCAACTAACCGACCTAGACCAAGAAACCAACTAACCGACCTAGACCAACTAACCGACCCAGACCAACCAACTAACCGACCTAGACCAACCAACCAACTAACCGACCTAGACCAAGAAACCAACTAACCGACCTAGACCAGCCAACCAACTAACCGACCCAGACCAACCAACTAACCGACCTAGACCAACTAACCGACCTAGACCAACCAACCAACTAACCGACCTAGACCAAGAAACCAACTAACCGACCTAGACCAGCCAACCAACTAACCGACCCAGACCAACCAACTAACCGACCTAGACCAACCAACTAACTAACTAACCGACCCAGACCAACCAACTAACCAACCTAGACCAACCAACCAACTAACCGACCTAGACCAAGAAACCAACTAACCGACCTAGACCAACTAACCGACCCAGACCAACCAACTAACCGACCTAGACCAACCAACCAACTAACCGACCGAGACCAACCAACCAACCAACTAACCGACCTAGACCAACCAACCAACTAACCGACCTAGACCAGCCAACCAACTAACCGACCCAGACCAACCAACTAACCGACCTAGACCAACCAACCAACTAACCGACCGAGACCAACCAACTAACCGACCTAGACCAACCAACCAACTGGGGGGCCTCCCTGGTGTAGTGGTTAGCGCACTAGACCGCAGATCAATAGGTCCTGGGTTCGAATCCGGGCTCGGGCACCTAATCTGGGGCATGTTTCATTCCTTCATCCTTCATCGTCTCGGGAGGTTCCTTGGCCCAATTTAGCCTGTATGTGCACAAAAGTGGCCTAAAACACCAACATTCCATTCCAACCAACCAACTAACTAACCGACCGAGACCAAGCAACCAACTAACCGACCCAGACCAACTAACCGACCTAGATCAACTAACCGACCTAGACCAAGCCACCAACTAACCGATCCAGACCAACCAACCAACTAACCGACCCAGACCAACCAACCAACTAACCGACCTAGACCATTCCATCCCTCCACCCATTCGTCAAGCCATATGGGTAAGTGAGTGAGTTTATTCAGCATTCAAGGCCATCAGGCGCACAGTACATATAACATAGCAGTAAATAAACGTAAAACATGTGCAATGTTTAGCTAATTTTAGTGTCATTAACAGCAAGTCATTTATTCGCGTTTTTTTTCCATGGCTTTTAATATATAACAATACAAATTTGGGATCGTCTGAGCATCACGTGAAGACATTAATGTAACAAATGTATGAAAGTTTGGATGTTTCCAATATGATTTCGAATTGGAGCCCTATGTTTGCTGCCTCAGGTGTGCACCTTCAACGACCCGGACTTCCTGAAGCAGCTGGAGATGGCCATCAAGTACGGCTTCCCATTCCTCTTCCAAGACGTCGACGAGTACATCGACCCCGTCATCGACAACGTCCTCGAGAAGAACGTCAAAGGTAAGGACCAAACACAACCTGCTTCCAACGATCCGCTTGTCACCATGAAGACCAAGCGTAAGATCTAGGGGCCGGTCCCATAGCTCAGTGAGTTAGAGCGCTCGCCTTGAGCGCTCTGGCCACCTGAGAGCCTAATGGCACGTGGGCCAGTGGTTCGAGCCCTGCTGTGGCCATGTCTGTGTGGTCGCAGGAAAAATATCTGCTGTCCTTCTTCGCAAAGAGTAAGGGGTTACCCGCGGGGACATGGCTCCATTCTCCCTTCCTTCTCCCATTTATGCGATATGACCAAATGTGATTAAATCGTCCTGAATATACAGCCAACCATCCAGCGTAAGGTCTTCTTCAGTCTGTTTATTATAATGAATATCCCATGCACCTAATTTACTATACAATCACCTTGTATGTCTAGTATAAGGGCGAAGAAGATGAGTCATTCATTGCTTGGACCTTGTATCAATGGCGACATGAATTACTTAGCCCATGTGAATCCATGCGGTGGCTGCCCTGGCGGCTGCTCAAACGTTTAAATACCCAAACACTGACACTGACGCTCTGTGGCAACAAAAATATGAAAAACGCTCATACGGTCGCTTCGTGTCTGTAGAAAGGCAAGATGACAGACTATTATGAAATTGCCTTGGAATAATTTCTTTGAACAATTATGGTTTGATAACTGGCAAAATAGGAACATTGTTGGATAACTTTGAGAAAGGAAACTTATCTGTTAAATACATATGTAATCATAAGTGTATATTTGGCGTTCTCCTTCGCTCCTTAGTAATGGCGGTAGTTGGTAAGTGGTGTTCACGAGCATGCCTGAAAGGTGTTTGCATATCACAGATTCACCCATTTGGTCGCCATGGTTTCATGTCTTGTTTACCACCCACTGACACCGACACCGTGAGATCACCGTGTCAAAGGGAAGCTTATTGTGGCATGTTCGCAGTGGGCATGGTCGTAATGTGTTATGTTCTACGAACACCAGCGAGCTTGCAAACAAGAAAATATATGATTAATTAAGGTAACACACTTCTTGACATGTTATAATGTGATAAACTACGGGAGACAAATGTTAGTTTTTTTAAGTACTGCACACCCTGTATGTTGACATATGCATGCCAGCTGGTCATTCATGTGTGATGCCACCCAATTTGCCGTCAGCCCCCCCCCCCCCACTCCCTCCACCCGTCACTGCTCGTTATGGGCATGCGGACATGACAAACGTCATCGATTAAGGTTCACTGCTGAAGCCTTATCACTTCCATGGGTGTAAGTATGTTCGTTTCTTAAGAAAAATGTTTGTGTTGATGAAATACTCGTACAGTTGCAGTTGCGTGGCACAAATTGAATTTGACAAATTTACATACAGGTGGTGGACAGATGTCGCTTTTGCTGGGTCTTCTGGTTTGGTTGTCCCGTATATATGTTTGTCATTTCAAGATGCCTGTGCACACACCCCGCCCCTCCTCAGCACGTTCTACCACACATGGCTTTCATTGTCTGTTGTGGGCTAAATTATGATGATTCCCAATACATGATCTTCCCTGTTCACTTAGGAGTTTTAACGGTTACAATAGAATCAAGATGAGCTCTGAAGCTCCTGACCAAGCTTTATAGTTACCGGTATATATAATTATATGTGTATGATTAACCTTTGACCTTCAGGCGGTCAAGGTCGGGAGTTCGTCATGCTGGGAGACAAGGAAGTGGACTTTGACCCCAACTTCCGGTTGTATCTGAACACGAAACTCTCGAACCCGAAGTACACTCCGACCGTCTTCGGGATGTCGATGGTCATTAACTACACTGTAACGCTTAAGGTGGGTCGCCCCGGACAGCCCGGCATTGCTCAGCCATTCTCGACAGGACACAAGTGTAATGGAACCTCTGTAACCGTTACATCAAAAGGCTTTCTCATTGTAGCGCGACATAGACTTACAGGCTGAAAGTGCTTCTTGTTCAAGCCAAATAAAAATCAAGACACTTTCTCAACGTCGCACGATTTTGACTTACTGGATAATAGAGCTGTAAAAGTGTTAAAGCCAAATTCTTTTTCAACGTAGCGCCATGCAGATTTACAGCATGAAAGTTGAAGCCAAATGAAATAAAACACGTTTCCCAAGCAGTGGCCACGCGGCCAAAAGCATGTACTACAAGATACGCCTTCTTTTATTTACATGTTTATCGTTATGCGTAAATGGTTCCCTGATTGGAAATAACCCGGGATGCATCGTTATTGAAAATAACAGATAAGATATTCATAACTTGGGGCCAATTCGACATTTCGTGGCATTTGACGCCTTGTAACCTTACTTCAGAAAATAGAGGCCTCTTTAAATCTGTGTCTAGTTTTAACGTAAAATAATTGAAAACATCTGAATTATTTGACGAGTGGAAGTGTAACATTAATGGTGTATGGCTCAGGGTTTGGAGGATCAGCTGCTCAGCGTTATCGTCAAGTTCGAGCGACCGGAACTGGAGCAGAGGCGAGAAACCTTGATCCAGGAAACCAGGTATTGCGCCTAAGTTGTCTTTGATAAATCGTTGTCAAAGACTCGAGTCTCCTTAATACAATATACATATTGGATTTAGGGTTCCACTCAATCACATTCAATTATTGTATGTTATATGAATCTCTCTATTGAACCGTTGCTGCTCTAATAACTTGTAAGCAAGATGCCTGAGCCTATCTAGTTTAGTATCTAAGCGGGATGACTCGCAGACAGACCGGTCGTGGATTTGAACAATGGCAGCTGTGTCTGGGTCATGTTTCATCCACGTCCAGGTCATATCTACGTCGCCCAATTTAGCCTCCATGATCATCAAAATGGCACATTTTGTTTCTAAAATTTAGACGATGGCAATGTTTTAAAAACATAGGCGATGATGTAACCACTACATGGTTCTTCCCTGAACTAGCTTAACCGTCAATATTCGATCATTATTTAAATACTAACTCAACCCGCTCTTTCCATTTTCGGGCCTTCCTGATCTAGTGGCTAGAGCACTAGACCGCATATCAATGCATACCAAGGGCCTGGGTTTGAATCCGGGCGTCGTTTGCGGAGTTTAACCTTGTTCGCAAAAAAGCGGCATAAAACACCTTAAACTCATTTCATTTCATTTGCCAGCGTTAACAAGAAGCTGTTGAAAGACCTCGAGGACTCCCTGCTGCGGGAGCTCGCCACCTCCACGGGCAACATGCTGGACAACGTGGAGCTGGTCTCCACCCTGGAGGAGACCAAATCCAAGGCCAGCGAGGTCGGCGAGAAGCTCAAGCTGGGCGCCAAGACCGCCGAGGAGATTGAAAAGAACAGAGACGCCTACCGGCCTGCCGCCAAGCGAGGCGCCATTTTGTTTTTCGTCCTGGCCGAGATGGCGACGATCAACACGATGTATCAGTACTCGCTCAACTCGTACCTGGACGTGTTCGAGTTCTCGCTGAAGAAGAGCATGCCAGACTCCATCGTGCAGAAGCGGCTGAGGAACATGATGGATACACTCACTCACAACGTGTATAACTACGGCTGCACCGGCATCTTCGAGAAGCACAAGCTCCTCTTCTCCTTCGAAATTACAGTCAAGTTGGAGATGGACAAACACAGACTCAAACAGGACGAATTAGATTTCTTCATCAAGGTATTAATTACTCGCATGAAGCCTATTGTTCCGCAGTGAATGGAGCGATTCACTAACGTTTGATGCACTCTTTGGTGACTTGATGGGCGAAGTGGAGGCTCATCTCTATGGAATAATATATAACCCTGAGCACATGAGAACAATGTTAGTAGTCATGTGGCCTATTGGCGTAGATAGTTTAGCCGGCTACGGGGCTAAGACGGCTAAAATCGCCCATCATTTACATGGTAACTTTAGTCGACTAAATCCGCCACTGGCCATTATGGCCATTAACATTGTTAATAAAGGTTGCAGAACAGCAAAATGGATGCGAAAATATATGAACACAGCAACTTTAAGCAGTGTAGTATATTATATATATTTATATAACCACAGATATCTGAATAATTACATATGGTTGTAGTGTGTTGTGTTACAATAGTAGTTAGGTATTTGCGTAAATCGTCTGCGTGAATTTCATCGTTCAGAGACTGATCCTATGTCCTTCTTCGCAAGGAGTAGGGGGTTACCCGAGGGACATGGCTCCACTCTCCCTTCCTTCTCCCTTTGACGCGATATGACCACAAGTGGTTAACGCATCCTGAATATACAACTAACCTACCAACGTATCGATCCATGTGTCGTTGCCAGGGTAACGTGGCGCTGGAAAAAAGCAAGCGGAAGAAGCCGTTTGCCTGGATGCCGGACGCGGGATGGGAGGACCTGGTCCGGCTGGCGGAGGTCCAGAGAGAGACATTCGGCAGCATCCTGGAAGACGTCGAGAGGAACGAGAAAGACTGGAAGCAGGTAGGTCATAGTGCTTCTGTTTGGGGCTGGTGTCTTGAGCAAGTGTCTATTGAAAAGTAGAGCAACGCCCTTAGCCAGGTGTTTAAACTTTAAGTCATCACTCTCAAGTCTCGACTTATTGATATAAAATGGATCAGTCTATGGAAAAAAAGAGTTGTATTGTCTCTACAATAAGCGTAACTTATTTCGTTTGTTGCACATTAGGTGTATACGCAGATGACTTGATGCTATCATAAAGAGGCCAAAATATCCTTTGCAGGTTTTTTCGAATACAATGTGTAATCTTTCGGATTAGACTCTCTAGTTTGTTTGACAATCAGGCCAAACTGCACATGAACAGGTACCTTGATCTGCGATACGTTTCATCCAACCCCCGCGTCATTATACCCGGGAGGTTACCTAACCCAGCTTAGACCTCATGTACCCAAAAGCATCTGTGGCCTATTTCACGAACGCTTAGGCGGCTACGGGGCTTAGTCGACTAAAATCGCCCATCACTTACATGGTAACTTTAGCCGTCTAAACCCCGTAGTCGGCTAAACGGCGTCCGTGAAATCCGCCGATGGCTGTTGGATGGATGTTATAGGAGGCTACTTCGGGCCCAGTGTAGTCTTTATGTGCGAGCGCAAAAGTTCCAAGGTCTAAAACGTCGATATGTTGTGTCTGTTTGTCAGTGGTTCGACATGGAGGCGCCGGAGTCCGCGACCTTCCCCTTGCGCTATGACGACGTCACGGACTTCCAGCGTCTGATGCTGCTACGCTGCTTCCGCGTGGACCGCGTCTACCGCGCCATCACCGAGTACGTGACGCGCATCATGGGCGAGAAGTACGTCACCCCGCCCATCATCAGCTTCGAGTCCATCTTCGAGCAGAGCACCCCGATGTCGCCCATCGTCTTCATCCTCAGCGCCGGCTCTGACCCCACCAGCGACCTGATGAAGCTGGCTGAGCGCAGCGGCTTCGGCGTCAACAAACTCAAGTACCTGTCGCTGGGCCAGGGGCAGGAGAAGGTGAGCCGGCCGGACCCGTGCTGAGACAGGCTGTGACACTCATTTGTACTGACATGCCCTTCCCCCCCCCCCCCCCCCACCGCCGATAGACGATTTGGCCTAACCGAAGTGACTGACCTATCCACCATGGACTTCTCTTCTTGACCTATCGATTATGACCTCTTCATGACCTATCCGCCGTGACCTCTCTTCTTGACCTATCCACCATGACCTCTCTTCATGACCTATCCACCATGACGTCTCTTCTTGACCTATCCAACATGACTTCCCTTCTTGACCTATCCATTATGACCTCTCTTCATGACCTATCCGCCGTGACCTCTCTTCTTGACCTATCCACCATGACCTCTCTTCTTGACCTATCCGCCGTGACCTCTCTTCTTGACCTATCCTCTATGACCTCTCTCCTTGACTTATCCACCATGACCTCTCGTCTTGACCTATCCACCATGACCTCTCTTCTTGACCTATCCACCATGACCTCTCTTCATGACCTATCCGCCATGACCTCTCTTTATGACCTATCCGCCATGACCTCTCTTCTTGGCCTATCCACCGTGACCTCTCTTCTTGACCTATCCTCTGTGACCTCTCCTCTTGACCTATCCACCATGACCTCTTCTAGATCTATCCACCATGACCTCTCTTCTTGACATATCCACCACGACCTCTCTTCTTGACCTATCCACCATGACCTATCTTCTTGACCTATCCACCATGACCTCTCTTCATGACCTATCCGCTATAACCTCTCTTGTTGATCTATCCGCGATGACCTCTTTTCATGACCTATCCACCGTAACGTCTTTTCGTGGCCTTTCCCGCGAAAGCTCTGTATTTTTATACATTTTCGCCTAAATGTTTATTCCTATAAATGTATTTTAATTATTCTCTCTATTTTCTTACAAGGACCAATACAGTTTCACTCAAGAACCTCAAAACATGAATTTTAAGGCTACACAAGTCATAAGTTTTAAGAAGTAGCCGGTCCTGATGCCACAACTACTTGACCCTTTACAATTTTTGACAATTGGTTTTTCTACAAGCTCACATGTGTTGATACTTCTAGGGTTTTGGTACTGACTCTTGAGTTATTTAGATTGAAGTTAACCAGTATGGCACGGCTGACGGTGCCGTTAAAACCCAATCAACCCTGATGTCACACCGGGCGACCGCCAAATGAGTGCGAGAAGCCATGCCCGTCCCCCGCCGCCAACCGCCCACATTGATCACCACCGTGTTTTCGCCCTCACCCCACAGCTGGCCCTCCAACTGCTGGAGACGGCCATCGCCCGCGGCCAGTGGCTCATGCTCCAGAACTGCCACCTGCTCATCAACTGGCTCCGAGAGTTGGAGAAACAGCTGGAGAAACTGACCAAGCCGCACCCGGACTTCCGGCTGTGGCTGACCACGGAGCCCACACCAAGCTTCCCCATCGGCATCCTGCAAAGGGCGCTCAAGGTCAGCGTCCGCGTTTAGTGGGTCACGTAGGCCATGTTTCAGCGGCAAATATATTTTTATATATTTATGTACTGATGTACGAACTGTAGACTCATAGCCTTTTGTATAATACGTATGAATAACATTAATCTTAACACGGGAAATAATATTCGAAATTAGATGATTGGACGGATGTGGTCTCTGTGGTTGTGACGCGATACATGACACATACGCAATGGAGACAAAAGCTGGACCAAAATGCGAAACTTTCATAAATATGTAAAAATTCATTTGGTTGTGTTGAAGGACTGCATAAATATGCATGAGATACACATACTAGACCCCAGATCAATGGGTCCTGGGTTCCAATCTAATCTAGCTGGAGCGTGTTTCATCCATTCCTCATTCTTCGGCCAGATAGGTACGCTCTTGGGCCCATTTTTATTAACCCTTTTTTATTCACACAAATACGGTCTATTATATATATATAATTAACACCCAATTCCTTTCCTTTCACTTCAGGTGGTGACGGAGCCCCCCAACGGCTTGAAGCTAAACATGCGCAGCACGTACTTCAAGATCTCGGCGACGTCGCTGGCGGACTGCCCGCACGCCGCCTTCCCCTCCCTGGTCTTCGTCCTGGCCTTCTTCCACGCCGTGGTGCAGGAGCGACGCAAGTACGGCAAGATCGGCTGGAACGTGCCCTACGACTTCAACGAGTCCGACTTCGAGGTGTGCATGGACATCCTGCGGACGTACCTGACCAAGGCGCAGGACAACCGCGAGACCAAGCTACCGTGGAACAGCCTCAAGTACCTCATCGGCGAGGTGGGTACGGCGTGGCGGGGGGTGGGAGAGGTTAGGGGGGTGGGTGGGTGGAACAGCCTCAAGTACCTCATCGGCGAGGTGGGTACGGCGTGGCGGGGGGTAGGGGAGGTGAGGGGTGGGTGGGTGGAACAGCCTCAAGTACCTCATCGGCGAGATGGGTGGCGGGTGGGGGTGTGGGGGAGAGGAGGTGGGTGGAACAGCCTCAAGTACCTCATCGGCGAAGTGGGTACGGCGTGAGGTTGGAGGAGAAGGGGTGGCGGGTGGAACAGCCTCAAGCACCTCCTCGGGGAGACGGGTGTGGGGAAGGGGTCGGTGAGAGAGGGAGGGGGAGGGTAGGATTTGGCGGTGAGGGAAGGCGGGGGGGGGGGGGTGTTGTGGGGCGCCCTGACGCGCGCGGGACTTTTTCTAGACTGCCATCTTGAGCAACGTGCTGGGTGGTGAGGGGATCAGTGGATGTGGGGGATGGTGGGTGAGGGGGGGGGGGGGTACAAGATACCGTTACCCGGCACCTGAGACCGACCGGCCGGCTATCTTTAGCCGCGAGGTGTGTAGTTAGTTACACTTTGCCAGGAGGTTTATTGTTATTGTTATCCGCGTTTGTCGCCTCTGTTTTGCACACTTTGCTTGAATCAATATTTAAAGCAATATCAGAGTTTTATTCCTAGTGTATGTTTTTCAAATGAGAGCAAATAAGAACGATTAGTTTTTCGCTCTAATATATTAGAGCCTCCTCTCTTCTTGGCCTAATCTAGCCCTCCGGCTCACAAAACAGGCCTGTCGTTTTAGTTCAGTTTCATGTTCCCCCCCGTCGCCCCGGTTTCAGGTCATGTACGGCGGCCGCGCCATCGACAACTTCGACCGGCGAGTGCTCAACACGTACATGGACGAGTACATGGGGGACTTCATCTTCGACACCTTCCAGCCCTTCCACTTCTACCAGAACGACGAGGTGGACTACAAGATCCCAGAGGACGGTCCTCGGGACTCCTATGTCGGTGAGACACCGCGCCACGCATGCCCACCACGTGGTTCTTCTTACACCTATATATGTACGCAATCTCCTCCAGGTGGCGCCCTTGTCCTCCCATGGCGGCGCACTAGTCGCTAGGTGGCGCCAGCCTCGGTCGCTAGGTGGCGCCACGTGACGTTCATCCCGCTCAGCGCGGCCTCGTGACCTCTGGCGTACATCCGGAGTTTAATATCAAATATAGCGTGTTATATATATAATGCAGTGTAACGCGGTGGTTGTTAACCTCACTCCAGTTATGTCACCCTGTGGCACGAAAGATTTTAATTACTACATGATTTACTATATGTACTTTGCCATTCCAGAGTACATAGAGTCTCTGCCGCTGTCCAACACACCTGAGGTGTTCGGACTCCACCCCAATGCTGAGATCGGCTATTACACCAATGCCGCCAAGGGCATCTGGTCCCATCTAATCGAGCTGCAGCCACAAACAGGTATTATATTAGAATCCACCACCCCCCACTGTTCAATTGACCATCAGTCTACGACTGATAACCGACTAATAACCGCCAGTAGGCGGCATCTTGGAAAGAACATGACTGGCGCAAAGAATTTTAGGAACTATGTTGGTGTTACATTGACTATTTCTACTGCCATATCTGCAGGTTATTGGCAAGGTATAATGTTTCCTTTAAATAGGTGACAATATCGTTTTTAATTGTCAAAAGACTGGTGTCATGCGATGACACCATCTTGGCATCTCGCCAAATCCGAAATAATAGCCAGAATGCATTGCATGTATGCAGTAGTGCCTCACAGTAGAATAATCTGGACTATGACTTGCGAAGTCGTCTATGGGAGACTCAGTTTAGTTGGTAAGCGCAGGCTGAGCTTCAAATCAACTGGTCGTGGGTACGAACCTTAGCACCTGCATTTATGGCAAGTTTTATCCAACCCCATTTCATCGTCCCCGGAGTCTGTATTATTTTGTCCAGTTTAGCCATCATGTGAACAAAAAGCGGGCCTAAGACACCCAACATCGAGATCAAAATGACAAGACCGTCAATGGTGCGATGCTCTCTGTACAGGTGACGTCGGTGCCGGAATCAGTCGTGAGGACTACATCGACAAGGTGGCGACCGACTTGCTGGTGAAGCTACCGGAAGGGTTTGATATGGACAAGATTCGGAAAAAGTTCGGTCTGGAGATCGGCCCGACGACCGTGGTACTTCTCCAGGAACTGGACCGCTTCAACCTGCTCATCAACAAGATGAGGAAGTCCTTGGTCACACTGCGCAAGGTGGGTGAAACGTCTTGGGTTGAGGGGGAAAACTTTATTTGGACGATGCCGTGCGTCATGCTCTGACGTCACCATGACGTCATAGTTTTACAAAGGCCGTTACTCGGCTATCATACGTCATAGTGACTTACGGTTTATTTGATGTTATACATTATATCATGGACAAGTAACCATTTTTTGCGGTGCCGAAACGTGTGCCTCAAAAATGACGTCATAGATGTAATTGTGGAATCGTTCCATGTTCACCGACTTAAGTAATAAACCAATTTGTTATGTTTTTGGTAAGCGTCAGTGACGTCTTCTAACCTAACGTTGACGTTTCCATGGCAATGGATCTAAGCCCAATGATAAAGTATATAGAGATTCTGGCAAAACTGGAAGTGACACAGTGGGATTAGTCGGGGCACCAGGACACTGTAACGCTCGGTCGCCCATGATGAGTCAATGGGCAGATCGACTCGCGACAGTTTCTTGGTTGGAATAGCCACCGCTCGCTCAATATGGACGCTGAAACGTTGCAACCGGTTGGAAAAGACCGGAAAGAGTATGTGTATTTTAGTATGTGTTCATCCTCGCCTGTACATTAATTGCTGTCAATAATGTCGGGCTTCAGCTGTCAGGTTGTACTATAGTGAAATGGTACATTACAATGAAGTAAAAGAAAAAAAGGACAAGCAAATGTACTCAGCCTTCCACGGCCTTATCAGTTACTTCAAATGGTAATTCTGGTAAACGAACATGAATGTTAAAAAACACTTATTGTATAAGTATATGTTAACAATGAAGCTGAAGTCGAAGTTTGGAATAGTTGGCTCTCCTTCCAATAGTCAGAGATTGCATTTTGATCGCCAGCCCCCTTCTGCATTGCGGTTTTGCTGGTACGAACCTTCCTAAGATTTTTAGTGTAGACACATTGCATGTTAATATATATGACTATGACATACGTTAATGTAAATATTTTATTCATTTTAGTGACAGTAATTTTTTAACTAAGTAGAAATGACTTGCACTAACTACTCTGCCATATACCCAAACTTTGTATACATCCATTTAAAGTATTATGCAAAACAAATAATTCTGGTTATATAATGAATAATTTTATCGTGTACATATTAAAATACTATTATTTTCAAATTTAAATGAATTATATTTGTATTAATCTACGAATAGTCCTATCCCAATGCAAGCTCGTGAAGCTATATGTCGCATCTTAATACTATAAACGTGCGTATAAGATCGTGAGTTATGTTGGTTGGCAATGTAAGCATGTCTGCTTATATATTGTATTATTGAAGCAACTTCTCCAAAGGATCCTAACTCATCAAGTCACTGACAAATCCGATGAGATATTTGAGGTAGACGGAGAACGAATTCTGCGGTGTGAGTGAGTGTGTTCGACAATCTGAGCCTGGGTGGCCATCTCTGGACGCCATCTTTGGATGCCATTTTCAACATGCTTGCCAAGAGTTGATTGGTTCCCGGTTGATGCAAATGTATCAAATTTTATTCTGACTATATGGCGCGCTAAGATTATGGTTTGTTTCTAATTGCTGTGAATTGCTGCTGTGAAGATAGTGTTCACCCGAAACATGAAATGTGTTCGACTGTGATTGTGTTCACCGTGGTATGAACATTTTCGACTAGAATTGTTTACTGGGATTTCAAGCTGTTTTGTTTTGGAAATATGTCACTGTATTTAGGGTGAAATGACAATAACTGAACTATCTACTTTCTGTGCATGGTATTTGCCCAACTTTCTTTGAGCATATCACTATAATGCTTTGGTGAAATTTTACCATGGTTTGTGCGAGACAATGCATATGACATGGCTGCTCGTGCGAGATGAGTTTATCTCAGCACAAGCTGCTATCCAGTCCTCGCCTATAAAGGCTCAGACAGTTTACGGGAGACTTGTTCCGAGATAAATCTCGAACCAATACCCTGTGCATATCATGGTTATATACATACTGTATTCGTCAAAATTGCTCCATAAAAGCAGAAAGTGGGGCCTGAAAGCTGGACTCTATTGGTCAAAGGGGTAGCGCGTTCAGACTTGGGAGCCGCCCGAATGGTTTAGTGGATAGCGCGTTTTTAGTTAACTCTGCCATATGAGCTATCTCGCTGGAGTTTGGGGTCCGAACTTCTATATTTTTAAATTCCATATTTTTTAACCCTTTTCAGTATTGTACCTGGACAGACATTGATCTCCGCTCGTGTTTCAGGCGTTGGCTTTAACCCTTTTCAGTCCTTTACCTGGCCAGACATTGATCGCCGCTGGTGTTTCAGGCGCTGGCATTAACCCTTTCAGTCCTCTACCTGGCGAGACATTGATCACCGCTGGTGTTTCAGTCACTGGCTTTAACCCTTTTCAGTCCTCTACATGACCAGCCATTGATCTCGGCTCGTGTTTCAGGCGCTGGCTGGTGAGGTGGGCATGAGCAGTGAGCTGGATGATGTGGCCCGCGCCCTCTTTAACGGACAAATTCCGTCCATCTGGAGGCGACTGGCTCCAGAGACGCTCAAGTCACTTGGAAACTGGATGATCCACTTCCAGAGGCGACACCAGCAGTATCACTACTGGGTAGGACTCGTTCATTGGTCAACACTTCTCACTTCACCTTGGCCTTCTACACTGACGAGCTGCTCAATGAAACCTGATTTTCTTATTTTTAAACTGAAATATGTTGGCGTGTATATCATTATCTTCCATTTACATCAATGCGTTAATTCCCTGAACTTTGTAGACGCATTTGTTTTCGTGCCGGTGATAAAAATAAATATTTCAATAAATAATTAAAACTTTATAGTTATATCATAATCACTTCACTTGGTAAATTCAGTAATTGTAAAATGGCCAAAAACGTCACGAGATGTGACGTAATATAACATGGGAAACGACCGCCCCAAAGTGTCCGTCATCTCTGGTGCACACGATAAGAAGTGAGAAGTGACGGATGGGGTGTGTTAACGACAGGTGAACGAGCAGGAGCCGCCAGTAATGTGGCTGTCCGGACTACACATCCCGGAGTCCTACCTGACGGCCCTCGTGCAGGCCACGTGCCGTAAGAACGGCTGGCCGCTGGACAAGTCGACGCTCTACACGAACGTCACCCAGTACGAAACAGCGGAGGACGTCAACGAGAGGGCGCACCAAGGTAACAAAAACAAAAACAAACAAAAACGATGCCAAGATGTGTGCCGAACTGTGCACTGACTTCTTAGTTGTTACATATAATTATATTATGATTATCATGATTCCTAAATTTCATCTCTTAGTTGATTTTGTACTGCAGGCTGCTTCGTCACTGGGCTATACTTAGAAGGAGCGGGTTGGAATCTCAAGAACAGCTGTCTCATCAAGCAGAGGCCCAAGCAACTGGTCCAAGAGCTGCCAGTGCTCAAGATCATTCCTATCGAGGCCCATAGGCTGAAGCTTCAGGTATGCCTCATAGCCATGTAGCAAACCCGTTGCCTGTATGATCCTTCCAACTATACAGCAATTAATTAATGGTCGATCACGCCCAACCAATCGGTTGAGGATATAAAACAATGCGCAAATGCCCAGTATATAACATAGGTATATGTAATGTGTAAATGCTGACTATACAATGTTTTACTGTTGTATTTTTCTGTTGTAGAACACGTTCAAGACGCCAGTGTACGTGACGTCAGAGCGTCGCAACGCCATGGGCGTGGGGCTCGTGTTCGAGGCTGACCTTCACACGACCGAACACATCAGCCATTGGTCGCTGCAAGGCGTCTCCCTCATCCTGAACGCCGACTAATCACATGACTCGGGCCATTCTCTCATATTTCTAATATTGAGTCACGTGGTCGTCTGCTTCACGCGTGACGCTGCCTGAGCCACGTGACATAAACGCCGTCGCCTAAATAGGTCACGTGATGGCGACGTATTTTGCTGACTTAACAGCTCATATCATTTAAAAGGTCTGCTAAAAATGCGTTGTGTTAAATCCTTCACCGATACTTTCGTTTCATGAGAATATTACTAGATTTAGTACTAGTACTCATATGCATAAAAGTTATGTTAATTTGAATGTTAGTATATGATAAATGAATGACGTCTTTCATGTAAAAATGACTGCTATGCATGTCGTTATCACATTAGTCCATCCGTATTATGTGATCCTGCACGGTTGGTACTGCCACAGTACTACAGTATCTGTCCAGAGCTCTTTGCATATCATTTACATGTAATTAGTATTTATTGTTGTATATATAAAAGTAATAGTGAATTTCAGTTATGGTAGACAAATTATATGAGAGTAGATCCGCTGCTTAAGTTATTACCTGGCGTAACTCACTGCACATTTAAAATACTTATCTGCTGGCTATTTGAGTGTTATTTTCGTGATGTTTTGCGTCGTTTTTTACTATTGATTCCGTCCGAATATTCCTAATATATGCAAAACGTTTCTCATATCTGCAAAGTTCTATTGTTTGGGTTATTTGGCGTTGGAAGTCACATGGTATGTAATACTATCAAGCATGGCGCTCATACGTCGTCCTACGTGGAGACCTTGTTCATATTTCACCGATGAACCCTATTTATTTATATTTATTCTCTTATATCATTGTCACTATTGTTGTGATGTTCATATTGCCAAAACGCGGTGTTATTGTTTGTGTCTATTCGCGAAATATCGCAAGATATCTTGAGTTTTGTGGAATTGAGAGTAATGTTGTACTCTAGAACTCCCTAAAGTGTTTCTATTTGTATGTAGCCAACGACCAAAGGACCTGTGATACAACTGACTGCTGTAGTGTAGTGTGTTGAAAGCCGTGGTTGAGTTAATATGGGCCATTATTAGATGAAAGTGTTCTCATCTAAGGCCATCATTTAAATTATTGTACATGCGTTTGTTCGTATTTCAGAAATCATTGATATTTTGACATAAACACTGTTCATCTGCTGCTGAGGTTTTCGTGCTAGACTAATTGAAGGTGATGTTTTCCGTGGACAGCAGCCTTTCTCGACCTGTCGCATATTTTGTACCAAACCATCCGCTGTCCAACTTTGTTTCAGTAATCCATGGGCAAGAGCCATGCGCATCCGGTTAAACGTTAAACATATCTATTAATGAATTCATCTCGTTATAATCCCAAGAGCCTTTTTTAGCCCAGTTGCGGTCTTTTGGACACGAAAGTCATCTGAGATAACAATCTATCCGTCCTACTGCTGAGGTATTCCGTCCAATTAAATTACGTTGTTATTTATCATTGCTTCTAAAAGCGTTGTTTCTATTTCTTTTGGAATGCGTTTCTTATTATGTATTTCTCGCCTGGTTTTTGAATGATGATACAATAAATTCATTGTTTTCCCTTTGAAGTTGTATTTGTATTATGTATCTGTATCAACATATAGGCTGTTGCATTTCTCTGAAATTTGCGGTAGAAATAGTTGGTATTTGTCTCCGAATATGTTAGGTAGTTTAGTCAAACTTGCGAACTGGCTTTCACGTGCCTGTCGTTTGTTTTCAGGGCTTATACTTACGTAGCTCTATCGTACAGTGTTGGTGAACATACCCATCTATGTTTATGCGCATTTTCAGATCTTACTCGTATGGAGCTTTTAATCTAGGAAATTACGGTGGTTCCTTTCAGAACTCTGATCGACACTAATGTAAGGTGTAACAATTTTCCAATTTGGCCCAATTGATTCTTTCGGTAAGATAGTACTGGGATCTAGCTGGTTGACTCCTCACCAGATCCCACACAGTGGTCAGTCGATTGTTGTTTAGAACTAGTGCATTTGGCATATATATTTCTTGATATATATGTGTTTATTTCAACATACCAAAAAGAAACCTACAAGAAATACAATGAATAGTACCAACTGACAAGACAAAAATACATTGGCATTAGTTGAGGAGACTCCCATTAAGACAGTTAGTCGCTAGCATGGGAGCCACCTAAAAAAAGAAAAAGTAAATAGATAACACAAATAAATAGAACAAATGTGTCACAATACAGGGAGTTAATGGCTAAAACATGGAATTGTATTGTAGATAAGTAGGTACACTATGGGCCACTGTATGCCAGTTATAACTTTAGTTCATTACATGTGTAGCAGTGAAGGATGTTACATTCATAGGAGTGTGAATCGATGATCGTATTTTTTATGTATTGCGTAAAGCCCTTTAAACAATGTGATGTTGCTTTGTCTAAGATGATCTGTGGAATGTCATTCATTACGGTTAGTAGATTGTGTCTAATGCATTGATCGGCAAACTTATGGTTTGTTTTGGGGATGTTCTTGTGTATTTATATTGCTGGTGTATTAAATCGCGGGATTAAACTGGACTATGCACATAAAATCGGTCACGAGATCGTTATTCGGAATCGCTGTATGACAATACCAAAACTAACATCTTGGCCATGATAACAGGACTTATCTGGGCTGCAATATAACTCCTCTCCCTCTCCAGGTCCCTAAATACTCGACAAGTCTGACTAAAGTTCATATGTGCCTGTTTCACTAATAGTTGAAGTCTGTCCGTCTGTCCAGCTGTAAGCAATAAAGTATCAATCTTTATTTTGCGATATTTACGCTTAGAAATGAATATGCCTATCTGAGCTTGCCATAAGCATTACATCGATGTCCTGCCGTGTGGTTTCTGACTATTGACCGAGAGCTCGTGGTGGTGGACCAATCCATTTCGCAAGAAACGTTGCCACCCTCTCGTACGGGTCGCTAATTACCCCCCCCCCCCCCCCCCCCCGATGCAGATCAATTAGAAATGGGTGAATATCTCCATATGTATAGTGAGGGGCTGTGTGTGGTCCCGGGGGTTTGGTACGTCGCGGCCTCCGGCGGGAGTCGAACTGCCGACATTCCGATCTCTTTTGTCGACCACTCTATACCTGCCTTACCTGCTAAAGCCGTTACCGCGCTGTAGCATATAATGTAAAATACGTGACCGAAACCAAGCACAAAGCAGCTCGTAACGTATTCGCTCACCTTACGTCTGATTAATGACCAAATTAAAGCTCATCCTGCAGCAATATTTCCAATGCAAATGAAAGAGTGAGAAATCATATATTGAGGTCCTTATTAATTACATACAGAGACAATGCTATATATCTATTGCGAAATAGAAGGACGTACATGCGTCAAGTTTAGAGACATGCATTTTCTGCCAGACTGGTACGTAAGTGCGCAGAAAAGTGGCGCCGTTCCTTTGTAATACGTCATTTAACGTCTGGGCATTGTTGACGATGAATTTACCTGAGACAGATGTGATAATGCAGACTTTCTCACCAAGAGTCGAACCGAATACTGATACAGGTCCAATAATCCGTCCACGGCTTTCTTCGAAACAATCTGAAATAAACGGAAGTTAATTAATTACATAACAGGGTTTCATGTGCACACATCAAAAACACTTGTAGAACAGACGATAACCATCCGTCCTGCAAAAAAATGGGGTGGGGGGGGGGGGCGCAAGGGTTCCTCGGGGATTGGGCTTTTCAATTCACCCTGAACTGGGAAAATGAGGAAAATAATTCTTCGTGAACTGGGAATGGAGTATTAGCCGACCGCCGTGCTCAAGGATTTTTATTGATTGTGAACTGGGAATTTAATATTAAATAACTGTGAACCAGGAATCGTCAATTTAGTATCGTGTATCCGCCCTTCCATTGCATGCGGAGAGTTCTGCTTTTAATTCATCGGGACCTGCATGGAAATAAGGAAATTATTATTCGTGAGTTGGGAACACGACCCCCCATGCCCCCCCCCCCCCCATATATATTAGCTGGCGGCTGCCCCCACCCCCGCCCCTGTTTCTATTAGTGCTGATAAAAATCATTTGCTTATCACTATCATTAAATTTAGAATTACCGGCCGTATCAGTCTTATTATGAAAACATCGACATAAGAAGATTAAAAAAAGACCCCTGTTCTGCGAATTGTATCCAGTATTGGGAGGAGGAGGGGTGCCTAATCAGAAAAAAAACTATTTATTGACAAGGGCATATGAACAAGATAAAATAGGGCGGAGATATTGCACCTATACAATCAGAACCCTATACAATCAGAACCGATCCCACAAAGTTCTACCAGCAGCTCCCGCAGCGCGCGGACGTCGTTGTCTGCTAGCTATTTTACTACTTGCAGCTCCGCCTAGCGAATACGGCTGGAAGTTGTCGGCTGTGACATCACACAACAGCAGAAACAAGATGGCTGAAGCCTGTGTTTTGGAATGGGTTCCAGATTCGTTATATAATACTGCGATATCTACCATAGTTACTCATTATTCTAAGCACAAAAAAGAGTTAAAGACGCTTCCTGAAAATGTACAGTTCGATATTTATTATAAGGTGAGTGGGATTTTGATAATAATCTTTACGTTGGCACTCACCCATTTTTTACTTGAAAATTCTGAATCTCAATGACCAACCACACTCCACACTGAGACACAGGCACAGTAAATCAGTAGAGGGGGGGGGGGGGTACGGTCCCCACAGCGTATACCCTGTCGGGGCCCCTATGCCACCCCCCACCTCGCCGCCCCCTCACTACTGATTTGCCTGTAACAGTGACCGACACTGGCGACAGTCACATTGTCAGTTTGTTGACTTTCCATTTTGTAAACCCTTCAAAGGCTTCACAATCACACACATATCAATTATCACCATGTGCCTAGCTCAGACATCAAAACCGCCACCAAGGTTAAGGTCTTGAATAGCACAACACTTTGCAGTTATCATTTCGCTGTAAGCTTAGGGCTTTAAATTTGAAATAATTGTTATGACGGCATCTATCACTTCGTTCGTTTGTCTGTGTGTGTGTGCACCCTGGTGTGTGCATGCTCTCTGTAGGTCGCAAAACGCAACATTTTGTTCTGTAACTTTACCCATCGATAGATCTAGGTATGCAACATATCTCGATCAAGTTTGTTAGCGGGGTATGTACATCAAAGGTCAAGGTCACAGACATTTTTTATTTATTCTTTAACCATTGGTAGATAGGACCAAAAATCGGGAAAGTCGCTATAACGTTCACAGCGTTTATTTACTGACGCTGTACATTATATCACATATTAAGCCTGTTGGTAACTTGTATCATGTCTTTGAATTTTGCAAATCGCCTAATTAGTTTATCTGCAAAAAATTGCTAAACTTTAACATAGGACCCTACTAGAGCTATTAACTATTAAAAACAGCTGGTTGACGTCCATGATGTGTCGCCGGAGACTCGTCACTTGGCCTATCGAGCTGTCAACACAGCACGGCTCTCTAATCTTACTTATCATAACATTACAGCGAGGTGCTTCACTGTCAGAAGCGGCCCCAGTGACCGCGGTTCCAGTGTAGGTATACTGTTGTGAGGGGCGGGGCGGGGGAGGGGTGGTTGAAGGTGGCCTGGGGTGGTGGGATGATTCAGTTGGTTGCTATGAAAATGTGCATGGTAGGAATGTAGAAACTAGAAATGTAGGGCGAAACTAAATAAACGGGCAGTTTGGTTTGAGCTGTCCACTGAACAAGATCGTTGAGCCCGGGGGCAAAACTAAAGAGTGACTTTTACTTTTTGGATGGGACCAACAATTGAGAGGATGCTCACTATAGCGACAGTTTTAGAGCTGCCGGATCTGAAGGGTCAATATGGATATCAGGTATCAAATATAGATCTGAGGGGTCAATCTGGATCTAAGGTGTCAAATCTAGATCTGAGGGGCCAAATATGTCACAAATACAGTCACAGTCAAGTCAATTGTTAAGGTCAAGGTCATTGTAGTGGGCCGAAGACATAATCCAGATTTTACGTCATTCTCACCCTATGGGTGATGCAATCTCGTTTATAGTTTCACTGTTTTGACATGATGGCGATTATCAACCAGGGGCAGATCCTGGAACTTGGAAGTTGAAAGGTGTAGGCCCACTTTAACTGCTATCTGTGTTGATTGCTGTCTGAGTTGATTGAAAGTGGAGGAGTGGAAGGCGGTGTAGGCCTCACATGCAGTGATTCTGCTAAGTATGCATCCTGAGTCATTTGTCACATACAAATTTCAAATGACATATTTCATTGAGCTGTGAGGGGACATGGTAATGCATTGTAAATATATGGCGAGTAGATAATGCAATGTCTCATTTAAATTCATATCCATTATTTTTCTGACGTACATCCCATAATTTTAAGAAGCTCCAAGACACTTGGACCCACCCACTGGCCTACCTATCAGAATCACTGCATATGCATTTAGGTGAGTGGGGAATGGGACCCTGTCTTGCATTTCCAGGCACTAGCCGCCCCGCGAGCGGAGCGAAAGAAATAACAGTTATGACAGTATTTAGGTTTATACGGCAAATAGTAGCAGGCAGAAGGTAGACATTGGGCAGAAATAATATTGATAATAATATTGACCGGGAGCTACTGAATAACGGGACATAAATGTTAAGGATAATTTCAACATATATGATAATTAGAATTGTTTCTGTACGTCGGTCTTAACGACACGCGTCCGCTCAGTTATTTTGCACATGTCTGTTGATTACAAATGAATGTTATAGTTTCAACATATATGATAATTAGAATTGTTTCTGTACATCAGTCTTTAATGACACGCGTCCGCTCAGTTATTTTGCGCATGTTTGTTGATTACAAATGAATGTTATAATTTCAACATATATGATAATTAGAATTGTTTCTGTACATCGGTCTTTAACAACACGCGTCCGCTCAGTTATTTTGTGCATGTTTTGAATGTTATAATTTCAACATATACGATAATTAGAATTGTTTATGTACATCGGTCTTTAACGTCACGCTTCTGGTACTATATTGGTACAGATTGCATCTAGACATGTTGTTATTCCAACTGAGATACATATACGCCATGTACACATTTTTGTCAGCGTGCTTTAGCTACAATTTGCGTATTCTGTACTGGATACAATAATACTTGAAAATTGTAGAGGCTCGGGCATGCCACATTTCCATAAAAGTTGGTGAACGATAGCTGTTGTCGTTAAGTCAGTAGAGGGTACGAACAAAAACAGAAGTGCATAAACCTTAAGTCTAGTGGGTGCCGGTGGGCGAGGGGGCGGGCCAGTAAAGCCGGAGTCTGATGAATGTCGACGGGGCGTGGGGCTGCAGGAGTTGGGTGGATGGGTGTGGGGGATGAGCAGAGAGGAGTCCATTAACCCTGATTGGTGTGGGTGGAATTGGATACTGCCATGACATGAAGTTAAGAGCAGCGTATTATAGGTTTCCCGGGCGGAGTTCGTTCTCTTGCTACTAATGGGAAGTTGTGGAAGCGAGACAGTACGGGATTTGTTTGTTTTGATGACGGTTCGGGCGATAAGGCGTTGGGAAAAATATTATTACTGTTGGCACCAAGCCAGGTAGCCCGCCGCGGGATAAGGTGATAAGCACCCAGCGGTTGTGTTGACACATGTGATAGCTTTGACACATCTAAGAGCGACGGCTGGATATTAATAGGTTTTCATGGCGTAGGTTCTCAAGGTGGCTGCTGGTGCCAATGGGCTCTTGCATGCCGCAGCATAGTGGGACAGACAGCTTCATTTTATTAGTATAGAAGTAGCCAGCTAATCAGGCCCTAGTATACCTGGCACTGATGTAGCTGAGCTGATCTAGCTGACCCCACTACCCAGTAACACCTTTTCACATTGCTTCTACCCCCTCAAACATGGATCATCAAACCCCCCATACTATACCCAATACAAACTTCACACCCAACCCCACTGGCAGTCAAATTGTCCAGCTGTGAAAATGAGTATGAACCATTTGGAAAGGTCTCTACAAAGTTGCGATTGGTGGGGGTGGTGGTCTACACCTTAAGTGGCCCTGATTTTGCAGGGAAAAGTAGCGTTCCCCTTAATAAGGGTCCTTGAAAGCTTTGGCCTGGGCACTTCTCAGATCGATACCTCAACCCATCCACAAAACGCTAAATAATGTATTTACTGGCAGAGGGGGGGGTGTCTACACAATCCACTTCCAATGTTTGTGTTCATGTAAAGATACAACAGCAAAAGGGAGTTGATTGACCCTTCATTGTAGTTGTTCCTTTCTAAACAAAATGATACAAAACAGAAACTAAATATATATGTATGTACACAATCCACTTCCAATGTGTGTATACATGCAACGATTCTGATAGGTTTGTGTCCTGTGTCATTTGTCGCACAAAAATTTCAAATGATGCATTTCATTAAGCAGTGTGGGGACATGGTGACGCAATGTGAATATATAGTCAGCAGGCTATGTAACATTTCAGTTAATTTAATGTCCCATTATTCTCTGGGACACAGGGACTCATCCACTGTCATATACCTATCAGAATAACTGTACATGTATAGATATATAATAGTATTGATATAGTATTGATGTATAAAGGTTGACCAGATGATTGATCTTTCATAATAGATATTCCTTTCTATATAAAATATACAAAACAGAAACTAAATATAAGTTCTCTGGGCTTGCGTTAGCATTCGCCAATAGCCATTTGGCGAGAAAATTCGGGATTTGGCGATAAGAACTTTCTGGACACTCGCCAAAATGGCGAATATAAAATTTCAACTACAAACACATAACCAATTTATAACCAATATATTTGGCTAATTTTGGCTAATGTTTTTCCACGGAATTAGCCAAATTGGCTAATGAAAAAAAAATCCTAGCGCGAGCCCAGGTTCTTATACATATCTACACAATCCACTTCCAATGTGTGTGTACATGTATAGATACAATGGCAAAAGGTCGATCAAATGATTGACCTATCGCAAAAAATCCATTCTATGCAGGGTGGCACAGTTGCGACAAACAATATCCCAAACTGGATTGTTGTCTATCTCATCACCATGAGACTCTCTACATGACTTTAGTTCATCTGACTTTATATTGACCAACTGGTAAAATAGAGCATTTACACTTCCAGCAGAATCAGATTGATTGCTATCTATATCTTCGTTCTGAGTCTCCGAACATGAAGTGAGTTTATCAGATTTTCTATCGACCAATCAGTTGACACAAATCGGACAGTTGTCTATGTCAACATGATCAAGACCACAAAGACTCTAGAGTCTCTTCAACTAGCAATTAAGTAGTTAGTACATGTATCAACAACCCAGACAAAGCCTTGTATTTGTGGTAGGAACATATTGGTTGTTATGTTACTCTACCTTTTCGGCTGAAGAACCCAGGCCTTGCTTGCACCTGGCCAGGGCCAAGCTCTAGTGAGGCCTAAGGGTTCTCAAGGCACCTGGCCAGGGCCAAGCTCTAGTGAGGCCTAAGGGTTCTCAAGGCACCTGGCCAGGGCCAAGCTCTAGTGAGGCCTAAGGGTTCTTCAAGGCTATATCCACCTGGTGAACATCCAGAAGGCCACTACGTGACTGCAAAGATTGGAGTGTGCAGCCCATGATCTCACACTCCACCCTTTTCTGAATCAACTTTTCTGCAAGCTTGCAGTGATAACCACAATGAGCCATCAAACCAGATGAAGCTGGCCCTATATATACTGTGGCTGTGGGTGGTTCCGCCAAGCCAGGTTACTTTCCATCGGCACCAAATGTAGTATTTCTGGGCCTCAGGCCTGAATAGATGCAGAAAAGTTCTCAACCCACACTGACATTCAATTTGAACTAGCAACCTGTCGCATCCAGGGTGAAGACTAACTGCATTAGGCCAAAGGGAATTTCCATTTGCCTCTCACTATATCACTCGAAATACATATAATCTTATATTACTAACATAAACCACAAAGGTTTTATATGCTGGCAATGGTGAAATGATCTATGGCTTCTAATTTGCTTCTGCCAAAATCGCATCTATCATTGGTTTCAATCTACATTTATAAAGAAAAATATACATCACACGTCATCTATTTAAAGCTCCTCATACTTTCATTAATGGTACAGGGCAATATGGTGAAGTATATATTTAACTCCATTTCCCACTATCTATCTGCTCATTAAATACTTCTGCCCAATTTTCTTTCTTTTTTGCAGGATAATCCAAAGATCCAACTAGTTTTCGATAATTTATTTGCCTAGGTGTTGTGAATTTAGAATAGACGCTGTCCAGCTAAAAGATACATGGGGTAGTTTTGCATTGGCATTTCTACATGCCTCTTTCCATTTGTGGGGTATACAATGAATCAAGCTATAAAAGTCTACAAAGTTTATATCCACATGGTATTGCTGTACAAACGTTTTCCAACCGAATAAATCTCTGTTAGCATCAACAAATATCATTAATAAAAAATCGTGCCACATCTAAGAAGGTTGTGTTTTTGTTTTCGAAGATTATATCGTTTTTCATAAAGTATGAGTTCCAAAGTGGATATTCAAAAACCTTTTGCTCATTTGAGCCCCATCTGTATTCATACCATGCCAAAAAGATTTAAGCCCAAGGGACTTAATTCCATTGTAAAGTTTTTTTAAAGAAATGAGATCTGATTCCCAGCACAGTCAACGTTTACTACAAATAGTGTCACAAAAGAATTCTTGTGAAATCAAATGTATGCATTTTTTTTTTTTTTTCATTTTAATGAATGTTGCAATACATACTATTATAAAACAGCACAATGCTAAAATGGTTAGAACTGAACAAAATGATTTTATTGTTATTATTTGCAGATAATAAAAAAAAGAAGCTGACTCCCAATGTTAAAGAGAGAATTTTATGGTTTTGCTCACCAACATCTCTTTACTCTTATGGCTTATATGAAAGAAAGTCTTCATGTAGATTCAGCCAAATCTGGACCTCCTCCGATATTAGACTACATTGTAGTCTTAAATGACCTGTCGTTAGATCTGGGTCGAGTAGATAGTTCAGCTTGCCAGTAATCCCAAATGATTCTGAAGAACTTTATCCGCAAGAGATATCTAGAGATATGTGGGTTATCTTCTGCATGATTGTTTTAGTCCCTGATGTCTTCAACCCACTTTTCCAAGAAGCAAATCAGAATTAACATTCAAACTAAGTTTAGCCTTCCTGGTAACAGATCTTATTTTAACCCATTCCTACTAGCACCCTATGTATAGGGCGTTTAAGCCCCGATCTTGGAGCACTAGTCCAGCATACGGAGCCATAACCCGCATCCAAAGCCATAGCCCGCATCCGGAGCAATAGTCCAGTGCACGGAGCCATAGCCCGCATCCGGAGCAATAGTCGGGCCCACGGACCCATAGCCCGCATCCGGAGCAATAGTCTAGCGCGCGGAGCCATAGCCCCTATGTATAAGATGTTTAAGCCCCGATCTTGGAGCACGAGTCCAGTATACGGAGCCATAGCCCGCATCCGGAGTAATAGTCCAGCGCACGGAACCATAGCCCGCATCCGGAGCAATAGTCTAGCGCGCGGAGCCATAGCCCCTATGTATAAGATGTTTAAGCCCCGATCTTGGAGCACGAGTCCAGTATACGGAGCCATAGCCCGCATCCGGAGTAATAGTCCAGCGCACGGAACCATAGCCCGCATCCGGAGCAATAGTCCGTCGCACGGAGCCATAGCCCGCATCAGGAGCAATAGTCTAGCGCGCGGAACCATAGCCCGCGTCCGGAGCCATAGTCCTGTGCCCGGAGCATAGTCCAGCGTCCGGAGCCGTAGCCCGCGTCCGGAGCCATAGTCCTGCGCCCGGAGCAACAGTCCAGCGCCCGGAGCCATAGACCGCGCCCTGAACTACAAGAAATGTCCCTAGAATAAACCGTAAAGTGTTATATATATCTGTATCCTCTCGGAAACTGACTGCCAGCCTTCCACCAAACATTCTATCGGGTCTCTCTGTCCATAGATTTGTTCACCTCCACACATCAGTAATTCAATCTGATACTCCTTTTTAGTGAGGTTATAAATATTAGATACCAGTCTCTGCCTTTGGTTATTGTACACCAAGAGTCTAAGATGGCAAAATTATCGTATATCATATTGATTTGAAAAGTTAGTTCTCATTGAATCTATGACTGTAGCATTAGAAAACAGGCTTGATCCAGAGATGTTATTCCCTAAAAATCCCTAAAAAAATGGGAAATGTATTTTCTTGTACAGATAAAGACGTACCGTAATTTCCGGTGTATAAGTCACACATTTTTTGTCCTCGCATCGGAGGGGTGCCACTTATACCCCGGTAGTACCGTACTTTGCAACATAAAGCCGTTTTTTATATTCCATGCAAATGGCTCTCCTATAAAAAAAAAAAGGGAAAGCAAGGTGTTTGGCCTAGCCAGTGGCAGTTGCTGAACACTGTGCTACCGGAAGAGTTAAATCATGTATATGTGGCACATATATGAATGTGTATGTGCACAAAAGTGGCCTAAAACACCAACATTCCATTCCATATATGAATGTTCATTAATTCCTGTCAACAGTCCAGTCTACCCTTTTAAGATATATATTTTAATTACTTTTCTAAAAACAGAGACAATTCTGTCTGAATATCAGATAGAGTAACATCTGCTGTGATAATTTGTCAGGGCTATAAGAGTCGGGAATCCTGATCTCTTATTCCATTACAGGAATAATATGGTGGGTATTATAAATGTTTGAAGTTCTGAAATATATATCACGCACTTGTTTCCCACATCCTTACACTCTTAAGCTTTGTGACATTGCTCCACCATGTTTTTGGGCTGTATTGTCTTATCCGTGAGCCAGTTACTAATAACCTTTTGTGACACAATTTTCATGCTAGAAAGGTGAGTGCCGTAATCAACAAAATTATATATGGACAAAATTGTCAAAACGCTGTGTTCTCTTTTTATTTCAGCTTTACAATAAAGGTAGACTGTGTGATCTGGGGTCTGAATTTTCTGAGCTTGATGTCTTTGCAAGAACACTCAAAGTTAAGGACAAAAGGTAAGTTCAAAATGTCAGCTACTAGGTAATATCTGTAACGGTTACCATGCGTACAACTGGCACATTTCAGCCATGACCATGATCAATCTCTAATGCTGGGTGAACCGCTAGGACCTTCGCTCAATGTTTTGCATATTTGCACTAACTGTTATATGCATCAGGCCCTTACTGAATACCAACAGAATTTAACTTAATGTCTCAGACTCTGATTGAAGCTTTCATCCATTGACGAGCATGGTACGGGCTTAATCAGTAGTACTGGAGTTGCTAGGTTTCAGCATCTACTTTAAAATCCACCATATAGTATTTGGGAGTGGTTCTCGCCTAAGCTATAGCAATAATTTAGTTCCTCAATAAAGTTGCATACGCTTCACAATCATTGTAATTCATATTATACATCTTCGATGCATTATATAAACCGTAAAACCTCATCAGGCCTTCGTTGTTATGTCAACTGCGGCTACCAGCCAAGCTAGTTACCTTACTCTACCTGGCCCAAGCTATTCCCCAATTCCGAGCCCGGAGTAAATTCCGTGTACATTCTGGCCTTCCTGAGCGGAGCCGACTGCAACATTGTAACACATGCCAGCAGCACATTCTGCTAGCTGAACACTGACTGCCGAGATCTATAGGTAAATAAACTAACGGTACTTGTTGGTTACCGGTAGTATGGTTCAATATGTCCCTCTGTGTTTACCTTACAGGCACCTGCTGCACCATTGTTTCCAAGCTGTGATGGACCACGTTGATCACGGCCAAAAGATCTCCACAAACCTGGCTGAGATATACTGTCAGCATTGTGCTGTGGTACAGGCAGAACCCAAGCCGTTGCGAGACAAAACAGTAGCTCTAGGATTTTCACTGGGTGCGTTTTACAACCATACAGTGCTTCTTATTACTGTGCATGAGATGTATCATATCGTATATATATATATACTGGTCATTACTTCACATTTGTACTTGTGAATATATTTTATCAATTGTAAGATTTATTTCAATCGTAAGCCGCGTTAGCGAGGGAGTCGCATAATAAAGGGGCTTTAACATGTAAAAGTGTTGGGTGCACAGCGAAAAGACCGGATAACAGAGGGAGTCGTATAATGGAGGGACCGTATAATGCAGGGACCACTTTCATCAAAACCTTCATATGTGCAATATGTAAATCTGTCTAAATCATGATCTCTGTTATTGGTTATTACAGGTAGCTTCTTGAGTGAGGCTGGATGGTTTTATGATGCTGAGAAGGTGCTAGTCCCATGTTTGCAATTATGTCTGGCGGGTCCAGAGCCTCAGTGTTTGCTCCAGGCGTTAGACTGCTGTGTTAGGTAAGTGAACGGTTGACTTCCACTCGCTAGAGACCACCGCCAATGAATTATAACAATGAACTATAACATTGTGTCCAACGTCATGACAAATATAGGCGTATACCTAATCATAATGGAAATTACACGCGGTTATCTCACCTGCTGCTTGTGCACTCTGGGTTGACGTTTTTTTTAAATGTAATTGTATGTAAATTTTATGTAAATTTCCAGATATTACTGACGTGTGAACTATTTCTTTCACATTTTCTGGTCATCTGTCGTTTTTTCGTTTAAAGGAGTGCATGTATTATAAATGGGTACTCAATGTTTCAATTTGGCATTAGTTCCTATATGAGCACAACTGGTGTACCACCAGCATATTAAAGATGGAAGTATACCGAATGGGACATTCCAAAACGTAGCACCAGCTTTAAAGGATTATCTTGTTTGGGCTTTCCCTCTCAAATGTATCCTGTTCGAGGTGCTGCATTCAAAATACCAATTTAGTTGTTATATGTTCCAGATTACTTGATGTTCAGAATGGAAATTGTCGATATAGCAATGCTGAGCAAACGTGGAAAGAAGCCCAGAGATTAATGGCGAAGCTGGAAGCACTAGGTCATAAGGTTAACAAGGCGCTACTCTACTCAGAATTCTGCGCATTGTTGTTTGCCAAGAGTCAATACGACCAGGTACGTCCTTCACCCTGACCTCGACAACATCTACCGTGATTCTGATAGGTACGCCAGTGGGTGGGTCCCAATGTCCCAGAGCTCCTTAAAATTATGGGACATACGAAAACATAATGGGATATTAATTTAAATAAAATATAGTCGTAAACATATGGGTGGTCTGTATGCTATTTTATTTGAAGGAGACCCCTTGAATAATTACATATACAATAGTTTACATATACAACAATTTCTAACATGCATAATTGCATCATCAGCAGCTGATCCTGGGTCACCACGGCCAATCTGTTCTTGTATGGTGTAAGGCTCCGATTCTGGACAGCGAACCCCCTCTCGCATCCACCTGTTTATATATATTTACAATGCGTCCCAATGTCCCCTCACATCTCAATAAATGCATCAAATGACGCAGGACGCGCACCTGTCAGAATCGCTGACGCTATTGGAGATCCTGTCCAGTCTCGCGAGGGGCCGGCGCGATAGCTCAATGAACTAGAGCGCTCGCATTGAGTGCTCTGGTCACCTGAGAGCCTAACGGCCGCCTCGATAGCTCAGTGGGTTAGAGCGCTCGCATTGAGTGCTCTTGTCACCTGAGAGCCTGACGGCACGTGGATCGGTGGTTCGAGCCCTGCTGTGGCCATGTCTGTGTGGTCGCAGGATAAAGATCCCATGTCTTTCTTCGTAAAGAGTAGGGGGTTACCCCCGGGGACATGGCTCCACTCTCCCTTCCTTCTCCCATTGACGCGATATGACAAAAGTGGTCAAAGCGTCCTGAATAACCAACCAACCAACCAATCTCGTGATATGTCTTCCTCCGCAAATCTTTCTTATCGTTCATTCCCGCACTAGTTGTTGTATAATTACCACATGTAAAAGCGCAGGGCAGGATTCGCTTATAAACTGTTACTCGATACCGATGCCTGGTTCTATGTGTGGTATGCATCACTTATGTTGTTACCTATAAATCGCAAAAATGAGGAAAAGTGGTCGAGAGTTCTTGGAGTAACCATAGATGAGAAGGAATGGCGAGCTCTATACTTGCTACCTGTTGATGCGTCTGTTAATGAACGACGGAGAAGCTTTCAGTATAGGATTTGACACAGGACTTGTGTTACGAATAAGTATCTCCGAATGTGTAGGCTGACAAATTGTGATGCATGCTCTTTTTGTAAATGTGAAACAGAATCTCTCGTCCATCTTTTTTACCATTGTCCAGTTGTTAATCCCATATGGAATGAACTGGGACGACTACTGGCTAAAGCGACTGGCTTCACAGCTGACACATTAATAACAGAGAAAACGGTTTTATTGGGCATTCGTCTACCCATTTTTTGTGATTTAGTTAATCATGTTTTGACGATAGTAAAAAAGTGTATTTATAAATGTAAGTGTGGTAATTCCAAGCCAATCTTCAAAGGTGCTGTATACACAAAAAAAAAATCAGTTCTATTGGTCTAAATGGCATCGCTGTATGATGACCTGTGGTGACTTTACACGGACCTTGGCGTAGAGCGCCAGCGCTTGGTTTAACACTATTAAGTACAAGTATGCTCTGTCGTTAATGTATCTACCTTTAGGTGTACCATGACACTTGTATCTGGAAAATGTTTGTTTCAGCCCCAATGTCGTTATCTCTGGATGTTTCTTGGCCCAGTTTAACACTAAGTTTAGCAGAAAAGTGCCTTAAAACACATTACATTTTTAACCTTCCAGGCGTACAAATACTGTTGCGAGGCACTTCGAGACATCAACTCAGCTCTGCCGGCTAGGGTAGGTGGCTCCTTAGGCGCCGAAATAATCTTCATTCTAATGTGTAGCGAACTAAACGTTTTTCCATGGAAATCGTCATCCAATATGGAGCGGTAATGGCTAGAATTTACACCTTTTGTGTGTTGTCGATGGAGTTTGTATGTTGAATGATTTGGTGTTCGTTGACGTTTGATGATACGCTGGCAATGTTCTGGTGCTTAACATGTTTAACGTTTTGTTAACCAACTTTAAGAAACATTTATGTTTCCATAAGCTACGCATTTGAAACTAAATGATGTACAGATTGCGTTAAAGTTAATTATTTACGCCTTGACTTATTTATCGGTTGTGCCATTAATTGAAGCATGGATACTGCCGGGTACAAATTGTATAACAGTTTATTTTCGTTTTTCATCTTCCAGGCAGTAGTTGATGTGTTCAGACAAAGCGCTAAGGTGAGTTGTTAAGGTGCTGGTGCCAAGAAAGAAATTACATCTTTCCGACTAGATATTATTCATACCGGATAATACATGTGCGAATGTTGATCATCATTTTAAATGTCTGCATGTTAAGTATGAGACCTCAGTGGGTATCTATAGACAGATTCATACTCCGACACTAAGCCCCGCCCACGCTGGAGTCTTTTTTTTTTCGTTAATTATGAGTATGAAATTGACAATCAGAGCTGATGGCAGGTACAAGAAAAGTATACATGTCTGAAACTGACAGGAAAGTGACCTGCTACTTTGTCTGAAGGGCTTAACGCCTGCGCAAGACCTTTTTTACCCCATGATTGGATAAAAGCAACAGTGACGTCAATGAATGATTGACAGCCTGGATCGGTCTATTGCCAATACCGGTACAATATGTAATTGCTTTTATTATAGGCGTGTGTAGTCAAGAGAGAATTCAAGCGAGCAGAACTCCTGATAAAGTTTGCTGTACAACATGCTAGGTGAGTGTAACTGTTGTGGAATAGTAGATGGGACAAGTGGATTTAATCTTCTACGTACAGTCTTTTACCCTTTACATGGTCTTTATATACGGTAATATGTAGCTCAGCAGGTAGTGCGGTTAGCTAAACTATGCATGTGAAATAGGCCACAACTAACGCGTATCTAACGACGGAATACATACGGTTTCCGACAGGGAACACTTTGGCAGCAAGCACCCCAAATACTCTGACGCGCTGCTGGACTACGGCTTCTACCTGCTGAACGTGGACTCGATCTGCCAGGCGGTGCAGGTGTACCAAGCGGCGCTCGACATCCGGAGCGCGGTCTTCGGGGGCAACAACCTCCACGTGGCTATCGCCCACGAGGACCTGGCCTACTCGTCCTACGTGCACGAATACAGCACGGGCAAGTTCCAGGACGCCAAGTGAGTACAATTCAAGGACGCCACGTGAGTACAATTCAAGGACGCCGAGTGAGTACAATACTAGGGCGTCGAGTGAGTACAATACTAGGACGCCAAGTGAGTACAGTACTAGGTCGCCAAGTGAGTACAATTCAAGCTCGTCAAGTAAATACAATACTAGGTCGCCAAGTGAGTAGGATACTAGGTCGTCGAGTGAGTACAATACTAGGTCGCCAAGTGAGTACGATACTAGGGCGTCGAGTGAGTAAAATTCAAGGTCGTCGGGTGAGTACAGTACTAGGTCGCCAAGTGAGTACGATACTAGGTCGCCAAGTGAGTACAATTCAAGGACGCCAGGTGAGTACAATACTAGGTCGCCAAGTGAGTAGGATACTAGGTCGTCGAGTGAGTACAATACTAGGACGCCTAGTGTGTACAGTATTATTTCGTCGTGTGAGTACAATTCAAGGTCGTCAAGTGAATACAATACTAGGTCGCCAAGTGAGTAGGATACTAGGTCGTCGAGTGAGTACAATACTAGAACGCCTAGTGATTACAGTATTATTTCGTCGTGTGAGTACAATTTAAGGACGCCAAGTGAGTAATACCACAACGCCAAGTGAGTAAAATACTAGGACGCCAAGTGAGTACCATATTAATTCGTCTTGTGAGTACAATTTAAGGACGCCAAGTGAGTAATACCACAACGCCAAGTGAGTACAATACTAGGACGCCATGTGAGTACAATTTAAGGTCGTCGAGTGAATACAATTCGAACGGGTCCCATGATTGTAAATTAGTGTCCTTGATAAATCGATTAATGAGCCATTGACAGCCAATGATATGGATGGTTTGATTGCAGGGGCCACGCGGAGAGGGCCATCGAGATTATCACCCACATTCTGCCCGAGGACCACCTGCTCCTCGCCTCCTCCAAGAGGGTTATAGGTCAGTACAAGGGTCACCAGGGCGCCGTAAGTTCGAAACGCTCGGCCCCATGCTAATGTTCTATTCGAGGGCGAAATATGTAGCCCCGACCGTTTCGACGTAGCTTCCAACGGCTAACGCTAGCTTTTGTTGCCATATTTTTATTGAAGATGAAGCTACTGTTACAGTTTTGTTACATTGTAAATTCTGCTTCTATTGCATATTATCCCAATGTTGTTTAATTGGCAAAAGATATTTCTATAAATAAAACGTTTTTTTGTACTTTGTCCAGTTTCATGCCTGTTTTTGTTAATATGTGAGGGACCACTAGATGTCTCTGATGGTTGCAAAGCACCTTAATCGTGCTATAGACATTTGAAAATGTAATGCAGTCAACTCGTTAATATCAAAAGAGGATTTCCCTGTCTCTTAATAACAGTTTCTGATTTCTGCGCGATAACAGCGCTCATTCTGGAGGAGATCGCCATTGACAGCCACAACAAGGAAGAGGAAAAGCGCCTCTTGCGGGACGCCGAGGAACTACACATCGCCTCGTTATCGCTGGCCAAGAAAGCGTTCGGCGAGAACAACGTTCAGACAGCCAAGCACTATGGCAACCTAGGGCGTCTCTACCAGTCCATGCATAGATTCGATGTAAGTTCCCTGCTTTTAGCAACGGATTGTCATTTTATTTGTTTGTTTTCCATGGGAACGATTCACTAACATTTCATCCATTCATCCTTCTTTGGCCAACTGGGCCAGGGAGGATCCTTGGCCCGGTTTGGCGCCTGAGTGCACAGACGTGTCATAAAATACGTATTTGCATATTAACCGACAGGAGGCTGAGGCGATGCACCTGAAGGCGATTGCCATCAAGGAGTGTCTGCTGGGGCCGGACGACTACGAAGTGGCGCTGTCAGTGGGCCACCTGGCCTCGCTTTACAACTACGACATGGCCAAGTACGAGGACGCAGAAACGCTGTACCTCCGGTCCATCGCCATCGGTGAGTCACACAGAGGGCCGTGAGTAGTATAGTGGGTCCGTGAGTCGTATAGCGGGTCCGTGAGTCATATAGTGGGTCCGTGAGTCACACAGTGGGTCCATGAGTCACACAGTGGGTCCGTGAGTCACAGTGGGTCCGTGAGTCATATAGTGGATCCGTGAGTCACACAGTAGGTTTGTGAGTCACACAATGGGTCTGTGAGTCATATAGTGGGTCCGTGAGTCATATAGTGGTCCGTGAGTCACACAGTGGGTCCGTGAGTCACAGTGGGTCCGTGAGTCACACAATGGGTCCGTGAGTCATATAGTGGGTCCGTGAGTCACACAGTGGGTCCGTGAGTCACACAGTGGGTCCGTGAGTCACACAGTGGGTCCGTGAGTCACACAGTGGGTCCGTGAGTCACACACTGGGTCTGTGAGTCATATAGTGGGTCCGTGAGTCACACAGTGGGTGAGTGAGTCACACAATGGGTCCGTGAGTCATATAGTCGGTCCGTGAGTCATATAGTGGTCCGTGAGTCACACAGTGGGTCCGTGAGTCACAGTGGGTCCGTGAGTCACACAATGGGTCCGTGAGTCACACAGTGAGTCCGTGAGTCACACAGTGGGTCCGTGAGTCATATAGTGGGTCCGTGAGTCACACAATGGGTCCGTGAGTCACACAGTGGGTCCGTGAGTCCTATAGTGAGTCCGTGAGTCACACAATGGGTCCGTGAGTCACACAGTGGGTTCGTGAGTCACACAATGGGTCCGTGAGTCATATAGTGGGTCCGTGAGTCATATAGTGGGTCCGTGAGTCACACAGTGGGTCCGTGAGTCATATAGTGGGTCCGTGAGTTACACAGTGGGTCCGTGATTCATATAGTGGGTCCGTGAGTCACACAGTGGGTTCGTGAGTCACACAATGGGTCCGTGAGTCATATAGTGGGTCCGTGAGTCATATAGTGATCCGTGAGTCACACAGTGGGTCCGTGAGTCACAGTGGGTCCGTGAGTCACACAATGGGTCCGTGAGTCATATAGTGGGTCCGTGAGTCACACAGTGGGTCCGTGAGTCACACAGTGGGTCCGTGAGTCACACAGTGGGTCCGTGAGTCACAGTGGGTCCGTGAGTCACACAATGGGTCCGTGAGTCACACAGTGGGTCCGTGAGTCACACAGTGGGTCCGTGAGTCACACAGTGGGTCCGTGAGTCACACAGTGGGTCCGTGAGTCACACAGTGGGTCCGTGAGTCACACACTGGGTCTGTGAGTCATATAGTGGGTCCGTGAGTCACACAGTGGGTGAGTGAGTCACACAATGGGTCCGTGAGTCATATAGTCGGTCCGTGAGTCATATAGTGGTCCGTGATTCACACAGTGGGTCCGTGAGTCACAGTGGGTCCGTGAGTCACACAATGGGTCCGTGAGTCACACAGTGAGTCCGTGAGTCACACAGTGGGTCCGTGAGTCATATAGTGGGTCCGTGAGTCACACAATGGGTCCGTGAGTCACACAGTGGGTCCGTGAGTCCTATAGTGAGTCCGTGAGTCACACAATGGGTCCGTGAGTCACACAGTGGGTTCGTGAGTCACACAATGGGTCCGTGAGTCATATAGTGGGTCCGTGAGTCATATAGTGGGTCCGTGAGTCACACAGTGGGTCCGTGAGTCATATAGTGGGTCCGTGAGTTACACAGTGGGTCCGTGATTCATATAGTGGGTCCGTGAGTCACACAGTGGGTTCGTGAGTCACACAATGGGTCCGTGAGTCATATAGTGGGTCCGTGAGTCATATAGTGGGTCCGTGAGTCACACAGTGGGTCCGTGAGTCATATAGTGGGTCCGTGAGTCTTATAGTGGGTCCGTGAGTCATATAGTGGGTCCATCGCCATCGGTGAGTTACAGAGTGGGTCCGTGAGTCATGTAGTGGGTCCGTGAGTCATATAGTGGGTCCGTGAGTCATATAGTGGGTCCGTGAGTTACACAGTGGGTCCGTGAGTCACACAATGGGTCCGTGAGTCCTATAGTGGGTCCGTGACTCCTATATTGGGTCCGTGAGTCATATAGTGGGTCCGTGAGTTCCACAGTGGGTCCGTGAGTCCTATAGTGGGTCCGTGACTCCTATATTGGGTCCGTGAGTCATATAGTGGGTCCATCGCCATCGGTGAGTTACAGAGTGGGTCCGTGAGTCATGTAGTGGGTCCATCGCCATCGGTCTATCAGTCTGTCGCATAGTGGATGGATGAGGTGTTTCAGAGTCCATCATTGAAGGATCGCAAGCCGAAAGCACTGTAGAACCACAGATGAGATCTCTCTGGTGGCGGGTCCGTGTTATAGTTGGTGTGCTATGCGTATTAACGCCCTCGCTGTGTTTGCTCTCTCGCCAGGACGGAAGCTGTTCGGACCTGGCTACAGCGGGCTGGAGTACGACTACCGCGGCCTGTTGCGGCTCTACCACGCCCTGGGCGACAACCACAAGTCCCTGGAGTACGGCCTCGTCCTGCACGACTGGAACCAGACCAGGGACAGAAACAACGCCCAGGACAAGAAACCACTGGAGTTCGAATACAACGGCGGTTGTCAGGAGGTCGTCAAGAAGTTTTTCGCCCTGGAGAGTAGCATTAACCCCAACCGGTCTTCCGGCAGTCAATCAGCGGCCAGCGTCTCCGTATCTGCGGGGCAATGATGGCGCCTCAACCTTAGCGTCCCTTCCGTCGTTTGACTCTTTATCTTGTGTAAGCGTTAGGTCAGTTATCATTATTATTATTATTATTATTAGGGGTATGATGTCGAGTTGTTACTTGGTCTCGTTTTCCTGGGTTTTTTGTTTTTTCGTCTTGGGGAAATTTTGTTTTTCTGCTCAACGTTGATGGCCAAAGTTGATCGCAAGGTTGTTATGATTTGCTGACTGGTTATCAGTTTTGGGCAGGAAGCTAAGGCGGGAACTGGAATATTTCGTTGATCGAGAACACTTTTTTGCCAGAACTCCACATATAATAGTTCGTTGATGGGTAATATTTTTTTTCTGGACCTCAACAGGCTGCTTCAACACTAACGTTAAATTCAAATTAGAGCGGAAATCGCAGGGAAAATGTAACGCGGAGGAATACGCGCTCTCTTTCAGTTGACAACTCATCGGTAGAGCCGGGAAAATAAGTGTTAATACTTGAACTATAATTTATATGGAAGGACACAAGACAAGGTTGATACATAGTTAAATCAAACTATATATGGATCTTGGACGAAATTTTAAGTAACTGACCAACCTGTCTACCTCCTGGGAGCATTGCGAAGTTAAATACCATTACTATTGTGCGGGGTGTGATTTGGCTAATTGGGCCGAACATTGCTTCGAAATTTCTGGTCCGTGTGCGCGTCACAAGAGGAGAGGCGGTCTATAATACTCTTTGTAGCTCTTTCAAATCCTAGTTTCAGTAATGAAATAACGTCACTTGAGTTTCACGTGGTCCCCCCCAGAGTTCAGTCTCATGTGCGGTTTACTTTATGGGCGGCATCTGCCCTTCGTTACTGTACAGCAATACCTCGCATATTAGCCGCACGGGAGTAGAAATTTTTTTTTTCGGCTCGGCGACGACGCTTATGGAGACGAAACCGCGACTTTTACCCCAGTTAATACGGTAGTAATGTACTGGTCGTTTATCATGAAAGTTGAATGAATTTTTTTTTTTTGTATGTACGTGGTCATTTCGGCGGTAAATAAAAAGTTTGGCACACCAGATTCTTACATGAGGCAAGATACCCAGGTGCCAGGCACGGCTGAGATGTAGCGGACAACTGGATAGAGGAGTTTGTTATGCTTAGTGGACTGCTATGACCAGCGTGTATTATTAGACTTGAACATTATGTATCAGAGTGTGACCCCTCCCCGAACCCCACCCAACCCCCAAGCCTGTTATCATGGTCAAATAAATTATTACTGATAATACCATGGTCTTATCAGGTTATTTAAGACTGATTACATGGTTACACCTAATAATGTGGTAGCATCGCCACCTGAAATAGACTTTTTGGGTGAATATTTTTTTCAAATTTGGACCAACTAAACCCTCGACCAATTGTGTATCGCTACGCAAATCTAAGGTTAAAGCGGGTGTCCAACCTAATTTAATCGCGATCTGCACCGAAAGTTTACATCTTTAAATTCACTTGGTGAGTGTTAACGCTTCGTTTCGGCAGACTGGTAAGGAGAAAAAAATTAAGGCAACCCGCCCCCAGCAATGTCAAGCAGAGCGCCATTTTGCCGGGAGCAGTGACGCGTATTGTGACTATTCATGTGGCACCGCCCTACGTTTTACTCGCAGAGAGAGAGATTAGGGCCGCGATTTACAGATGAACAGTGGCAGTTCCAAGCCGCGCAGTAGCGCAAGATCTTAGTGCAAACAAATCGATATACGTCTTGCGACGATTGACTCCGCAACAATGCCATGATTGGAGTTAGAATCGCAGCTATTTAGATTAGCGATAATCACGCTTTCTTGTTTTGCGCACACAATAGGCGCAATTTCCGGTTTTAATAAAGTAAGGAATCGCCTCCTGATTGGTCAAGCGCGGCCACACCTCCAAAAGGGCTGCCGCCTGGGTAGGCGGCGAAATTGTGCCCGGCAGTCACTTCTAAATTTTATTAGGAGCTATAGATAGGACGACAAATTCTGTAATTTGGAGGATAGACAATTGAGTATTATATGAATCGGTAAAGCAGCGTTAGAGGCCAGGCTGGCGGTTCCCTTTAAAGGAAGCCGCCAGCCTGGCCTCTAACGCCGCTTTACCGATTCCTATAATACCCAGTTGGCCGAAACGAAGCGTTAACTCTCCAATTTAATTTGAAGATGTAAAATTTCGTTGCAGATCGCGATTATATTAGGTTGAACACCCGCTTTAAGCGTAATTTGGACCAGAGGGCACAGTTCCTTTTTGCTGTCGACCGCCGCGTACAATTGTGGTCACTGAACTCTATAGAACGACATTGGTCGCATTGAACTATTTTCATTTGTTGCGGCCATATCCACTAAATAATTATCCCCAATTTGGAAATAACAGCACAATCTGAAGAGTGTAAAATATTGATAAAGATGGGATAATTGTTACACATGGATACTTAGCGGTTATCTCCACGTATTTCAGAATCGTCGGCGTCCAGAGTTTAATATTACCATGAGAGACTGCTCTCGCTCGCGGCGAACTATACCCAACTTCCGGTTTGAAATCGTACGCATCCTTGACTAATCCGCCAAGTTCAAATCCTTATTTGTCGTACCGCAAGGCGTGCGACCGCGGTCGACAGCCATACGGAACGCACCCCAGGTTTTGAAGACCAACCAGCTTCAAGACCGCAGATACCACGTCGTCATTTCTTGGCGTTTATTGACAATCGTACACACACAAAAACTGCTTACATTGGCGCCGTTTTTATCAGCCGATCACATTTCCACATATTTTAATATTCAGTCCAACGTCCAGAAATCTTTCATTTTGTCTTCACTGGAGGCAAAAATGCCCTTGGGAGGCTCAAAGTTCATCGGCGTGTCGGCGAATTTCTTCTTGCGCTCTCGGCTCATCAACTGTGAGAGACGACTTGCATGTTTTAGACATGAAAACAACATACAATGCCAAAGACCTCGTTATCCGTCTACCTATTGTATGTATATTGTACCTGATCTCATTCGCGGAAACGATACACAAGCATATTATACAGACTTGAAGCACAAACGTTAAATGTAATATAGCAAGCCACAGTGCACCCCTTATAACAAAGCACCACCACATTCATCATAAATTTCACGAACGCAGTTAGCCGACTACGGGGCTTAGTCGGCTAAGGTTACCATGTAAATGATGGGCGATTTTAGCCCACTAAGCCCCGTAGCCGGCTAAACTATGTTCGCGAAATAGGCCCCGGTGGTGCGGAGAACAGGTGTTGGTAGTTGGTAACTCCAGCGCGAGAAGATAGTGTGCTTACATCATCCACTGTGTTTTCAAGGACACTGGAAAGGTCGAACTCGGCCTTGGGCAGCGGCTGGTCGATTTTCTTCGCCTCGTTGACCACGGCGTGGTAGTAATGGCTCTGTAGACACTACAAGGAACAGGTGCTCAAGTCAGAGGGCGACACAACAGGAGCAGGAAAACTGGTCCTGGGGTTACGAATGGTTTTAGAGGGTTGGTTAAGTTGAATTTTGTATTTTCGATGCAGCATTTGAAAAATTTATCCCTTCCGTTGTCGTACGATCACAATGCAAGAGTTACGTAAATAATAAGCAATGGTGTATTTGATGCGAAACTGCAAATATATATTGGATCAGATTCATTTTCAATTTTCGCGTATGAGGGATAATTCTGATGATTAAATTTGATATAATCCTGTTTTGACCGAACGTGTCTGAGGTTATACTACCGTGTCAGAGAGACTTCAGCAGTGTCAGTTCATCTCGCACCCGAAGGCTCAGATGGCAGGACACAAATATCATCAACAGTCTATAGCACGCCTTAAGTTGCAAAATGCAAATAGAACCATAAAAAAAACCCAGTAATATAGAAGCACATGATGTTCTTGTTTTTTTCTGTCCTATAACGGTAATGATAGTAGTAACTGTAGATGTTTATCTTCTTGTGGGGTTTGACGTATTGGCGACAGTTTACGACAGGTCTTAATATTGTAATAGTACAACCGTAGAGACTTCAGCAGTGTCAGGACATCTCGCACCCAAAGGCTCAGATTGCAGGACACAAATATCATCAAAAGTCTATAAGAAAGCACAAAAAGTTAAATTTTTGAACTCAGTAAGAAACTTGCGAAGGGCAATTATTGCTACAGAATTGACGGTTATAAATCAAAAGTTTTATGAAATGTCGCCGCAAGGGAACATTTAAAAGAGAATCACTTTACGGCCGAGATTGCACGACAAGCATGTCATCACATTGCTTCATCGAACAATCGGACTCGCCATGCTGTTGGCATTACGGTTTTCACTTTCGCAAAACTGAAAGCCTGGGGCTACATAATGGCGGACTATGCTTTGATCACATAACAAGGTGACCGACCAAATTGCCTTGCAAATAAGAGCTGTTTTTTTACGGCAGCTTGAATTAATAACCGGTCAGTCAAGTCGTAATAACGTGTCAGAGAGACTTCAGCAGAGTCAGGTCATCTCGCACCCGAAGGTTCAGATAGCCACAAATATCATCAACAGTAACATCATCCCAATAACTCGCTGTTAGAATTCTTATAGTTCGAAATGTGGCAAGTTGTTGGCACAATCGTTAATTCTCTTTGTTTGACATCTGTATATTAGGCGATGGGTATGCAGCCTGCTTTTGCTCGCCGTTTAACTTTCCATACATTTTTCTTAATTTTTACCGTGAACTGAAGAGGTAAACTAAATTGTTTTTGCTATAATAAAGAACGAATTGGGTTGCTATAAGTATAACACTTGGATAAGAAGTTTCAGTCAGTTAACAATACCGTGCTGAAGTGTGACTTCAGTAGTGTCAGGTCATCTAGCACCCGTGGGTTCAGATTGCAGGACACAAATATCATCAAGAGTCGACAATAAACCACAGGAAACCTGCTATTTGTTGACTTTTAACATTTCTCAAAACTGACGAACAATTACAAAGAACTTTCCGTACTGAGATAGTACTTAGGCAGTTAATTAATTTATCGTAGCAGCTTGAATAAAACTGTTTGTAATGACATAATAACGTGTCAGAGAAAAGGAAAACAATGATTTAATTTGTTTATAACACTAATTTATATCGTGTCAGAGTGACTTCAGGAGTGTCAGGTCATCCCGCACCCGAAGGTTCAGATTGCAGGACACAAATATCATCAAGAGTCTCTCATACACAACAACTGTTAATGTAAAATACAAGACAGAAACAAAACCATAATAAAGATCTGCATAATATTAATTCTCGCCACATATATCAAATACCAAAAGCCTCGCTTTTCTTGGTGTCTCAACTAGCCGCCAATAGACAAATTTTAGGCCGTTATTATGCACACCTTTATTTTTAACTTTCTTTTTCACCCCTATTTCTGTAATCGCAGTGTGGGATCGCAGGCCAAAAGGGCACAAAAACGGTGTATTCTAAATCTGACATCAGTTTAGTCCCGCGAGAATACCGTGTCAGAGTGACTTCAGCAGTGACAGGACATCTCGCACCCGAAGGCTCAGATTGCAGGACACAAATATCATCAAGAGTCTGTAACACCATATGGGAAACTACATTTTGAAACCTGCCACTTGGGGAATCACTTGAGCAACTCACAAAGAAGTACTGTAGCCGCATTATGATTTATCGCCTAAATCTTGTGCCAAAAGTTACTGTAATAAATCTTACACTTTCATAATATTTCATATATCTTCGGATATACAATCGTTTCTGCACAAACTTGAAATCTAACTTATTATGTACGTGCATAATTATAATGCTGTCTTACTAAGATTAGAACATTAGTATGTCACTGACTTTTATAACCATAAGTTCAGCAAAATATTACTTTCTTGGCTAATTTAAATTTTGTTCCTGTTTCTACTGTCGTACTGTGGGATCACGGGTCAAGTGTTTATCAAAATGTGAAATAAGTTTAGTCATGTGAGAATACTGTATGAGAGTGACTTCAGGAGTGTCAGGTCATCCCGCACCCGAAGGTTCAGATTGCAGGACACAAATATCATCAAAAGTCTCTCATACACAATAGGAAACGAGAGTTTGAAACTTGGAAATACCGATATCCCTGACACAACAGTACGATGATAAATCATTTGAATCTCGTATTACAGAAATATATGTTCATAGTCTAAGTCAAAGTTTGATTACTTTTTCTGAAGTAACCTAAGAATACAAGCGAATAATGATTCACAAGGTAAACAAAAACACATTCAGAAAGGTAAACCCGGGTTACGCCCAAAGGTCGATGACATTCGTCATACCTGCATATATTTCATGATTTCCAAATGTCCACAGCAGGAAAGGTTTTATATTTAATTGTCCAATTAATCTTTGCATGAGTGAGCTCACCTTTAGTTCCCATAGAGAGCTCTCCAGGGCGTCGCACTTAGCGGGGTCGCTTTCTTCTGACTTAAAGGGGTCACAAGTGACATCTGAAAGGAAACGTGGAGTGTTATTCCGTACAGCATGGATATCTGGAACTATATATTCTAGGACACTTTCCATGACACGAAAGAGTGAGGGTTACGGGGCAAGATATTACTGTGTTACCACAATGGTATACCCGACATTGCTAACCCACCACACAAAATGTAACCGCGTGGTATCAAATCAGTATTGATGGCGCAAGATACGCATACACAAGACTCCCAGAAGATAAACCCATCTCGCACTCGAACCAAGACCACACGCATATCATCCCGGACCTGGTGTCACAATGGGTCGCAGCTAAGTGAGTAAGAGAATCTAGAGTAAGTCACCATGGGGCCGTGACACAGGTCGCTGTGAGCGACTAACTACGAGCATCGGGTACTTGAACTCATGACCTGCATCTAAAGTCAAGCGCCCTATCACTCAGCCACAGAGGATTTGAACCCTCGACCTGTCAACCTCATGTCAAGCGCCCCACCACTCGGCCAAAGAGGGTTCGAACCCACGACCTGTTAACCTAAATACAAGCGCTCTACCACTCGGCCAAAGAGGGTTCGAACCCACGACTTGTGTTTGCTCCCGCCCTCACCTGTGGGCGCGTCAGGCCGGTGGAGTAGCCGCTGACAGCTCTGGTGTCGCCGCAGCAGGTTGTAGATGAAGGGGACGACTATGAGCAGACCGCAGGGCGGGGCCGTTAGGGCCAGGCGGGCTAGCCGCTTGATGAAGGCAGCCACCAGGTATGCCGGCAGGTGGCTACGGGGCGGACAAATGCAGACAGTTTAGCTTTTGTTCGTACTATGGACTGGCCTCTAGCCAAAGTACATAAACACAACAAGAACAAAGAGAACAAAAACTTAGTCATGACAGTGCATACAAACAATATGAAAAGCGAATGGGAAACTTCAGTAGCCGCTCTAGTATTTCTTTTGGAGAATGCAAACTTGTAATAAATTATCCTTAGGTAACAGGCAATGGTACATGGGCAATGCCAGAGGGACAAATATTATAGGTTAGGCCTTGTTTTATGTGCACATGACGGTCGGGCAATGTAGTTTGGGAGTTGGGCAATAACCTGATGGGCAATGCTAGAGGCTAAATCATAGATGGTGAACGGCAAAGGATTGGATGGTAAAACGGGCAATTGTATATGTAACGGCACATGGGAGCATGGTGGAAATGCCATTTGTGTAAGGTTACATGACAAGATTCAGCCTAGCAGACTGATAGGTTGTGTAGTTAAAAGGCATAATTACCAAATTACAGATGACACAACAGATGGCGTATATTAAAACAAACAACAAAGACCAATGGTACATGTAGTATAATATAATAACAGATTTAATGACACGATGGGCTTTGAAATCATGGGAAAGTACCAAGGTATAGTAGGGCCACCGGGTTGGGGAGGTTGACATTATCCCACTCGTAATTAAGTAATTATTACTAACTATTACATGTCCCTAAACATAAATGTCAATTGATGAAAAGATCTATGCGAAATATATATTTAATACATGATTTGGTAAGGTAAGCTTTCCATCTTCGCTTCACCTTTTTAAGAGAAATACTAAAGATAGTTTGTTAAAGATCATCGATACGAATGATGTAAGCAATGTTAATTTGATGGGTAAATAGCCAATCTTAGTATCATATTTGTTAATAGAAAGAAAGATTATAGCGCGACGATTTGGCCAAATCGATATATAGATCTAGATTGTTGTATTGCTGTGCCTGTTTGCATTTGTCCTGTTTTATGTTATTCGGATTTGTGTACTTATGGCAATAAAGATCATTATTATTAAAGCAGCCTACTTACATGCGCCATCTTAGATTTTTTACATCTTAGAATCAAGACTAAAAGTATCTCAAAATTATGATGCATATATGTTTTATATCTCGTTGAGTAAAACAACAATTTTCAGCACAAAACTGCGCGGACTGGTTTATTGCGCGCGGACGTCTTAGTGAGTCGTGGTCGACATCCCCGAACAGCGAACAGGCGCGCAGGGATATAAAGCTGGCCACCAACTTCTGCTCCGGTGAACAAATTTGGTTCTCTTCGGATAAGGATCATAAGGATAGGCCACAGGCTTTCAGGATTTAAATTCAGGACAGAATATACTTATTTGACATGGAGAATAGATTGGTAATATAAAAATTACGGAACATATTGCTTTAATCACGTGTGGCGCGCACGGTTTTTTTTACGACAGAGGTGAACTCACGTCGACGACAGGAACAGGTCGGACAGAAAGAAGAACCTGGCGTGGTACTTGACGTGGAAGATCGACGGCTCGAACAGAGCATACAGCTTCTTGTAGAAGTCAGGGTAATTTCTGAAACATGAAGATAACGAGTTCTTATGGTCACTTCCTCTAATGATATACCTTCATAAGGCTTCGCGTACATTCAGAAGTCATAAGGCAATGTTAGATACCGGCGCATGACACGATGCGTCACGCGTAAAATCCCAATACGATCTTGGCGTATATTTTGATACTCCTTCTCGAGTGGCGCAGAAATTTTATTACCAAGGACATTACCCCACATATATCAAATCCGGACCACCGTTGCTTACATTGTTGAAATAACAGAAGTGCCAGCGCGATAATTCGCCATTTGTAGGATGAACTAAGGATTGGGTATCACCCGCCATGTTTTCAAGAGCCCAGGACGAGTTGTTAATAAATATTATGTTTTTAACAAATGATGAACACATTACTAGCTTAGCGGTCTTTACGACCTCGGCCTTTAAGTGTCATCCAGAGTATAATGTCGCATAAGCTACCTGCTGTCATTGGTGGGCCTTTGTATAGCACCATGGGCCACGGCCTCTAAATGTATATATAGATATATTAGTACAATTACATTGAGAATTAGTTTCGCTACAACATACGGGGTTGTATGTTGAGGATACGTATACTCACAGGTTGTATGTATTGACCAATATGAAGAGACCGTTTAAGGCCAGCACACTGATAGCGCCACCTGAAGCAAAACCACGACATTTACGGTGAATCACTCAAGCATTGTGTAGAACACGACGGGGTCGTCACTAACGGTGTGTCACTCAAGCATTGCGTAGAACACTCACTCTCAGATTATTCCACACACCTCATAGATACTACATGTCTAATTGTGTCAATACAGTTTTCAAAGCATTTCCAAACTGTTTCCCCAGCATGTACACTCCCCAGCAGACACACGTCACAGGAGATATACGGTGTTCATTCTGATTTATACCATTCGCTACACGGGTGATGTGTACAACCCCTGGGACTGATTGCATATACCACACAAAATGAGTGTTTTAGACCGTTTTCGAGCACACGACGGCTAACCTGGGCCAGGGAACTTCCCGGAATGATGAAGGGTAAATGGATGAAACGTGCTGCATAATGAGTGCGAGCCCCGGCCCTACGATTATCCAGCCTCGGCTAAATTATCTAAACAGCTGTTTGCCGTCAAAGCCATGTCAGGATCTAAATATGTTACACATTATGGCCTGATTAGAGTCAAGATGATCTATTGTTATCACTTATTTATCCCAGACATTCATCGCCTGGAGCGTGCTTAACATCCCTCAAATGGTGCGATAGAACTACACATTAATCTGTTACTTTCCTGGTAGATTTACCACGACCATTTTAGCAATTGTTACAGTTGTGTTATATGTGAATGACGACTTTTCATTACAATATCCTTATATTATAGAAGAATTTATATAATTGAAGGGAAATATATGTTTAAATTGCTTTAATATGAAGTCGAATATTCACCAATATTGTAGGACTCCGTGAGGAAGTCGCTCAGCAGAAGAGGACTGGTCATGAAGGGCATGACTTTCTCGTGGAGGTTCAGAAGCACATCCTTGTACAGACTGGCGGGCAGCTCCTGAGGAAAACAACAACTCGTGTGAAGAAAACCTCCATGTCCTAAAGAGGCCAACTGTGCAGATGATGCATGACCAGCAGGACTGGGTAACCGCCTGTTTGTTGGGTAACCAGCATGTGTTGGGTAACCATTAGTTTGTTGGGTAACCAGCACGATTTGTTGGGTAATCAGCAGAACTTTTTGGGTAGCCAGCAGGTCTGGCATAAGCCATAATTATTATTTTTTTCTGATTATAAGGCAGATATCTCAAATGCCAAAAACTAGTCAGCCTGGTATTACATTCAAAATGCAAAAATAAATATGCAACCACGATATTGGTGGATTTCCCGGATTGACAAAGTTACTAAGCAACACTGAAAATGGTGCGTTACCCTCTTTCTCAGGAATTCGATCCATAAGGTAGTGAACAACTTCTTGTGTTCCTTGTACGTATTGATCTTTAGACTTTCATCCAAGTCTGAAACATATCAGATTATAACCCATTGAAAAAATCAAATGTTGGATCTTTTGAGCAACTTCTGTGCACAAGAGAGCTAAATTGGACCAATAAACCTCACAGGGCAATAAAATGATGGGGGGGGGGGGGGGGCAGGGTTCGACCTCATGACTTATGGGTCAGCAGTTCATCCGTTGAGTATAATATCGCTCTACTATTGCAACACCAAAATCGTTTCACTGAAAGGTTGTAATTACTGACGCATCCCATAATACAACTAAATATATTCACAGAAAGCCTTAGACTACAAATTCATGATTCAAATTCACCTGTACACGATGAAGCAATGTCTTCGATGAACACAGGTTTGATACGCACAACGTACACGAATACTGAAAACAAACAGGAACCCTTCTTTCCGTTATTCGGTCTCACCTGGCGGCTTAGATAAGAAATTGACCAGTTTCTCTTCTTCTTTTGGTGTTGGCATGGCCAGATTCTTCAACAAGGCAAATCCGTTGTTCAGGAAGGTGTCAGATACGTCCTGGTAAATAGAATGTTATCATTATTGTCGTGACAAGAAGCGGACACATGCATAATGTATTTAATAAAATTGTTAATTATAGTGTATGCTGCTAATTTCTTTACTGTTCCAACTATCACAGTAATCACTCCTTAATGACTTCCTCTCAATCGCCCTTATTGCCTCAATTCAAGAGAGTTGGAAAACAGTTATATCTATCATTGAAATGTGCAAGTCAGAAGAACTGACATATGATAAACTAATAGTGTCCACATTTATTCACGAAAACTAGCGCACTGACAGGTGGTCAAACCTACCGCAGCAGATCGTTCCTTCAAGTGTTTCAAAAAGAACTTCATGGTGTAATATCTGACATCGTCATATTCCAAAAACTCCTGAAACCTGTCAATCAAGTTGATCAGCGGACCACTGTCGCTCAGGAGACCGGTGACAATCGTCTGCAACAATAACCACAACAGATCAGTTATTGGGTATCATATCCGTAAAGCTGATCTTACAATACTGCAATTTTATCTATATCATGACATTTTTCTTGGAAATGTATATTACACATTGTCAGATCTGTTAGTAACTTTCATAAAAGTGCATTAATAAATCGGTCTTTTTGTCAGGCAAAGCACGGAAGACTCGATGACCTATTTATACAACACAGAGCTCCATTAATTATTGTAAATTTCATATATATAAATCAGGAGGAAAAATCATTTATGAGCACTTTAATTTAGCCATGTGGGGCACGCATGAGACGTGTGAAAATATATCGCTTATCCCCGACTGCGTGATAACATATATATGTGACTTTATCACACAACTCATGCGAGCAAAGTGTTTTTTCACCTCAAATTTAGGAGCTGGGAAAAACAGATGTTTCTCCGATATCTTTTTCAAGGGCGTATGTCCTTCAATCTCCACAAACTTCATCAGCGTACAGAGGGACAGCTCCTGAAATAATTTCAAAAGTGAATTATTACGAATGCTGCAAAATAGGCGTAAAATTGGTTGCCAGGATAAAGAAAAAGTGCTCCAAAACGACATCCATTTTATCCATGCGAGCGTTCATCACGCAACTTACTATAAATGACATGATTGTTGTCCCAAAATAGTTCCTAGCTATTATGAAGTTAATTATTGCTATCAATATGAATTTAAAACTTAAGATAAATGACAGTAGTGAGTATTTTTATGCCAAAGCCTTGGCCTCTTTTGCTGGTTAACAGTTAACAAAACATATTTACCTGAACATTTTGACTGCTGTGTGTAAGCAGCTCAATCAGCTTTGAACACACATCGTGGTACCGTTCCCGTAACCACAACTTGTACTGCTCTTCCTGAGACAGATCTGAAAGCAAGAGAAAACGTTTCATTATCAATGTCTTTTCCTCATTCTTTAACATTATTGAGTTGCAAATTTTCACCTCAAATTTAGGAGCTGGGAAAAACAAATACTTCTCAGATATCTTTTTCAAGGGCGTATGTTATCGAGTTGCATTGACCAGTGTGTTGGTAGTAACTCAACACCATTCATTAGCTAACAACAAGTTGTCCAACCAGCCTGATATAAAAACTCCGATATTACCAGTAAGGAATAACTTCGTGAGGACATCTTGATATTATTGTCCAAAGATCATTAGGCTTGTGATACACATAATCACTGGCAGCAACCAGTAATAGTATATATAATAATATCTGAGTGCCTGGAAGGATTAGCAGACCCTAGGCTAGCTAATCACATATCCTAAGCTTCTGATTTACTAATACCACATATTTCTGCTCACCGTTCAGGTCCTCCTTTTCTGTCGGCAATTTATCAAAGTACATTTCACTTGATTTGAGGAGTTGCACAAAAATTCTGTGAAAGGCACGAACACAGGCCACCAAGATATCATCTTCTGAGGTCTGCAATGAAGAAGGATAAATAAATAATAAAAGAAGCCTGTTATGCCCATAGTTTAACACACTTGATTAGCCCAGCCAGACGTCCTATCAGGCTATATATTTTGTTTGTTTTTGTTATAGTGTATCATTGTTTTCCTGGTCGAAATAAACGATGATCCTCTCTCTATGATTACTTATGGACCCCATATCACAGCTCAGAAATATTCTCTTCATTTACTATTATAGAATATAGGAAATAATTCAGCCATAAATATTATAAAATATATGGCAATCAGCAAATCTTAATATCATCTCCACTGGGATATATGTACCCCCCACAAAGCATGGCTATAAACCAAGTCACACCTCACCCACAGCGACCAGCACCCACTTACTAAAAACAAATATGGTACCAGTTTTGCTTGTTGATGCTCCATAAACCAAACATCTTGCAAAGACAGATATAGGTGAGATTATTGGAATTGAGTTGATAGCTAAAGGACAAAATGGTAGGATAGGATAAGTTAATGGTTACCTTATAAAATAGGTTGGTTGGTTGGTTATTCAGGACGCTTTAACCACTTTTGGTCATATCGCGTCAATGGGAGAATGAAGGGAGAGTGGAGCCATGTCTCTGGGGGTAACCCCCTACTCTTTACGAAGAAAGACATGGGATTTTATCCTGCAACCACACAGACATGGCCACAGCAGGGCTCAAACCATCGATCCACGCGCCATTACAACATATAATTGATGCAATGTTGCAACTATGCTAAAATTTACTTGCCACTTCATTGTATATGCTTCAATATATTTGAGACAGTGTATCTGGTGCAACTGGAGGGTTAGCATGAAAAAACTTTCTCTGAATAAAAAATAGATAATTAGTTATTACAGTAAAAAAATAATTTTTAATTTCACATTATGGCAAAAAAGGGGTGAAAGATTTGCGGATTATGCCGAGTGCACTCTATCAGTGTGTATACATGCTACTATAAACAGTTCAACTTGTTTCCAAGACGCCCTTATCTGCAGTTTTCCATTTTATTACAAGCTGAAAATATAGAACCAAATAGGACTTCACAGCAATTTTACTACCGTAAACTGCCTATTTGAAGCCGCGGCTCATATTAGGAAGTTGTAGGTTCCACTTTCCGGGTTTGAGTCGCAAGTCAGGGTGCGGCTTTAAATAGGGCCTTCTGCCGATTTCAAGTGAGCGTGGCGAGACAAGCGGGGGGGGGGGTAATACGATAATTATCGGTGTTGCCAAAATAATTTATTGCATCATAACGTCATACAAGTCGGGAGATAATTTAACTTGCAAGCTGCGTCATAAGATGCTCTTTTCCCAGGCATTGTGTTACTGTGGCAATCAAGACAAACAATGAGTTACTTAAGGTTGTGTTATTTATTACTACTGCCACGCGACTCTGCCCACACCTATTCTACACCAATGATCAGAGGTCAGGTTTCAGGTGATGTAAATTGATACGGCTGCCGCCTCGCGCCAAATGCAATAAGTTAAGAGCCAGCCACTAGTGTGACACTTGATAAGAGCTGCAATTGGAAAGATAGAGGTGAATGTCGTTAGTAGTCGCGACTGCTTGTATAAACAATTAATTGGCTTGGTAGGGGCCAGGATGGCCAACCACTGATGTGACACTTGATAAGAGGTGCGATTGGAGAGGGAGAGGTGAATGTTGTTAGTAGTCGCGACTGCTTGTGTAAACAATTAATTGGTTTCGTTGATGGGACGGGATTAGGCAGGGATACACAGAGGGGGGGGGGGGGGGGGGGGGTTGAAAGGCCAAAGTCCAGGTGCGGCTTATAATATGTAGTTTTCCGGATATGGTTCTGGGTGCCTGCCAACCCGGTTTTGAGGCCAAAGTTGGGGTGCGGCTTCTAATATGTATGCGGCTTTAAATAGGCAGTTTACGGTAAATACTCTTTAGCAGTATTGGGTACAATGTTTTTTACTTTAGACTTTATGCTTTACTTTTAGTGCCAGGTTTTCACAAAAAAATTGCCTAATGACATTAGCCATTTAGCCTTAGACTCTATTATGCAAACTAACAAACAGATTGAGCCAAGTAACACATTGGTACACTGGCACTGTTAATATTTTCACTTGTGTGCCCATGTTCGTTGGTGATAATAAACCTGTGAGCAACGGACAAGGTCCATATGCGTTGTGGCCGTGCATGGACCTGGCCGAGAGGGGAGGGTGGTGGTGGAGGGGAGAGGGAGGGGTGGCCAGGGATTAGCAGGATGCAATTACGACAGCAGGCAGGGTTTTGTACAATCATGGCTGAGGCGAAGATGGTCGGTATCTGAGTGGAGTTGTTAGCAAGAGGTGGGCAGGGGCTCTGGCCTCAGACCGCCACTTGCAAACCCTGTAGACCACCTTTTGTTGCTGGCGAGCGAGACGCAACATCTGTTCTCCATGCCGGAAGCCTATTCATATGACCGAGAGAGGCAAGATTTGCGAACTCCCAGACCGATGTCATGCAGGTCGGCATCCTCCAGACCAATGTCTCTGAGGTTACCATAGCCCTTGCCCTGAAGAACCCAGGCCTCGCTACTGCTCGGCCAGGGTCCTGAAGTGCAGTCTGCAAATCCTCAGCGATTTGAAACCACTCCACTTTAATCAGCCTAGTATCAGTTTGTGGGTTAATACGTCCAATCCTTATTATATTTGAATTCTACATACCTTAAACCTACATATAGTTGTTTCTTTAAAGAATAATGCACGTGCAGTTACGCGCCACGATTATAAATCTGGGTATTGCGAATTATTTCGTTGTTTAGATTTCATGTACGAACAAGCGGCGTGTGACTCCGCTCCAGCCATATTGGAAACAAATGGCGAACTGTCTGTTTCGTGTAGAATATTTGTTCCTTGTGTTGATATAAGTGTTTGCTGTGTCAGTGTGTGGCTGCAACGGTGCGGGCGAGATTTATGGAAGCTACATTAAAAAAAGTAAGTTGGGCCCCGCAGTCCGAAGGACAAACCAGGTGTGTGTCTTGAGCTGTATCGCCCCAGGATTTTTGCCTGCATTCTATCGTGCCTATGGAACCCCCCGTGGTGAAATAGGCACTCGCGTCTATGCCAGTGCCGTCTGCCAGTGGCAGTCACTCATTGGCGGCGAGGGCAAAGCTGATGAGAAATGTTCATAACTCTTACTTCCAAAAGTGATATTATGTCAACGAGGTTATTGGCATGTTGCCGATTTGCCAGAAATTCTGTAGAATGACTCTTTATCATTGCTAAGGTATCTTTTCGCTTCAGAGGCAGCTTTTTCTCGCCGAGTTTCATTTTCCGCGTGGAGATCGCGGGCGCCGCCATGTTGGTAGATAAACGCAGCACACCAACAAAAATGACTCAAATGTGTTTCACTAAAGTACCCGACCCAAAGAAATATATATGTGCACATAAGCTAGGCCTTGCGCACAAATCATATCACATGCGAAATTATAAATTATAGCAAAACGTAAACGAGAGCCGAAACCCTGGCTTACTGACAGAAGTACGTTTTATCTACTTCGTACAGCAAATTTCTACATTTTCCCGTATTTTTAAACCGGTCCCTATAATCTATAGCGCCGATACTGATAAGTGCGATATAAGTGCCGCTTATAGTGGCGGTCGCGAGCGAGGGAGTATAGACCTCCCTTTCCAGCGCCCCTGTGCCCAGACTAAACACACTGTATTAATTTCTGAGCATAAACATTTTTACGTGCTAGTTAATTCCTACCACTACCGCAAAGACCGCAGCCCCAACTTGCTATTCAGATTTTTTGACGATTTTTTTTAATTTGGTCAGAATGTGTATGGGGGGAGGGGAAAAATTCAACAACAAAATTTCGACGAATCTCTCTTTGAAGCTAAAGTGACGTTACCGTGACGTCACATGTCGTATCGAATAAAATCTAAAATTCTAGTCATGTTTTTTGTGTAGATTAAAACCAATATATAACGTAATCACCATGATGACGGGTCAAAAATTACACACCCTACCCGGCTTGATATCTTTAATTTATATCCCGTATCTATCTTTTAGAAAAATTACAAGTCAAGGTCAAGCAGCGATGCATGATGCTTTACTAAAGATATCAAGCGTCCGCTCAAGGAACATTGTCGGTAACATGAAAGCGAATTAATCATCAGGCTGCGCAGTCCATCGTAACGAGTCCAAAAAACTATTAAACTTGTTTTTCTACTATATTCAACTTATTTCCGTCATTTTTACTGCCTACCTTCAATGATTATATCAGGGGTCTGGAAGGGGGGTAAATGACGACACGCGACATATCGGAATATTTGAAAAATCGACGTGCGACATTGAGCCCCAAATTCTGACACTGAGGATCCGAAAAAAAACGACATCGACACAGATACTCAGCAAACACATGACGTTTTATAACGTTTTGAAGTGGTTATAATAACGTACGTAAGAACCGTTGTAAAAACGATGTGTTATATCAAGGTACCCAGCTAACAATATAACGTTCGCGGAACGTTATGCGAACGTTAGCCCAGAGTTAGGAAAACGTTATTAAATCTCGTTCCAAGAACGTTATCTGGGAAAGTTTTCCTGACGTTCTGCGAAGGTTAGCAGATAACGTTATGGGTAACGGTCCCCTAACGTTCCGATAACGGTCCCCGAACGTTCCGATAACGGTCCCCGAACGTTCCGATAACGGTCCCCGAACGTTAGCCCAGAGTTAGGAAAACGTTATTAAATCTCGTTCCAAGAACGTTATCTGGGAAAGTTTTCCTGACGTTCTGCGAAGGTTAGCAGATAACGTTATGGGTAACGGTCCCCTAACGTTCCGATAACGGTCCCCGAACATTCCGATAACGGTCCCCGAACGTTCCGATAACGGTCCCCGAACGTTAGCCCAGAGTTAGGAAAACGTTATTAAATCTCGTTCCAAGAACGTTATCTGGGAAAGTTTTCCTGACGTTCTGCGAAGGTTAGCAGATAACGTTATGGGTAACGGTCCCCTAACGTTCCGATAACGGTCCCCGAACGTTCCGATAACGGTCCCCGAACGTTCCGATAACGGTCCCCGAACGTTAGCCCAGAGTTAGGAAAACGTTATTAAATCTCGTTCCAAGAACGTTATCTGGGAAACTTTTCCTGACGTTCTGCGAAGGTTAGCAGATAACGTTATGTGTAACGGTCCCCTAACGTTCCGATAACGGTCCCCGAACGTTCCGATAACGGTCCCCGAACGTTCCGATAACGGTCCCCGAACGTTAGCCCAGAGTTAGGAAAACGTTATTAAATCTCGTTCCAAGAACGTTATCTGGGAAAGTTTTCCTCACGTTCTGCGAAGGTTAGCAGATAACGTTATGGGTAACGGCCCCCTAACGTTCCGATAACGGTCCCCGAACGTTTCGATAACGGTCCCCCAACGTTCCGATAACGGTCCCCGAACGTTCCGATAACGGTCCTCGAACGTTTCGATAACGGTCCCCTAACGTTCCGATAACGGTCCCCTAACGTTCCGATAACGGTCCCCGAACGTTCCGATAACGGTCCCCTAACGTTCCGATAATGGTCCCCGAACGTTCCGATAACGGTCCCCGAACGTTCCGATAACGAACATTCCGATAACGGTCCCCGAACGTTCGTAAAAGACAAAAACAAATCAAATTGTTTTAAATTTGATGCTTTATTAACTGGCAATATAGCTTGGGCAGCGCGCCGGTCAGTGTGGGCAGCCGCCTGCTTGTGTGGGCAGCCGCGCCGGTCAGTGTGGGCAGTCGCTCCGTCCTGTGTGGGCAACCGCTCCGGCCAGTGTGGGCAGCCGCGCCGATTAGTGTGGGCAGCTGCTCCGTCCTGTGTGGGCAGCCGCTCCGGCCAGTGTGGGCAGCCGCTCCGGCCATTTTGGGCAGCCGCGCCGGCCCGTGAAGCTGCTCATGTGTAGGCAGCCGCTCATTCGACGGCAGCCGTGCCAGTCTGCGAAGCTGCTTTCTGCAAAATACATTACCCATCGCTTTAGTCTACGTTATAAAGACTACTAAGGCAGCAGACGAAAAGACAATCTGTAACCGAGGTTTTGCTACGGTTTACGGTTAGGGTATTTTAGAAAATTTGTATTTGGCTTACATTTCTGCCTCTATGTGGGGCATATTTCAGCGTCTCCGCCACAATTTCTTCAATGTCGGCCGCGCTGGCATTTTTGTGGATATAGTTTGGGCAGCGGCGCCGGCCTGTGTAAACCACTAAATGCGAGGGACAGCAATTCAACGGACATTGAAATCTGAGAAAAATTAGGTACATGTAATACGTTGGGCGAAGGATGAACAACGGTAACACAGTTCACAGCGTTGTTCTCATTTTCGTGTCCCTTCGCTTCGGATCTCAGTGGATAGTAGACCCGGAGTGCACGATACGTGATCAAAAACACGTGGTTGGCTAGCAAGCCGCACAACCTGAACTGAGCTCGAGAGCCAGTGCCCTTGCTAGTCCTGCCAGCGCACCCGACTCAGGACTAGCCAATCAGAAGGTGTCTGGCGCTACCCGCCCGCCAGCAACCTACTGAAGCCCCCCCCCCCCCCCTCCCCACCCCACACCGACCCCCTATCCCCTTTCTTAAGCAATTGGGATTTGAATGAAATGTTTTCATGTTTCAAATCTGTCACTTATTTCCATTGGGTTTTCCATATTCTTTGAGACCAGGGCCTTGACATCAAGGCCCGGGTCGGAGGATCGAGATGCGTTTCGGAGCCACAATGTATCCAGCCCAAGCCACTTCACCTCTCCGCAGGCGTTATCAGCCTATTAAGTTAAGTAGCACCACCCCTTCCGCGCCGCCCTCCGTCGGTGTACGTGCGACCTGGCCGCCGATTAAGTTGACGGCTGGGGGAGAGCGGTGGAGGAGGGGGGTGGATGGCGGGGGCGGCGGGTAGGGGTGTTTGTGCAGGGGCTTGGTCAGTTGGTTGGTCGGGCGATTAAGTCGATACAGGGTGTTAATTGAGTGGTTCCAGTTAAGCGGTTTAACATTCGATCGGGGTGGTCGCCGGTCGACATGGCAGGGAGGCCATTTTTTATTTCTTGGAAATACCACGCAAACTATACACAACGCTAAAGTTCTGGTCAAGAGAAAAATATTGGTGCTAAGCTTAATTTGAGTGATCTACGATGAATATTAACGAAGTTGTAACGATTTAGACCTTCTAATTTTTCTGCCGGTTTTGTGACATTTTTAGGAACAAACTGTTTTCTTTAACAAGCTCTCTCAACGCCCGATACACATAGAGATCGGTGAAGAAGCAAGGCACAGCTAGTTCAGTGTTACGTATTCTAATGCTATATCTCCCCATGCAAAAACATTTACTACAGGTTGGCCAATACAAGTACTTGAGGCGAGAGTGCAATAATCGTATGGTTGGGTAACTCACGTCAGAAAAATAATTCCATGTGGCTTGTAGTACATTGTCTCAGAAGGCAAACTTCAGCCGGCGAAATCGTTTGACGTCGCTAGAGATGGTGTTAAGCGGCTTAACTTTCAAGACAAAAAAGAGATGATGTGAAAATTATTTATTAAGCTGACACTAACATTGGTAACAGGATGCACGATTACACAACACATTGCCTTTCAATTGCATCGTGCTAATGCTGCTAATACCAAGACCCCCCCCCCCCCCTCCCCCTTCCCTTCACCGCTACACTTCTCCGCGGCCGACCTAATCGGCGGCCAGGTTAAAGCGCTGTCAGGGCATCTGGCAGCTGCGCCTCCTTATATACCCCTCCCACACTCCCGCCCCCCCTCTCCCTCCACAACATATCTGTCTGGACCACAGGCACAGTAAATCAGTGGAGGGGGAGGACGAGGGGGGGGGGGTAGGGGGTCCCACAACGTATACTAAACACATAAGGTGTCCAACTACCGCTGGAATTGAGCGACAGGCACCCGCTTCAACCCCCAATATCGCACATTTACCGCGCTTGACGGGCCCCGTAAACGCCTAAGTCCGACTTCTAAGTATAATTTATTTATTTCATCCATAATGTAAGCGAGACCTGTACTACCGTGTAGTCGCGACAAATAAAGAATTATGCAACCACAACAACCAACTCCGGAACAGATTGAGCAAGCATGGCTGACATCGCGAGAATTCGCCTGCGAGAATTTTGACCTCCCCCAAGCCTATGAAATGTGCCTGTTCGCCACTATAAACGCCTCGTTTTGGACAGGGTTTGATTGATAACTATGCCTAATTGACCAATTGGCGTGTAAGAATCAATATCAATCAGAACAATATCGATTGGAATCGGACACGATTTGACCTTGAGGAGTGAAAAATGGGCCAAAATTGAGAAATCAGTAACATGTTTTCGATCCGTTCGATAGGAAATAATGTTCGTCTGCGTATTATATATGCATTACCGGAACGCTAAGAAGGCGTACTATGTAACTGCCTATAGGGTACGCCCCAAAAGTGCGAGGAAAAGACTTAAAATCAAGAATTTTCATTTTCCCGCCCAAACCTTGATTTTGGCGGGAAAGTAGCGTCTTTGCTATTTATAGCTACATTAAAGATATTTTTGCAAATGTTTTCCTTGCTTATTGTAGTAGACAATGCCTTCTTACCTATTTGATGCCTTTCCGGATGTTTTTTGGCTCATTTGAAGGTATTTGACCCCTCGGAAAGGGGAACATATGTCTTTTTCTACGAACATTTATTGCCTACTTTACATATTAAGTGTTAAATGACAATGAGGAATAATATTATAAACATGGTATAGGGCCAGAACATGGCAATAGTGGTACAAGTAACATGAAGTCTCTGCCAGCAATATTAAGGGCGCTGTGGCTATTTACAGGAGACCATATGTTATGTAAACTTTCGATTTTGCCCATGTTTTAAGCCGTGTGACCCTCCAAATGACCGAAAATAGGTGTTGTGGATCTTAGGGAATAAAAATACCGTAATTTTGAAGGTAACACAGTTATCTTTTTTTATGTTCTAGATAGAACATTGTCTTTTCATGTTCCCATTCTGAAAATATGAGGTTTGATGAAAGATGAAAAGTCAAAGAGTCAAATTTTGTCACTGAAAATTGTCCAAAGAAAGTCAATTTTGTTAATGGAAAATGCGTTATGGTAGCTAATACAGCCAGTTAAACAAGTAATTTCACGGTATGTTCAATAATACTGTCTGACCGCCCAGTGTGAGTAGTTCAGCCCTTCTCCTATAACAAATGAGATCACAGTCAAATGTAGAACATTAGTCCCAATATGCACAATGAACGATATTTGCAATGTTTTCTTACCCTTGCCATTGACGTTGACGGTGATCCTTCTAGTATGTCATCTAATAGGTCAAGGTTAATGATTACTCGAAGATGAAGGTCATACCCAGGTGGGAATTATTTCCCAAAATTGGTGACATTTGTTTGATGATTTGGCCAATTTTGACCTCCCCCTAGCCTATGAAATATGTCTGTTCGCCACTATAAACGCCTCGTTTTGGACAGGGTTTGATTGAGAACTATGCCCAATTGACTTGCGTGTATGAATCAATATCGATCAGAACAATATCGATTGGAATCGGACACGATTTGACCTTGCGCAGTGAAACATGGACCAAAATTCAGAAATCAGTAACATGTTTTCGATCCGTTCGATAGGAAATAATGCTCGTCTGCGTATTATATATGCATGAACAGAACGCTAAGAAGGCGTACTATGTAACTGCCTATAGGGTACAACCCAAAAGTGCGTGGAAAAGACTTAAAATCAAGAATTTCCAATTTCCCGCCCAAACCTAGATTTTGGCGGGAAAGTAGCGTCTTTGCTATTTATAGCTACATTAAAGATATTTTTGCAAATGTTTTCGTCGATTATTGTAATAGACAATGCCTTCTTACCTATTTGATGCCTTTCCGGATGTTTTTTGGCTCATTGGAAGGTATTTGACCCCTCGGAAAGGGGTACATATGTCTTTTTCTACGAACATTTATTGCCTACTTCACATATTAAGTGTTAAATGACAATGAGGAATAATATCATAAACATGGTATAGGGCCAGAACATGGCAAGAGTGATACAAGTAACATGAAGTCTCTACCAGCAATATTAAGGGCGCTGTGGATATTTACAGGAGACCCTATGTTATGTAAACCTTCGATTTTGCCCATGTTTTAAGCCGTGTGACCCTCCAAATGACCGAAAATAGGTGTTGTGGATCTTAGGGAATAAAAATACCGTAATTTTGAAGGTAACACAGTTATCTTTTTTTATGTTCAAGATAGAACACTGTCTTTTCATGTTCCCATTCTGAAAATATGAGGTTTGATGAAAGATGAAAAGTCAAAGAGTCAAATTTTGTCACTGAAAATTGTCCAAAGAAAGTCAATTTTGTTAATGGTAAATGCGTTATGGTAGCTAAAGCAGCCAGTTAAACAAGTAATTTCACGGTATGTTCAATAATACTGTCTGACCGCCCAGTGTGAGTAGTTCAGTCCTTCTCCTATAACAAATGAGGTCACAGTCAAATGTAAAACATTGGTCCCAATATGCACTCTGAACGATATTTGCAATGTTTTCTTACCTTTGCCATTGACGTTGACGGTGATCCTTCTAGTATGTCATCTAATAGATCAAGGTTAATGATATACTCGAAGATGAAGGTCATACCCAGATGGGAATTATTTCCCAAAATTGGTGACATTTGTTTGATGATTTGGCCAATTTTGACCTCCCCCTAGCCTATGAAATGTGTCTGTTCGCCACTATAAACGCCTCGTTTTGGACAGGGTTTGATTGAGAACTATGCCCAATTGACTTGCGTGTATGAATCAATATCGATCAGAACAATATCGATTGGAATCGGACACGATTTGACCTTGCGCAGTGAACAATGGACCAAAATTTAGAAATCAGTAACATGTTTTCGATCCGTTCGATAGGAAATAATGTTCGTCTGCGTATTATATATGCATGAACAGAACGCTAAGAAGGCGTACTATGTAACTGCCTATATGGTACAACCCAAAAGTGCGAGGAAAAGACTTAGAATCAAGAATTTCCATTTTCCCGCCCAAACCTTGATTTTGGCGGGAAAGTAGCGTCTTTGCTATTTATAGCTACATTAAAGATATTATTGTAGTAGACAATACCTTCTTACCTATTTAATGTCTTTCCGGATGTTTTTTGGCTCATTTGAACATGTTTGACCCCTCGGAAAAGGAAACATATGTCTTTTTCTACGAACATTTTTTGCTTACTTTACACATTATAAGTGTTAAATGACAATGAGGAATACTATTATAAACATGGTATAGGGCCAGAACATGGCAAGAGTGGTACAAGTAATATAAAGTCTCTACCAGCAATATTAAGGGCCCTGTTGCTATTTACAGGGGACCCCTATGTTATGTAATTTTTTGATTTTGCCCATGTTTTAAGCCGTGGGACACTCCAAATGACTGAACATAGGTGTTGTGGTTCTTAAGGGATAAAAGACCCATAATTATGAGGGTAACACAGTTATCTCTTCATGTTCTGGATAGAACACTGTCTTTGTATATTTTCATTCGGAAAATATGAGGTTTGATGAAAGATGAAAGATGAAAAGTAAAAGAGTCAAATTTTGTCACTGAAAACTGTCCAAAGAAAGTCAATTTTGTTAATGGAAAATGCGTTATGGTAGCTAAAGCAGCCAGTTAAACAAGTAATTTCACGGTATGTTCAATAATACTGTCTGACCGCCCAGTGTGAGTAGTTCAGCCCTTCTCCTATAACAAGTGAGGTCACAGTCAAATGTGTTATGGTAACTAAATAAGCCAGTTAAACAAGTAATTTCACAGTATGTTTAATAATACTTTTTGGCCGCCCAATGTATTTGGGCCCTTATTCTATAACAAATGAGGTCACAGTCTAATGTAGAACATGGCGTGCACAATATGCACAAAAAACGACAATCGTAACCCTAAATAGCGCGCATAGCGTGCATATTTTCGGCTGATAGCGCAATATATGACATCCCAGGTTTGCGTAGTCTATTGCTCTGTTATTATACGTTATGTTGACTTCCGTTTCAATATTGTTCTCGTGACTGGAGCAAATAGTGCAGTTGGTTCATTTTAACCTACTTAGGCAACAGCTACCATCACTATGATTTCATAAGTAGGTATAATAAAACCCATGCCGCTGATATAATTTCTCGGCCACGCCCTAATTGACGCCAAAACGACGCTTCTCTAAAGAAAGTATTCTCTTTCATATTTTGCTTAACTGATTGCAGCAATCACTGTAAATGAAAAACGGTAATATCTGAGATATCATATGCCACATATACTAAAACGTAACGATCGACGTTATGGACAGAGTATAAAAGTTAATAATGTATATCGAGAAAAGGTACATTCGCAAGGCCAAAAGCAATTAATTCCGTGCAGCACGTGCAGCTAATGAATATCCAATTAAAGAACCTGATAACCCTCCCTAGCCCCTTTTCTGTGCTTTGCCAGCCCGAATGTAATCCCCATAGCCCCCCGCTGTTAGTTGCTCCAGCCAGCCCGAACATCCACATATTTAAATGTCACCACCTGGCCACACACCCACACACCCACATCCGCGTAGTTTAAACGTATAGCAAGGTTCTTTCTCTGTCGCGGGTTGCGTGCTGTTTGTGTGCAATGCGTGTGCAATGTGTGCGGCAAAGTGTATACAAATCAAGGGGTGTATTAAAATCTGGCTAGGGCTCAAGTCACCAGGATCTTGGAGGCCTAGCTTGTGTGGCTTATCACCTTTTCTTTCAGCGTTGATGCACTCACTCTTGTAGTAGCTTGATCACGCCTGACACCCAGATCAGAGGAAACATAATCCAGCTAGACGCTCTCTTAGCCCCTCCCAACCCCGCCCCATTCCATACAACCCTTTATAATAGCCCCTCCCACCCGCAACTCCCCCATCTCTCCTTCTACTGAAACCATAGACACGCTATAATAGCTGCCCCCCGCCCTCAACCCACCCCCCACGCCGCGCAGGGAGTAACGAAAGTGCTGCACGCATGAAACGCAGCCCGGTAGAGACCCCTGTGTCATGTAGCGTACTCTCTGTCCGGCGCGTCTGCCCCCGGCCGCAGGTCAGCCAGTGCAGAGGGGGGGAAACATTGGCGGGGGGGATTACCGAACGAAGCCCCAGCAAACGCGTACCAACAAATGCTTATGACCGCATTAAATTTAAGCGAGACTAACTAATTATAAGTTATAATATATAAGTATCTATATAAATATCTGTACATGTGTTGGCTAAAGGCATGCTTTAATCTTTATTTTTGTTTGATATCGTGCGACCGTGTTATATACATATTACAAATACATCAACACAAATATATAAACATATTGATATAACTTCAGTATTTAATTGAATACTTCAGTCAGGTGTCCTGATCTCTAATATAAGCGCCGGTCTAATATTTGCGAGGACACATAGCTTGTATTTTAAGCGAACAACACATACAGCGGAGCCACGGATCGGGGTAACCCCCTAATTTATAGCGAACACCCGGTCATAGCTATATTCAGCCCCCCCCCCCCCCTCTCGCCTTTTTCCTTAACCCACGTGGATCGATCGGTAATTCCAAGCTTAGCTAAGGGAACACTTGGTCATGGCTATATTCAGCATATGAGAATATGCCCGGAATATTAGGGATAAAGATCGCTTGCGTTAAAGTGATTATATGCAAGATACGTAGTCTTTTGAAATCGCAATGGGTGTATTATTTCAAGAACCACCTTAGTTCAGGACACCGACTAAACAATATGTGAGCGATGTGATACCCAAGCGATTGTCAGCGATTAGGTACCATTATCGCTGGAGACGGGAGGCAGCAGGGTCCAGATGTTTCTGTGGTATACCAGCGTACGCAGCAATGGGTGAGGTGTGCACATTTAGACATGGGCCGATTGAAGGATGTGCCGCGATCAGATAAGAGATGCGTACGGGCTGGCTAGCACGCTGGGCACTTCCCTTGGGAGTTGTAGCTGATAGCGCCTGTCGAGACCTACATGGACCGCAGAGGCCGGTTAGCCTACAGTTCATACCCCCGCCTTCTCCACCCCACTCGACGTACAACTTAATTGGTTTACCAGACTTGTGGGACCAGCCGGCGGCGCCCTCCGAGGCTGTAGCGCACCGGTCATATGTTAATACCATACAGAGTATATCATAGAAATGACGACAGGGAGCTATTGCACTACGTTTTTGGCGTTTGAACGTATCCGTAAACGTAACCCGATGCGCATTACGTCACCAGAACAAACCTACATATATATCTATGTTTGCGGAACAGCGTATAAGTGGCCTTTCTAACATTTTGGCCGTCAGTTTCACAGCCCAAAGAATGACCTAAATATTTTCTTTCCGCTACGAATGCATATCTCAGATTTTGCAGTTATCGGGCGAGGATACGTCAAAGATGCTTGTGCACGGTATTGAGCCTGACTCAATTGAGTATTGACTGTTCAGTTAATTGCTATTCGCTATATATGGTATGGATATTGTCTTATGAGAAAGAGTTTCCACTTTCACGGTAGGTAAAACTCAAACTAAAGGTCAATACGAAGGAACGCGAGGGCAAGATCAATCAAAACAGCTTGCTGATATCTTTGGCATCGGAAAATCAACAGTTTTTGCTATGTTGATTGGTTGATATTCTGTAACCCGACCACCTCCCTAAGTCGATCGATGAGCGGCAGTCCCGTCCTCGGTCGACTTAGAGAGGTTTTACTGTACCTTTTATAACCCTGAATTACAATCCGGCCCCAAAATGTCGAAACCTGAAAACTCACTTTCCCATCTTACCCATAATTTGCAGATATCTCAGATTTTTACTCTATACGCTTGTTTACAGTTTCCATCATAAAATATTTTATCTCAAATCGCTTTCGCCCATTTTTACATATAGTATGTAATATATGAACAATAGTGTTACATTATAATCCTAAAATGTTTCAACGTTCCCAAAACGTTTTTGGAAGGTTACATTATAACCTAACATTATTCATCGTTCTAAAAACGTTTTTGGAAGGTTACATTATAACCTAACATTATTTATCGTTCCCAGAACGTTGTTAGAAGGCTACATTATAACCTAAAATTAGGCAACGTTCCCAGAACGTTTTTGGAAGGATGCATTATAACCGTAGAAGTTATTCAACGTTCCCAGAACGTTTTTAGAAGGTTACATTATAACCTAAAATTAATCAACGTTCTCAAAACGTTTTTGGAAGGATCCGTTATAACCCTTAAAATATTCACCGTTCCCAAAACGTTTTTGGAAGGAAAGATTATAACCTAAAATTAAGCAACGTTCCCAGAACGTTTTTGGAAGGATGCATTATAACCCTAAAATTATTCAACGTTCCCATAATGTTTTCGGAAGGTTACATTATAACGTAACATTATTCACCGTTCCCAGAACGTTTTTAGAAGGTTACATTATAACCTAAAATTAATCAACGTTCTCAAAACGTTTTTGGAAGGAAAAATTATAACCTAAAATTAAGCAACGTTACCAGAACGTTTTTGGGAGGATGCATTATAACCCTAAAATTATTCAACGTTCCCCAAACGTTTTTGGAAGGTTACATTACAACCTGAAATTAATCAACGTTCCCAAAACGTTTTTGGAAGGTTACATTATAACCTAACATTATTCATCGTTCTCAAAACGTTTTTGGAAGGTTACATTATAACCCTAAAATTATTCAACGTTCCCAGAACGTTTTTGGAAGGTTACGTTACAACCTAAAAATAATCAACGTTCTCAAAACGTTTTTGGAAGGATCCGTTATAACCCTTAAAATATTCACCGTTCCCAAAACGTTTTTGGAAGGAAAGATGATACAAATTTTAAGCAACGTTCCCAGAACGTTTTTGGAAGGATGCATTATAACCCTAACATTATTCATCGTTCCCAGAACGTTTTTAGAAGGTTACATTATAACCCTAAAATTATTCAACGTTCCCAAAACGTTTTTGGAAGGTTACATTACAACCTAAAATTAATCAACGTTCCCAACGTTTTTGGAAGGTTACGTTATAACGATAACGAAGTGATAACTTTCGGGTAACGTTAGCATAACGTTAGGCGTTTGCTGGGTAATGCGATTTCAGTAAGGGTACGTGGGATATGGGACCTACCGCCCAATGGACGATACATTTTGTACCTCCGATGCATGCTATTGAAAAAAAAATCACAGCAGCATCATAACAAATTAGGGTTGAGTCGTTCAGTCATAGATTTCACATCGCACATAGTCCCTCATAGCCCCTTTGAGACTTGTTTGTCACAATCTACGGCCACGGTCGGGGCAGTTAACTATGACTATGTTCCCTATTATTATATTACCAATGACGAGGGTTACACGAATGTCGTCGACGTTAATTGGTACATAATACTGCTGGGAACATCACAAAATGCTTTTCCTCATTATTATTAGAAAAGTAGAAAACTTCGAGTCAACATCTCATTTCTTGCGTAAAATGGCCCTCGACGTCTTCATAGTTGTCTATCATTCCGTACCTGTCATGACCCGATACCCAAGGTCCATAGAACGCACGGCGAGGACTGGCCAATGGCAATCCCTCACACTCACAACTTTGCGGAATGAAGAATTATATATTGCCTATGTAATGGTAACTTATTGTCTTCGAATCACCAAGTATTGTCTACGCAAGGGGTGCTTATTGTCTTTGAAATAACCAGTTATTTTATGCGTAATGACGAATTAATACCTGCCTAATGAGATATTGTCTTCAGAATGACCGTTTATTGTCCACGCAAGAGCGAGTTATCGTCTTCAGAATGACCATTTATTGTCTACACAAGAGTGAGTCATTGTCTTTAGAATGACCATTTATTGTCTACGCAAGGCCAATTATTGTCTTCAGAATGACCGTTTATTGTATACGCAAGAGCGAGTTATTGTCTTTCAGAATGACCGTTTATGGTCCACGCAAGAGCGAGTTGTCGTCTTCAGAATGACCATTTATTGTCTACACAAGAGTGAGTCATTGTCTTCAGAATGACCGTTGATTGTCCATGCAAGGGCGAGTTATTGTCTTCAGAATGACCGCTTATTGTATACGCAAGAGCGAATTATTGTCTTCAGAATGATCGTTTATTGTCTACACAAGAGCGAGTTATTGTCTTCAGAATGACCGTTTATTGTCTACGCAAAGGCGAGTTATTGTCTTCAGAATTACCGTTTATTGTCTACACAAGAGTGAGTCATTGTCTTCAGAATGACCGTTGATTGTCCACGCAAGGGCGAGTTATTGTCTTCAGAATGACCGTTTATTGTATACGCAAGAGCGAATTATTGTCTTCAGAATGATCGTTTATTGTCTACACAAGAGCGAGTTATTGTCTTCAGAATGATCGTTAATTGTCTACACAAGAGCGAGTTATTGTCTTCAGAATGACCGTTTATTGTCTACGCAAATGCGAGTTATTGTTTTCAGAATTACCGTTTATTGTCTACACAAGAGTGAGTCATTGTCTTTAGAATGACCATTTATTGTCTACGCAAGACCAATTATTGTCTTCAGAATGACCGTTTATTGTATACGCAAGAGCGAGACATTGTCTTCCGACTGACCGTTTATTGTCCACGCAAGGGTGAGTTATTGTCTTTAGAATGGCCGTTGATTGTCCACGCAAGAGCGAGTTATTTTCTTTTGAATGACCTTTGATTGTTAACGCAAGAGCGAGTAATTTCTTTTTCAGAATGACCGTTTATTGTCCACGCAGGAGCAAGTTATTGTCTTCAGAATGACCGTTTATTTTCTACGCAAGGGCGAGTTTTTTGTCTTCAGAACGACCGTTTATTGTATACACAAGAGCGAGTTATTGTCTTCAGAATGACCGTTTATTGTCTACACAAGAGCGAGTTATTGTCTTCAGAATGACCGTTTATTGTCTACACAAGAGCGAGTTATTGTCTTCAGAATGACCGTTTATTGTATATGCAAGAGCGAGTTATTGTCTTCAGTATGACCGTTTATTGTCTACGCAAGAGCGAGTTATTGTCTTCAGAAAGACCGTTTATAGTCTACACAAGAGCGAGACATTGTCTTCCGACTGACCGTTTATTGTCTACACAAGAGCGGGTTATTTTTTCCAGGATGACCGTTGATTGTATACGCAAAAGCGAGCTATTGTCTTCAGAATGACGGTTTATTGTATACGCAAGAGCGAATTATTGTCTTCAGAATGACCGTTTATTGTATACGCAAGAGCGAGTTATTGTCTTCAGAATGACCGTTTTTGTCTTCAGAATGACCGTTTATTGTCCACGCAAAAGCGAGTTATTTTCTTCAGATTGACCGTCGATTGTTCACGCAAGAGCGAGTTATTGTCATCAAAATGACCGTTGATTTTTTACACAAGAGCGAGTTATTTTCTCCAGAATGACCGTTGATTGTCCACGCAAGAGCGAGTTATTTACTTCAGAATGACCGTTTATTGTCCACGCAGGAGCAAGTTATTGTCTTCAGAATGACCGTTTATTGTCTACACAAGAGCGAGTTATTGTCTTCAGAATGACCGTTTATTGTCTACATAAGAGCGAGTTATTGTCTTCAGAATGACCGTTTATTGTCCACGCAAGGGCGAGCTATTGTCTTTAGAATGGCCGTTGATTGTCCACGCATGAGCGAGTTATTTTCTTGTGAATGACCGTTGATTGTTAACGGAAGAGCGAGTTATTTCTTTTTCAGAATGACCGTTTATTGTCCACGCAGGAGCAAGTTATTGTCTTCAGAATGACCGTTTATTGCATACGCAAGAGCGAGTTATTGTCTTCAGAATGACCGTTTATTGTCTACACAAGAGCGAGTTATTGTCTTCAGAGTGACCGTTTATTGTCCACGCAAGAACGAGTTATTGTCTTCAGAAGGACCGTTTATTGTATACGCAAGGGCGAGTTATTGTCTTCAGAGTGACCATTTATTGTATACGCCAGAGCGAGTTATTGTCTTCAGAATGACCGTTTATTGTATATGCAAGAGCGAGTTATTGTCTTCAGTATGACTATTTATTGTCTACGCAAGAGCGAGTTATTTCTTCAGAATAACCGTTGATTGTCCACACAACAGCGAGTTATTTACTTCAGAATGACCGTTTATTGTCTAGACAAGAGCGAGTTATTGTCTTCAGACCGACCGTTTATTTTCTACACAAGAGCGAGTTATTGTCTTCAGACTGACCGTTTATTGTCCACGTAGGGGCAAGTTATTGTCTTCAGAATGACCGTTTATTGTCTACACAAGAGCGAGTTATTGTCTTCAGAATGACCGTTTATTTTCTACACAAGAGCGAGTTATTGTCTTCAGAATGACCGTTTATTGTATATGCAAGAGCGAGTTATTGTCTTCAGTATGACCGTTTATTGTCTACGCAAGAGCGAGTTATTTCTTCAGAGTGACCGTTGATTGTCCACGCAAGAGCGAGGTATTTCTTTTCAGAATGACCGCTTATTGTCCACGCAGGAGCAAGTTAATGTCTTCAGAGTGACCGTTTATTTTCTACACAAGGGCGAGTTATTGTCTTCAGAATGACCGTTTATTGTCTACGCAAAGGCGAGTTATTGTCTTCAGAATGACCGTTTATTGTATACGCAAGAGCGAATTATTGTCTTCAGAATGATCGTTTATTGTCTACACAAGAGCGAGTTATTGTCTTCAGAATGACCGTTTTTTGTCTACGCAAAGGCGAGTTATTGTCTTCAGAATTACCGTTTATTGTCTACACAAGAGCGGGTTATTTTTTCCAGGATGACCGTTGATTGGATACGCAACAGCGAGTTATTGTCTTCAGAATGACCGTTTATTGTATACGCAAGAGCGAATTATTGTCTTCAGAATGACCGTTTATTGTCTACGCAAGAGCGAGTATTTGTCTTCAGAATGACCGTTTATTGTCAACGCAGGAACAAGTTATTGTCTTCAGATTGACCGTTGATTGTCCACGCAAGAGCGAGTTATTGTCATCAAAATGACCGTTGATTTTTTACACAAGAGCGAGTTATTTTCTTCAGAATGACCGTTGATTGTCCACGCAAGAGCGAGTTATTGTCTTCAGAATGACCGTTTATTCTGCACGCAGGAGCAAGTTATTGTCTTCAGAATGACCGTTTATTGTCTACACAAGAGCGAGTTATTGTCTTCAGAATGACCGTTTATTGTCTACGCAAGAGCGAGTATTTGTCTTCAGAATGACCGTTTATTGTCCACGCAAAAGCGAGTTATTTTCTTCAGATTGACCGTTGATTGTCCACGCAGGAGCGAGTTATTGTCATCAAAATGACCGTTGATTTTTTACACAAGAGCGAGTTATTTTCTTCAGAATGACCGTTGATTGTCCACCCAAGAGCGAGTTATTTACTTCAGAATGACCGTTTATTGTCCACGCAGGAGCAAGTTATTGTCTTCAGAATGACCGTTTATTGTCTTCACAAGAGCGAGTTATTGTCTTCAGAATGACCGTTTATTGTCTACATAAGAGCGAGTTATTGTCTTCAGAATTACCGTTTATTGTCTACATAAGAGCGAGTTATTGTCTTCAGAATGACCGTTTATTGTCCACGCAAGGGCGAGTTATTGTCTTCTGAATGACCGTTGATTGTTAACGCAAGAGCGAGTTATTTCTTTTTCAGAATGACCGTTTATTGTCTACATAAGAGCGAGTTATTGTCTTCAGAATGGCCGTTGATTGTCCACGCAAGAGCGAGTTATTGTCTTCAGAATGACCGTTTTTTGTCCACGCAAGGGCGAGTTATTGTCTTCTGAATGACCGTTGATTGTTAACGCAAGAGCGAGTTATTTCTTTTTCAGAATGACCGTTTATTGTCTACATAAGAGCGAGTTATTGTCTTCTGAATGACCGTTGATTGTTAACGCAAGAGCGAGTTATTTCTTTTTCAGAATGACCGTTTATTGTCTACATAAGAGCGAGTTATTGTCGTCAGAATGGCCGTTGATTGTCCACGCAAGAGCGAGTTATTTTCTTCTGAATGACCGTTGATTGTTAACGCAAGAGCGAGTTATTTCTTTTTCAGAATGACCGTTTATTGTCCACGCAGGAGCAAGTTATTGTCTTCAGAATGACCGTTTATTGCATACGCAAGAGCGAGTTATTGTCTTCAGAATGACCGTTTATTTTCTACGCAAGGGCGAGTTTTTGTCTTCAGAACGACCGTTTATTGTATACACAAGAGCGAGTTATTGTCTTCAGAATGACCGTTTATTGTCTACACAAGAGCGAGTTATTGTCTTCAGAGTGACCGTTTATTGTCCACGCAAGAACGAGTTATTGTCTTCAGAATGACCGTTTATTGTATACGCAAGAGCGAATTATTGTCTTCAGAATGACCGTTTATTGTATATGCAAGAGCGAGTTATTGTCTTCAGTATGACCATTTATTATCTACGCAAGAGCAAGTTAGTTCTTCAGAATGACCGTTGATTGTCCACACAACAGCGAGTTATTTACTTCAGAATGACCGTTTATTGTCTACACAAGAGCGAGTTATTGTCTTCAGACCGGCCGTTTATTTTCTACACAAGAGCGAGTTATTGTCTTCAGACTGACCGTTTATTGTCCTCGTAGGGGCAAGTTATTGTCTTCAGAATGACCGTTTATTGTCTACACAAGAGCGAGTTATTGTCTTCAGAATGACCGTTTATTTTATATGCAAGAGCGAGTTATTGTCTTCAGACTGACCGTTTATTGTCCTCGTAGGGGCAAGTTATTGTCTTCAGAATGACCGTTTATTGTCTACACAAGAGCGAGTTATTGTCTTCAGAATGACCATTTATTTTATATGCAAGAGCGAGTTATTGTCTTCAGTATGACCGTTTATTGTCTACGCAAGAGCGAGCTATTTCTTCAGAGTGACCGTTGATTGTCCACGCAAGAGCGAGGTATTTCTTTTAAGATTGACCGCTTCTTGTCCACGCAGGAGCAAGTTATTGTCTTCAGAGTGACCGTTTATTGTCTACGCAAGGCGTGCTATTGTCTTTAGAATGACCGTTTATTTTCTAAAACACAAGAGCGAGTTATTGTCTTCAGAATGACCGTTTATTGTCTACGCAGAAGGCGAGTTATTGTCTTCAGAATGACCGTTTATTGTCTACACAAGAGCGAGTTATTGTGTTCAGAATGACCGTTTATTGTATATGCAAGAGCGAGTTATTGTCTTCAGTATGACCGTTTATTGTCTACGCAAGAGCGAGTTATTGTCTTCAGAATTACCGTTTATTGTCTACACAAGAGCGGGTTATTTTTTCCAGGATGACCGTTGATTGTATACGCAACAGCGAGTTATTGTCTTCAGAATGACCGTTTATTGTATACGCAAGAGCGAATTATTGTCTTCAGAATGACCGTTTATTGTCTACGCAAGAGCGAGTATTTGTCTTCAGAATGACCGTTTATTGTCCACGCAGGAGCAAGTTATTGTCTTCAGATTGACCGTTGATTGTCCACGCAAGAGCGAGTTATTGTCATCAAAATGACCGTTGATTTTTTACACAAGAGCGAGTTATTTTCTTCAGAATGACCGTTGATTGTCCACGCAAGAGCGAGTTATTTACTTCAGAATGACCGTTTATTGTCCACGCAGGAGCAAGTTATTGTCTTCAGAATGACCGTTTATTGTCTACACAAGAGCGAGTTATTGTCTTCAGAATGACCGTTTATTGTCTACGCAAGAGCGAGTATTTGTCTTCAGAATGACCGTTTATTGTCCACGCAAAAGCGAGTTATTTTCTTCAGATTGACCGTTGATTGTCCACGCAAGGGCGAGTTATTGTCATCAAAATGACCGTTGATTTTTTTACACAAGAGCGAGTTATTTTCTTCAGAATGACCGTTTATTGTCCACGCAGCAGCAAGTTATTGTCTTCAGAATGACCGTTTATTGTCTACGCAAGAGCGAGATATTGTCTTTAGAATGACCGTATATTTATACGCAAGAGCGAGTTATTGTCTTCAGAATGACCGTTTATTGTCTACGCAAGGGCGGTATTTGGTCTTCGGAACGACCGTTTATTGTATACGCAAGAGCGAGTTATTGTCCTCAGAATGACCGTTTATTGTCTACACAAGGGCGAGTTATTGTCTTCAGAGTGACCGTTTATTGTCCACGCAAGAACGAGTTATTTTTTCCAGGGTGACCGTTGATTGTATACGCAAGAGCGAGTTATTCTCTTCAGAATGACCGTTTATTGTCTACGCAAAGGCGAGTTATTGTCTTCAGAATGACCGTTTATTGTCTACGCAAAGGCGAGTTATCGTCTGCAGAATGACCGTTAATTGTATACGCAAGAGCGAGTTATTGTCTTCAGAATGACCGTTTATTGTCCACGCAAGGGCGAGTTATTGTCTTCAGCATGGCCGTTTATTGTAATCGCAAGAGCGAATTATTGTCTTCAGAATGATCGTTTATTGTCTACACAAGAGCGAGTTATTGTCTTCAGTATGACCGTTTATTGGCTACGCAAGGGCGAGTTATTGTCTTCAGAATGACCATTTATTGTCTACGCAAATGCGCGTTATTGTTTTCAGAATGACCGTTTATTGTATATGCAAGAGCGAGTTATTGTCTTCAGTATGACCGTTTATTGTCTACGCAAGAGCGAGTTTATTCTTCAGAATGACCGTTGATTGTCCCCGCAGGGGCAAGTTATTGTCTTCAGAATGACCGTTTATTGTCTACACAAGAGCGAGTTATTGTTTTCAGAATGACCGTTTATTGTCTTCACAAGAGCGAGTTATTGTCTTCAGAATGACCGTTTATTGTCTACATAAGAGCGAGTTATTGTCTTCAGAATTACCGTTTATTGTCTACATAAGAGCGAGTTATTGTCTTCAGAATGACCGTTTATTGTCCACGCAAGGGCGAGTTATTGTCTTCTGAATGACCGTTGATTGTTAACGCAAGAGCGAGTTATTTCTTTTTCAGAATGACCGTTTATTGTCTACATAAGAGCGAGTTATTGTCTTCAGAATGGCCGTTGATTGTCCACGCAAGAGCGAGTTATTGTCTTCAGAATGACCGTTTATTGTCCACGCAAGGGCGAGTTATTGTCTTTTGAATGACCGTTGATTGTTAACGCAAGAGCGAGTTATTTCTTTTTCAGAATGACCGTTTATTGTCTACATAAGAGCGAGTTATTGTCTTCTGAATGACCGTTGATTGTTAACGCAAGAGCGAGTTATTTCTTTTTCAGAATGACCGTTTATTGTCTACATAAGAGCGAGTTATTGTCGTCAGAATGGCCGTTGATTGTCCACGCAAGAGCGAGTTATTTTCTTCTGAATGACCGTTGATTGTTAACGCAAGAGCGAGTTATTTCTTTTTCAGAATGACCGTTTATTGTCCACGCAGGAGCAAGTTATTGTCTTCAGAATGACCGTTTATTGCATACGCAAGAGCGAGTTATTGTCTTCAGAATGACCGTTTATTTTCTACGCAAGGGCGAGTTTTTGTCTTCAGAACGACCGTTTATTGTATACACAAGAGCGAGTTATTGTCTTCAGAATGACCGTTTATTGTCTACACAAGAGCGAGTTATTGTCTTCAGAGTGACCGTTTATTGTCCACGCAAGAACGAGTTATTGTCTTCAGAATGACCGTTTATTGTATACGCAAGAGCGAATTATTGTCTTCAGAATGACCGTTTATTGTATATGCAAGAGCGAGTTATTGTCTTCAGTATGACCATTTATTATCTACGCAAGAGCAAGTTAGTTCTTCAGAATGACCGTTGATTGTCCACACAACAGCGAGTTATTTACTTCAGAATGACCGTTTATTGTCTACACAAGAGCGAGTTATTGTCTTCAGACCGGCCGTTTATTTTCTACACAAGAGCGAGTTATTGTCTTCAGACTGACCGTTTATTGTCCTCGTAGGGGCAAGTTATTGTCTTCAGAATGACCGTTTATTGTCTACACAAGAGCGAGTTATTGTCTTCAGAATGACCGTTTATTTTATATGCAAGAGCGAGTTATTGTCTTCAGACTGACCGTTTATTGTCCTCGTAGGGGCAAGTTATTGTCTTCAGAATGACCGTTTATTGTCTACACAAGAGCGAGTTATTGTCTTCAGAATGACCATTTATTTTATATGCAAGAGCGAGTTATTGTCTTCAGTATGACCGTTTATTGTCTACGCAAGAGCGAGCTATTTCTTCAGAGTGACCGTTGATTGTCCACGCAAGAGCGAGGTATTTCTTTTAAGATTGACCGCTTCTTGTCCACGCAGGAGCAAGTTATTGTCTTCAGAGTGACCGTTTATTGTCTACGCAAGGCGTGCTATTGTCTTTAGAATGACCGTTTATTTTCTAAAACACAAGAGCGAGTTATTGTCTTCAGAATGACCGTTTATTGTCTACGCAGAAGGCGAGTTATTGTCTTCAGAATGACCGTTTATTGTCTACACAAGAGCGAGTTATTGTGTTCAGAATGACCGTTTATTGTATATGCAAGAGCGAGTTATTGTCTTCAGTATGACCGTTTATTGTCTACGCAAGAGCGAGTTATTGTCTTCAGAATTACCGTTTATTGTCTACACAAGAGCGGGTTATTTTTTCCAGGATGACCGTTGATTGTATACGCAACAGCGAGTTATTGTCTTCAGAATGACCGTTTATTGTATACGCAAGAGCGAATTATTGTCTTCAGAATGACCGTTTATTGTCTACGCAAGAGCGAGTATTTGTCTTCAGAATGACCGTTTATTGTCCACGCAGGAGCAAGTTATTGTCTTCAGATTGACCGTTGATTGTCCACGCAAGAGCGAGTTATTGTCATCAAAATGACCGTTGATTTTTTACACAAGAGCGAGTTATTTTCTTCAGAATGACCGTTGATTGTCCACGCAAGAGCGAGTTATTTACTTCAGAATGACCGTTTATTGTCCACGCAGGAGCAAGTTATTGTCTTCAGAATGACCGTTTATTGTCTACACAAGAGCGAGTTATTGTCTTCAGAATGACCGTTTATTGTCTACGCAAGAGCGAGTATTTGTCTTCAGAATGACCGTTTATTGTCCACGCAAAAGCGAGTTATTTTCTTCAGATTGACCGTTGATTGTCCACGCAAGGGCGAGTTATTGTCATCAAAATGACCGTTGATTTTTTTACACAAGAGCGAGTTATTTTCTTCAGAATGACCGTTTATTGTCCACGCAGCAGCAAGTTATTGTCTTCAGAATGACCGTTTATTGTCTACGCAAGAGCGAGATATTGTCTTTAGAATGACCGTATATTTATACGCAAGAGCGAGTTATTGTCTTCAGAATGACCGTTTATTGTCTACGCAAGGGCGGTATTTGGTCTTCGGAACGACCGTTTATTGTATACGCAAGAGCGAGTTATTGTCCTCAGAATGACCGTTTATTGTCTACACAAGGGCGAGTTATTGTCTTCAGAGTGACCGTTTATTGTCCACGCAAGAACGAGTTATTTTTTCCAGGGTGACCGTTGATTGTATACGCAAGAGCGAGTTATTCTCTTCAGAATGACCGTTTATTGTCTACGCAAAGGCGAGTTATTGTCTTCAGAATGACCGTTTATTGTCTACGCAAAGGCGAGTTATCGTCTGCAGAATGACCGTTAATTGTATACGCAAGAGCGAGTTATTGTCTTCAGAATGACCGTTTATTGTCCACGCAAGGGCGAGTTATTGTCTTCAGCATGGCCGTTTATTGTAATCGCAAGAGCGAATTATTGTCTTCAGAATGATCGTTTATTGTCTACACAAGAGCGAGTTATTGTCTTCAGTATGACCGTTTATTGGCTACGCAAGGGCGAGTTATTGTCTTCAGAATGACCATTTATTGTCTACGCAAATGCGCGTTATTGTTTTCAGAATGACCGTTTATTGTATATGCAAGAGCGAGTTATTGTCTTCAGTATGACCGTTTATTGTCTACGCAAGAGCGAGTTTATTCTTCAGAATGACCGTTGATTGTCCCCGCAGGGGCAAGTTATTGTCTTCAGAATGACCGTTTATTGTCTACACAAGAGCGAGTTATTGTTTTCAGAATGACCGTTTATTGTCTTCACAAGAGCGAGTTATTGTCTTCAGAATGACCGTTTATTGTCTACATAAGAGCGAGTTATTGTCTTCAGAATTACCGTTTATTGTCTACATAAGAGCGAGTTATTGTCTTCAGAATGACCGTTTATTGTCCACGCAAGGGCGAGTTATTGTCTTCTGAATGACCGTTGATTGTTAACGCAAGAGCGAGTTATTTCTTTTTCAGAATGACCGTTTATTGTCTACATAAGAGCGAGTTATTGTCTTCAGAATGGCCGTTGATTGTCCACGCAAGAGCGAGTTATTGTCTTCAGAATGACCGTTTATTGTCCACGCAAGGGCGAGTTATTGTCTTCTGAATGACCGTTGATTGTTAACGCAAGAGCGAGTTATTTCTTTTTCAGAATGACCGTTTATTGTCTACATAAGAGCGAGTTATTGTCTTCTGAATGACCGTTGATTGTTAACGCAAGAGCGAGTTATTTCTTTTTCAGAATGACCGTTTATTGTCTACATAAGAGCGAGTTATTGTCGTCAGAATGGCCGTTGATTGTCCACGCAAGAGCGAGTTATTTTCTTCTGAATGACCGTTGATTGTTAACGCAAGAGCGAGTTATTTCTTTTTCAGAATGACCGTTTATTGTCCACGCAGGAGCAAGTTATTGTCTTCAGAATGACCGTTTATTGCATACGCAAGAGCGAGTTATTGTCTTCAGAATGACCGTTTATTTTCTACGCAAGGGCGAGTTTTTGTCTTCAGAACGACCGTTTATTGTATACACAAGAGCGAGTTATTGTCTTCAGAATGACCGTTTATTGTCTACACAAGAGCGAGTTATTGTCTTCAGAGTGACCGTTTATTGTCCACGCAAGAACGAGTTATTGTCTTCAGAATGACCGTTTATTGTATACGCAAGAGCGAATTATTGTCTTCAGAATGACCGTTTATTGTATATGCAAGAGCGAGTTATTGTCTTCAGTATGACCATTTATTATCTACGCAAGAGCAAGTTAGTTCTTCAGAATGACCGTTGATTGTCCACACAACAGCGAGTTATTTACTTCAGAATGACCGTTTATTGTCTACACAAGAGCGAGTTATTGTCTTCAGACCGACCGTTTATTTTCTACACAAGAGCGAGTTATTGTCTTCAGACTGACCGTTTATTGTCCTCGTAGGGGCAAGTTATTGTCTTCAGAATGACCGTTTATTGTCTACGCAAGAGCGAGATATTGTCTTTAGAATGACCGTATATTTATACGCAAGAGCGAGTTATTGTCTTCAGAATGACCGTTTATTGTCTACGCAAGGGCGGTATTTGGTCTTCGGAACGACCGTTTATTGTATACGCAAGAGCGAGTTATTGTCCTCAGAATGACCGTTTATTGTCTACACAAGGGCGAGTTATTGTCTTCAGAGTGACCGTTTATTGTCCACGCAAGAACGAGTTATTTTTTCCAGGGTGACCGTTGATTGTATACGCAAGAGCGAGTTATTCTCTTCAGAATGACCGTTTATTGTCTACGCAAAGGCGAGTTATTGTCTTCAGAATGACCGTTTATTGTCTACGCAAAGGCGAGTTATCGTCTGCAGAATGACCGTTAATTGCATACGCAAGAGCGAGTTATTGTCTTCAGAATGACCGTTTATTGTCCACGCAAGGGCGAGTTATTGTCTTCAGCATGGCCGTTTATTGTAATCGCAAGAGCGAATTATTGTCTTCAGAATGATCGTTTATTGTCTACACAAGAGCGAGTTATTGTCTTCAGTATGACCGTTTATTGGCTACGCAAGGGCGAGTTATTGTCTTCAGAATGACCATTTATTGTCTACGCAAATGCGCGTTATTGTTTTCAGAATGACCGTTTATTGTATATGCAAGAGCGAGTTATTGTCTTCAGTATGACCGTTTATTGTCTACGCAAGAGCGAGTTAATTCTTCAGAATGACCGTTGATTGTCCCCGCAGGGGCAAGTTATTGTCTTCAGAATGACCGTTTATTGTCTACACAAGAGCGAGTTATTGTTTTCAGAATGACCGTTTATTGTCTTCACAAGAGCGAGTTATTGTCTTCAGAATGACCGTTTATTGTCTACATAAGAGCGAGTTATTGTCTTCAGAATTACCGTTTATTGTCTACATAAGAGCGAGTTATTGTCTTCAGAATGACCGTTTATTGTCCACGCAAGGGCGAGTTATTGTCTTCTGAATGACCGTTGATTGTTAACGCAAGAGCGAGTTATTTCTTTTTCAGAATGACCGTTTATTGTCTACATAAGAGCGAGTTATTGTCTTCAGAATGGCCGTTGATTGTCCACGCAAGAGCGAGTTATTGTCTTCAGAATGACCGTTTATTGTCCACGCAAGGGCGAGTTATTGTCTTTTGAATGACCGTTGATTGTTAACGCAAGAGCGAGTTATTTCTTTTTCAGAATGACCGTTTATTGTCTACATAAGAGCGAGTTATTGTCTTCTGAATGACCGTTGATTGTTAACGCAAGAGCGAGTTATTTCTTTTTCAGAATGACCGTTTATTGTCTACATAAGAGCGAGTTATTGTCGTCAGAATGGCCGTTGATTGTCCACGCAAGAGCGAGTTATTTTCTTCTGAATGACCGTTGATTGTTAACGCAAGAGCGAGTTATTTCTTTTTCAGAATGACCGTTTATTGTCCACGCAGGAGCAAGTTATTGTCTTCAGAATGACCGTTTATTGCATACGCAAGAGCGAGTTATTGTCTTCAGAATGACCGTTTATTTTCTACGCAAGGGCGAGTTTTTGTCTTCAGAACGACCGTTTATTGTATACACAAGAGCGAGTTATTGTCTTCAGAATGACCGTTTATTGTCTACACAAGAGCGAGTTATTGTCTTCAGAGTGACCGTTTATTGTCCACGCAAGAACGAGTTATTGTCTTCAGAATGACCGTTTATTGTATACGCAAGAGCGAATTATTGTCTTCAGAATGACCGTTTATTGTATATGCAAGAGCGAGTTATTGTCTTCAGTATGACCATTTATTATCTACGCAAGAGCAAGTTAGTTCTTCAGAATGACCGTTGATTGTCCACACAACAGCGAGTTATTTACTTCAGAATGACCGTTTATTGTCTACACAAGAGCGAGTTATTGTCTTCAGACCGACCGTTTATTTTCTACACAAGAGCGAGTTATTGTCTTCAGACTGACCGTTTATTGTCCTCGTAGGGGCAAGTTATTGTCTTCAGAATGACCGTTTATTGTCTACACAAGAGCGAGTTATTGTCTTCAGAATGACCGTTTATTTTATATGCAAGAGCGAGTTATTGTCTTCAGTATGACCGTTTATTGTCAACGCAAGAGCGAGCTATTTCTTCAGAGTGACCGTTGATTGTCCACGCAAGAGCGAGGTATTTCTTTTAAGATTGACCGCTTCTTGTCCACGCAGGAGCAAGTTATTGTCTTCAGAGTGACCGTTTATTGTCTACGCAAGGCGTGCTATTGTCTTTAGAATGACCGTTTATTTTCTAAAACACAAGAGCGAGTTATTGTCTTCAGAATGACCGTTTATTGTCTACACAAGAGCGAGTTATTGTCTTCAGAATGACCGTTTATTGTATATGCAAGAGCGAGTTATTGTCTTCAGTATGACCGTTTATTGTCTACGCAAGAGCGAGTTATTGTCTTCAGAATTACCGTTTATTGTCTACACAAGAGCGGGTTATTTTTTCCAGGATGACCGTTGATTGTATACGCAACAGCGAGTTATTGTCTTCAGAATGACCGTTTATTGTATACGCAAGAGCGAATTATTGTCTTCAGAATGACCGTTTATTGTCTACGCAAGAGCGAGTATTTGTCTTCAGAATGACCGTTTATTGTCAACGCAGGAGCAAGTTATTGTCTTCAGATTGACCGTTGATTGTCCACGCAAGAGCAAGTTATTGTCTTTAGAATGACCGTTTGTTGTGTACACAAGGGCAAGTTATTGTCCGCCGAATGACGCGTTATTGTCTTCAGAATGGCCGGGGGTGAGGGGATGAGGACAATAAGTGCACCATGGGAACTGGCTACTTGCCAAACAATTAATCTAAAAGCTGCTCATACAACAATTATCTACCTACATTATGATTTACAAAATTTATTGGAGAAACTTTTTGGACACATTGTATGATTGCATGAATTCGATCTATGCGAAATAGATATTATCACATGGAAAAGGGCAAAAAAATGTCCAGGATACCTGAATGTTTACGACGTAGATCTATAGTAGTAAAAACAAGAAAGCCACACTTTCCCCCATTCCTGGGGGGGGGACTACTTATTGTTGGTTATATACACATGTGCCGCCCAAATGCCCCCTTTTTTGTCCTTTTTTTCTCTCGATCCTCGGAGTAGAAACCTACAATTTCTGTCGACAGCGCTCGTCTGAGATTGAAGCTTTTCAACGTGGCAGCTCGTGACTACATATTCCTGTTGATATCGAAAATGTTCAAATAACATTTCATCTCTTGACTATATATATTCCAGTTGATATCTTCAGTGTTCAAATAAGTAACCTCCATATACATTGCCATGAGTTTCAGTGTCTATTTTGGATGCCTTTTTTGATAAAAAAAAACCTCTCTCAATGACCACAACATCCCGCACTTTTCTCTCGCTCTCCACATGCCTTCTATGGCCTGGGCGGCACACCCCAACAGAGGTCCAAATGTAGTGCCCCCCCCCCTCCCCGGGCCCCCCAACTATGCACCAGTTTGTCAAAAAAGTTAGTGGGCAACCTTCCCTGTTATTTATTGCATGGATATATAAGTGTGTTCTTACACAAAATGTAAATCACGGTAAAGCCACTTTTCACCTCTAATGTTCGCGGCAAATTGGGTATTTCACCTCCAAAAATCCGTCCGTAAGGGGTATGCTTTTTCCATTGACCCGCTCTATGTCGCGGCTCTATGCAGACCCGTTTATTCTTTTTTCCCGGCAAACCCTCTCCATGGACGCAAATTGTCGCCCCCACCTCCCCCCCTTCCCGATGCAAGTTTCAAAATGTCAATTCTTTTCTTTTTTTCTTTTTTTTTCTTTCTTTTTCTTTTCATCAGAAATGTCCGCTCTATAGTGGTATCGTTTTCATCAGAAATGTCCGCTCTATAGGGGTATCGTTTTCACCAAAGATATCCGCTCTATAGGGGCATTTTTATCATCAGAAATATCCGCTCTATAGCATAGGGGTATCTTTTTCGTCAGAAATGTCCGCCTCTCTCAGGCATCATAGGGCATCCAGGAAACCCCCCACCCCCCAGCAGATTTGTATGAGATTTTTCAAACAGACACCAAACGTGACAAATGTTGACAATCATGGGCAATCAACAATGTAGCATTGATATCTTATACATCAAATCTGGACCCCAGAAAAAAGCCCAAATTGTCGGCCTCCTCCCAAAAACCGTAGGCTCCGATGGATAGCAAACAAAGCATTTTTTTTATTTCATACCTTTAATTACGTTCCAGGCCATGCATGGGCCCATGGTATCAGCCCAGAGCAAATGCAGTACGTATGATTTTTGCTGGTACATTTACAAACTCAATTTGCGAAACTTATATATACGTATAAGCAGCTACATTTTGCTGGATATCCAAAGGTCCGTATGCCTTATGAATACCGGCCGTTCTGTTGGTGTTTCGACACGATGTCTGGTCGTGGCCGGTGTGGTTCATTCAAGTCGACAGCCTAGATATTGATGACCTGGAGAGATTAAAGCACCCGGCGGCAGAAACAAATATCCGTCGTTAACGCTGTCAACATCTATAGCAAGCAACGAAGGACGGCGTGACAAATTAACGGAAGCTCATTGCAGCTATTGGATTCCCTCTGGTTTAATGAAATACTCGAATATATGTGACTATGACCACCAAGGCGCGATAGCAAGGTAGAGATAAACCTGTTATTTCTAGTCGTAGTGTTGGGCCGTACGTTGTATTAGGGGTCAACATATTCGGTGTCGAATGTCGATTTTCAAAATTCTCAGTGTTGTTTTTTTCTAAAATGCCACTATCTGTATAGATGTCGTTTTTTCAGATCCTCACCATAGTGTCGAAATTTTAGGGTCAATGTCGAATGTCTTACTTCATAAAGCGATCATATAGTCCCGTCGATCAATGTCGATTTGTCAACTATGTCTATGTGGTGTGTCGCCATTTACTATTTCCAGACCCCCCTAAGAATGTTTGGTGTCGGGACTGTCAGCGTTGGAGATCGTAAACAGACCCACGAATAAAGGAGACGATGTGATATCACAAGTGCTGAAAACATACGTACCACCCGAACCAAATATGTATACATCACATATAGACTGGAGCATCGCCCTGGCAGCACAACATTGTTTTTTCCCTGTAGGTCTTGCCTCATATATAAGTAACGGCGATGACCTGCGAGGACTCCCATCGCTATATTGTCTGCTGTCTGGGTTTCAGCCCATCATTTACATAATGACGGCTAGCGCATGCATATCGAATGATATGTGGTTTTTGGCGTATCAGCAATCCTCTCTGCTGGCGGCTTACACGGCAACGTTGCGGAATAATTTTGCCCGGCACTTCGGGCGAGTAAAGGGCGCGGAAACAAGTTCTCCCCTATTTGGCAGATTAGTTAATGGCCCTGCTATGTTTGCTATGGTTTTATATGATAGTTGCCATAACGGGCAGCCTACAGAAGCATTTCCATAAAATTCTATCAATTATTTCTCCACAACTTTGACAGTTACATGCATTTTTAACACAAATTTTGAGTCTTACTTCAGTTTTGTGCATATCATCCGTCAATGAATGTCCTTTTGTGATAAATGCTATTATCACTCATGCAGTATAGACTGTCAACAATATAATGCAAGTTATTTGATATAATTCGGCCCAGGAATAACTAAATTATGGGCATTCGCAACAGCAATGTCATTTCCGTTAAATAAAAACTTGAAGTCCTCTCCACAACAAAGCATCCCTGAAAAATTCGTTAAATTGGCAATCTGTATGGTTGATGTCACCTATACATCACGCTTTTGACAAAATGTCCCCTCCAGGACAATATATATATTTTTTTTGACAGCTTTCATATTTCTTAAACCAATACAAAACATATATATTTTTCATGGAACAATATGACTATGTTATAAACTATAATAATAAAACAGAAAATCCTAAAAATAATGATGTAACTGTTGAAAAAATAATACTTTGCGCTCTACAGCATTTTGATACGGTTTTATTCTAGTGCCACTTACCACTCCAGTGTCTAGGAACATGTCCTTGTGCATAGCAAACAGTGACTGTTTTGTCAGATAGTGTGTGAAGTAATTACATCAACTACTCTTGATATTTAAAGTACCTTGCCACACCACATAGATGTACATGTTGTTCTGGAGTGGACAATTTGTTTAACACTGTAGAGGATATCATTTTACAGGCTTGCCATATGAATAAACAGAGGCAATCTATATCATATTGTGAAGCTTGTGACCTTATCTTGTAAACCATGTCTCATATGTGCAATGCTATTAAGTAATGTAGCTTGTGGACAGTTAAGAAAGGGTTGCCGAGTTAGGTGCAAAATGCACAATTTAATCAAAAAAGCAGCTTTGAGCAAATGTTAAAATGTTTGGAAGCTTTGAATGGAAAGTCAGCAGCCTATGACCTTAGAGTTATTATGAAGTATGCAGTATCTCTGGCCGTCCCTAGATGCCAATATGAGATCAAACATGCTAAGGTCTTAGACTTAATCCTGCGAAGCGGAATAAACTGATTTTGAAAAAAAGTGTGCTCAAGCTATAATATCTGTCAGTTCATCTAAGGAGATTTTATCCAGAAGCATCTTATGGGGATGCAAACTGGGACCGAAAACATAGATATGAAATGAAATGTTGTTGAAATGACAGTGAATCTGTTTTGTTCTAGACCACTTTTATGCACATGCATGTTCAAAACCTGCCGAGATAGTTCTCTCTGCTCAGTAATTGAGCCAAATACATTGCCATGATACGGACAAAGAAAGGCACCATTAGTGTTAAAAATATCACTCACACAGCAAGGATGCACGCAACAGGCTCATAATAGCAATATTTACACCATGAAGAACTCCTGAAGTATAAAGAAACATGTTGAACTATCGTCTACCTGGAGATCGGAGAAGTTGGCCCCCATGTTACTCTTCCGCAGACTCCCGCTGGGGCAGGGCGCGGGTGGGGGGGGGGGGTGGGGCTCGAGGCTAAAAAGCATTCCCTGGGGCATCCCAACACTAATCCCAACCATATCCACTAAATTAGGATGAATTCACATTTAACCCTAACCCTAACCCAAGAAGCCCAACATACTTCAGAATATGCATTCTAACCTCCACTAACACTAACACTAATCCAAGCAGCCAAACATACCTCAGAATATGCAGCCTAACCTCCACTAACATTAACTCTTACCCTAACCTTAGCAGCCAAACATACTTCGGAATGTGCAGCCTAACCTGTACTAACCCTAACACTAACCCAAGCAGGCAAAGTTACCTCAGAATATGCAGTCTAACCTCCACTAACCCGGACACTAACCCAAGAAGCCAAACATACCTCAGAATATGCAGTCTAACATGGTGAGGGGGGTTCGTGGAGCAGACTGACAGTTAGTCCCCATGTTTGCCGAGGATGATGATGCGCAGTCTGCGCGGCGTGGCGGTGAGGGGGGTTCGTGGAACAGACTGACAGTTAGTCCCCATGTTTGCCGAGGATGATGATGCGCAGTCTGCGCGGCGTGGCGGTGAGGGGGGTTCGTGGAACAGACTGACAGTTAGTCCCCACTTTTGCCGAGGATGATGATGCGCAGTCTGCGCGGCGTGGCGGTGAGGGGGGTTCGTGGAGCAGACTGACAGTTAGTCCCCACTTTTGCCGAGGATGATGATGCGCAGTCTGCGCGGCGTGGCGGTGAGGGGGGTTCGTGGAACAGACTGACAGTTAGTCCCCACTTTTGCCGAGGATGATGATGCGCAGTCTGCGCGGCGTGGCGGTGAGGGGGGTTCGTGGAGCAGACTGACAGTTAGTCCCCACTTTTGCCGACGAAGATGATGCGCAGTCTGCGCGGTGCGGCGGTGAGGGGGGTTCGTGGAACAGACTGACAGTTAGTCCCCACTTTTGCCGAGGATGATGATGCGCAGTCTGCGCGGCGTGGCAGTGAGGGGGGTTCGTGGAACAGACTGACAGTTAGGCCCCACTTTTGCCGAGGATGATGATGCGCAGTCTGCGCGGCGCGGCGGTGAGGGGGGTTCGTGGAGCAGACTGACAGTTAGGCCCCACTTTTGCCGACGAAGATGATGCGCAGTCTGCGCGGCGTGGCGGTGAGGGGGGTTCGTGGAGCAGACTGACAGTTAGTCCGCACTTTTGCCGACGAAGATGATGCGCAGTCTGCGCGGTGCACATGGTGAGGGGGGTTCGTGGAGCAGACTGACAGTTAGTCCCCACTTTTGCCGACGAAGATGATGCGCAGTCTGCGCGGCGTGGCGGTGAGGGGGGTTCGTGGAACAGACTGACAGTTAGTCCCCATGTTTGCCGAGCAGGATGATGCGCAGTCTGCGCGGCGCGGCGGTGAGGGGGGTTCGTGGAGCAGACTGACAGTTAGTCCCCACTTTTGCCGAGGAGGATGATGCGCAGTCTGCGCGGCGTGGCGGTGAGGGGGGTTCGTGGAGCAGACTGACAGTTAGTCCGCACTTTTGCCGACGAAGATGATGCGCAGTCTGCGCGGCGTGGCGGTGAGGGGGGTTCGTGGAACAGACTGACAGTTAGTCCCCACTTTTGCCGACGAAGATGATGCGCAGTCTGCGCGGCGTGGCGGTGAGGGGGGTTCGTGGAGCAGACTGACAGTTAGTCATCATGTTTGCCGAGGAGGATGATGCGCAGTCTGCGCGGTGCGGCGGTGAGGGGGGTTCGTAGAGCAGACTGACAGTTAGTCCCCATGTTTGCCGAGGATGATGATGCGCAGTCTGCGCGGCGTGGCGGTGAGGGGGGTTCGTGGAGCAGACTGACAGTTAGTCCCCACTTTTGCCGACGAAGATGATGCGCAGTCTGCGCGGTGCGGCGGTGAGGGGGGTTCGTGGAACAGACTGACAGTTAGTCCCCATGTTTGCCGAGCAGGATGATGCGCAGTCTGCGCGGCGTGGCGGTGAGGGGGGTTCGTGGAGCAGACTGACAGTTAGTCCCCACTTTTGCCGACGAAGATGATGCGCAGTCTGCGCGGTGCACATGGTGAGGGGGGTTCGTGGAGCAGACTGACAGTTAGTCCCCACTTTTGCCGACGAAGATGATGCGCAGTTTGCGCGGCGTGGCGGTGAGGGGGGTTCGTGGAGCAGACTGACAGTTAGTCCCACCTTTTGCCGACGAAGATGATGCGCAGTCTGCGCGGTGCACATGGTGAGGGGGGTTCGTGGAGCAGACTGACAGTTAGTCCCCACTTTTGCCGACGAAGATGACGCGCAGTCTGCGCGGCGTGGCGGTGAGGGGGGTTCGTGGAGCAGACTGACAGTTAGTCCCCATGTTTGCCGAGCAGGATGATGCGCAGTCTGCGCGGCGCGGCGGTGAGGGGGGTTCGTGGAGCAGACTGACAGTTAGTCCCCACTTTTGCCGACGAAGATGATGCGCAGTCTGCGCGGCGCGGCGGTGAGGGGGGTTCGTAGAGCAGACTGACAGTTAGTCCCCACTTTTGCCGACGAAGATGATGCGCAGTCTGCGCGGCGTGGCGGTGAGGGGGGTTCGTGGAGCAGACTGACAGTTAGTCCCCACTTTTGCCGACGAAGATGATGCGCAGTCTGCGCGGCGTGGCGGTGAGGGGGGTTCGTGGAGCAGACTGACAGTTAGTCCCCACTTTTGCCGACGAAGATGATGCGCAGTCTGCGCGGTGCGGCGGTGAGGGGGGTTCGTGGAACAGACTGACAGTTAGTCCCCATGTTTGCCGAGAATGATGATGCGCAGTCTGCGCGGCGTGGCGGTGAGGGGGGTTCGTGGAGCAGACTGACAGTTAGTCCCCACTTTTGCCGACGAAGATGATGCGCAGTCTGCGCGGCGTGGCGGTGAGGGGGGTTCGTGGAGCAGACTGACAGTTAGTCCGCACTTTTGCCGACGAAGATGATGCGCAATCTGCGCGGCGTGGCGGTGAGGGGGGTTCGTGGAACAGACTGACAGTTAGTCCGCACTTTTGCCGAGCAGGATGATGCGCAGTCTGCGCGGCGTGGCGGTGAGGGGGGTTCATGGAGCAGACTGACAGTTAGTCCCCACTTTTGCCGACGAAGATGATGCGCAGTCTGCGCGGCGCGGCGGTGAGGGGGGTTCGTGGAGCAGACTGACAGTTAGTCCCCACTTTTGCCGAGGAGGATGATGCGCAGTCTGCGCGGCGTGGCGGTGAGGGGGGTTCGTGGAGCAGACTGACAGTTAGTCCCCATATTTGCCGAGGATGATGATGCGCAGTCTGCGCGGCGTGGCGGTGAGGGGGGTTCGTGGAACAGACTGACAGTTAGTCCCCATGTTTGCCGAGCAGGATGATGCGCAGTCTGCGCGGCGTGGCGGTAAGGGGGGGTTCGTGGAGCAGACTGACAGTTAGGCCCCACTTTTGCCGACGAAGATGATGCGCAGTCTGCGCGGCGCGGCGGTGAGGGGGGTTCGTGGAGCAGACTGACAGTTAGTCCCCACTTTTGCCGACGAAGATGATGCGCAGTCTGCGCGGCGCGGCGGTGAGGGGGGTTCGTGGAGCAGACTGACAGTTAGTCCCCACTTTTGCCGACGAAGATGATGCGCAGTCTGCGCGGCGCGGCGGTGAGGGGGGTTCGTGGAGCAGACTGACAGTTAGTCCCCACTTTTGCCGACGAAGATGATGCGCAGTCTGCGCGGCGCGGCGGTGAGGGGGGTTCGTGGAGCAGACTGACGGTTAATCCCCATGTTTGCCGAGGATGATGATGCGCAGTCTGCGCGGCGTGGCGGTGAGGGGGGTTCGTGGAGCAGACTGACAGTTAGTCCCCATGTTTGCCGAGGATGATGATGCGCAGTCTGCACGGCGCGGCGGTGAGGGGGGTTCGTGGAGCAGACTGACAGTTAGTCCCCACTTTTGCCGACGAAGATGATGCGCAGTCTGCGCGGTGCGGCGGTGAGGCGGGTTCGAAAAGCAGACTGACAGTTAGTCCGCACTTTTGCCGACGAAGATGATGCGCAGTCTGCGCGGCGTGGCGGTGAGGGGGGTTCGTGGAGCAGGCTGACAGTTAGTCCCCACTTTTGCCGACGAAGATGATGCGCAGTCTGCGCGGCGCGGCGGTGAGGGGGGTTCGTGGAACAGACTGACAGTTAGTCCCCACTTTTGCCGACGAAGATGATGCGCAGTCTGCGCGGCGTGGCGGTGAGGGGGGTTCGTGGAGCAGACTGACAGTTAGTCCCCATGTTTGCCGAGGATGATGATGCGCAGTCTGCGCGGCGCGGCGTTGAGGGGGGTTCGTGGAGCAGACTGACAGTTAGTCCCCATGTTTGCCGAGGATGATGATGCGCAGTCTGCGCGGCGTGGCGGTGAGGGGGGTTCGTGGAGCAGACTGACAGTTAGTCCCCATGTTTGCCGAGGATGATGATGCGCAGTCTGCACGGCGCGGCGGTGAGGGGGGTTCGTGGAGCAGACTGATAGTTAGTCCCCACTTTTGCCGACGAAGATGATGCGCAGTCTGCGCGGTGCGGCGGTGAGGCGGGTTCGAAAAGCAGACTGACAGTTAGTCCGCACTTTTGCCGACGAAGATGATGCGCAGTCTGCGCGGCGTGGCGGTGAGGGGGGTTCGTGGAGCAGGCTGACAGTTAGTCCCCACTTTTGCCGACGAAGATGATGCGCAGTCTGCGCGGCGCGGCGGTGAGGGGGGTTCGTGGAACAGACTGACAGTTAGTCCCCACTTTTGCCGACGAAGATGATGCGCAGTCTGCGCGGCGTGGCGGTGAGGGGGGTTCGAAAAGCAGACTGACAGTTAGTCCCCATGTTTGCCGAGGATGATGATGCGCAGTCTGCGCGGCGCGGCGGTGAGGGGGGTTCGTGGAGCAGACTGACAGTTAGTCCCCACTTTTGCCGACGAAGATGATGCGCAGTCTGCGCGGCGTGGCGGTGAGGGGGGTTCGTGGAGCAGACTGACAGTTAGTCCCCATGTTTGCCGAGGAGGATGATGCGCAGTCTGCGCGGCGTGGCGGTGAGGGGGGTTCGTGGAGCAGACTGACAGTTAGTCCCCACTTTTGCCGACGAAGATGATGCGCAGTCTGCGCGGTGCGGCGGTGAGGGGGGTTCGTGGAGCAGACTGACAGTTAATCCCCATGTTTGCCGAGGAGGATGATGCGCAGTCTGCGCGGCGTGGCGGTGAGGGGGGTTCGTGGAGCAGACTGACAGTTAATCCCCATGTTTGCCGAGGAGGATGATGCGCAGTCTGCGCGGCGCGGCGGTGAGGGGGGTTCGTGGAGCAGACTGACAGTTAGGCCCCACTTTTGCCGACGAAGATGATGCGCAGTCTGCGCGGCGTGGCGGTGAGGGGGGTTCGTGGAGCAGACTGACAGTTAGTCCCCACTTTTGCCGACGAAGATGATGCGCAGTCTGCACGGCGCGGCGGTGAGGCGGGTTCGAAAAGCAGACTGACAGTTAGTCCCCACTTTTGCCGACGAAGATGATGCGCAGTCTGCGCGGCGTGGCGGTGAGGGGGGTTCGTGGAGCAGACTGACAGTTAGTCCCCATGTTTGCCGACGAGGATGATGCGCAGTCTGCGCGGCGCGGCGGTGAGGGGGGTTCGTGGAGCAGACTGACAGTTAGTCCCCACTTTTGCCGACGAAGATGATGCGCAGTCTGCGCGGCGCGGCGGTGAGGGGGGTTCGTGGAGCAGACTGACAGTTAGTCCCCACTTTTGCCGACGAAGATGATGCGCAGTCTGCGCGGCGCGGCGGTGAGGGGGGTTCGTGGAGCAGACTGACAGTTAATCCCCATGTTTGCCGAGGATGATGATGCGCAGTCTGCGCGGCGTGGCGGTGAGGGGGGTTCGTGGAGCAGACTGACAGTTAGTCCCCATGTTTGCCGAGGATGATGATGCGCAGTCTGCACGGCGCGGCGGTGAGGGGGGTTCGTGGAGCAGACTGACAGTTAGTCCCCACTTTTGCCGACGAAGATGATGCGCAGTCTGCGCGGTGCGGCGGTGAGGCGGGTTCGAAAAGCAGACTGACAGTTAGTCCGCACTTTTGCCGACGAAGATGATGCGCAGTCTGCGCGGCGTGGCGGTGAGGGGGGTTCGTGGAGCAGGCTGACAGTTAGTCCCCACTTTTGCCGACGAAGATGATGCGCAGTCTGCGCGGCGCGGCGGTGAGGGGGGTTCGTGGAACAGACTGACAGTTAGTCCCCACTTTTGCCGACGAAGATGATGCGCAGTCTGCGCGGCGTGGCGGTGAGGGGGGTTCGTGGAGCAGACTGACAGTTAGTCCCCATGTTTGCCGAGGATGATGATGCGCAGTCTGCGCGGCGCGGCGTTGAGGGGGGTTCGTGGAGCAGACTGACAGTTAGTCCCCATGTTTGCCGAGGATGATGATGCGCAGTCTGCGCGGCGTGGCGGTGAGGGGGGTTCGTGGAGCAGACTGACAGTTAGTCCCCATGTTTGCCGAGGATGATGATGCGCAGTCTGCACGGCGCGGCGGTGAGGGGGGTTCGTGGAGCAGACTGATAGTTAGTCCCCACTTTTGCCGACGAAGATGATGCGCAGTCTGCGCGGTGCGGCGGTGAGGCGGGTTCGAAAAGCAGACTGACAGTTAGTCCGCACTTTTGCCGACGAAGATGATGCGCAGTCTGCGCGGCGTGGCGGTGAGGGGGGTTCGTGGAGCAGGCTGACAGTTAGTCCCCACTTTTGCCGACGAAGATGATGCGCAGTCTGCGCGGCGCGGCGGTGAGGGGGGTTCGTGGAACAGACTGACAGTTAGTCCCCACTTTTGCCGACGAAGATGATGCGCAGTCTGCGCGGCGTGGCGGTGAGGGGGGTTCGTGGAGCAGACTGACAGTTAGTCCCCATGTTTGCCGAGGATGATGATGCGCAGTCTGCGCGGCGCGGCGGTGAGGGGGGTTCGTGGAGCAGACTGACAGTTAGTCCCCACTTTTGCCGACGAAGATGATGCGCAGTCTGCGCGGCGTGGCGGTGAGGGGGGTTCGTGGAGCAGACTGACAGTTAGTCCCCATGTTTGCCGAGCAGGATGATGCGCAGTCTGCGCGGCGTGGCGGTGAGGGGGGTTCGTGGAACAGACTGACAGTTAGTCCCCATGTTTGCCGAGGATGATGATGCGCAGTCTGCGCGGCGTGGCGGTGAGGGGGGTTCGTGGAACAGACTGACAGTTAGTCCCCATGTTTGCCGAGGATGATGATGCGCAGTCTGCGCGGCGTGGCGGTGAGGGGGGTTCGTGGAACAGACTGACAGTTAGTCCCCATGTTTGCCGAGGATGATGATGCGCAGTCTGCGCGGCGTGGCGGTGAGGGGGGTTCGTGGAGCAGACTGACAGTTAGTCCCCATGTTTGCCGAGGATGATGATGCGCAGTCTGCGCGGCGTGGCGGTGAGGGGGGTTCGTGGAACAGACTGACAGTTAGTCCCCATGTTTGCCGAGGATGATGATGCGCAGTCTGCGCGGCGTGGCGGTGAGGGGGGTTCGTGGAGCAGACTGACAGTTAGTCCCCATGTTTGCCGAGGATGATGATGCGCAGTCTGCGCGGCGTGGCGGTGAGGGGGGTTCGTGGAACAGACTGACAGTTAGTCCCCATGTTTGCCGAGGATGATGATGCGCAGTCTGCGCGGCGTGGCGGTGAGGGGGGTTCGTGGAACAGACTGACAGTTAGTCCCCATGTTTGCCGAGGATGATGATGCGCAGTCTGCGCGGCGTGGCGGTGAGGGGGGTTCGTGGAACAGACTGACAGTTAGTCCCCATGTTTGCCGAGGATGATGATGCGCAGTCTGCGCGGCGTGGCGGTGAGGGGGGTTCGTGGAGCAGACTGACAGTTAGTCCCCACTTTTGCCGACGAAGATGATGCGCAGTCTGCGCGGCGTGGCGGTGAGGGGGGTTCGTGGAGCAGACTGACAGTTAGTCCCCATGTTTGCCGAGGATGATGATGCGCAGTCTGCGCGGCGTGGCGGTGAGGGGGGTTCGTGGAGCAGACTGACAGTTAGTCCCCATGTTTGCCGAGGAGGATGATGCGCAGTCTGCGCGGCGTGGCGGTGAGGGGGGTTCGTGGAGCAGACTGACAGTTAGTCCCCATGTTTGCCGAGGAGGATGATGCGCAGTCTGCGCGGCGTGGCGGTGAGGGGGGTTCGTGGAGCAGACTGACAGTTAGTCCCCACTTTTGCCGACGAAGATGATGCGCAGTCTGCGCGGCGTGGCGGTGAGGGGGGTTCGTGGAGCAGACTGACAGTTAGTCCCCATGTTTGCCGAGGATGATGATGCGCAGTCTGCGCGGCGTGGCGGTGAGGGGGGTTCGTGGAGCAGACTGACAGTTAGTCCCCATGTTTGCCGAGGAGGATGATGCGCAGTCTGCGCGGCGTGGCGGTGAGGGGGGTTCGTGGAGCAGACTGACAGTTAGTCCCCACTTTTGCCGACGAAGATGATGCGCAGTCTGCGCGGTGCACATGGTGAGGGGGGTTCGTGGAGCAGACTGACAGTTAGTCCCCACTTTTGCCGACGAAGATGATGCGCAGTTTGCGCGGCGTGGCGGTGAGGGGGGTTCGTGGAGCAGACTGACAGTTAGTCCCACCTTTTGCCGACGAAGATGATGCGCAGTCTGCGCGGCGCGGCGGTGAGGGGGGTTCGTAGAGCAGACTGACAGTTAGTCCCCACTTTTGCCGACGAAGATGATGCGCAGTCTGCGCGGCGTGACGGTGAGGGGGGTTCGTGGAGCAGACTGACAGTTAGTCCCCACTTTTGCCGACGAAGATGATGCGCAGTCTGCGCGGCGTGGCGGTGAGGGGGGTTCGTGGAGCAGACTGACAGTTAGTCCCCACTTTTGCCGACGAAGATGATGCGCAGTCTGCGCGGTGCGGCGGTGAGGGGGGTTCGTGGAACAGACTGACAGTTAGTCCCCATGTTTGCCGAGAATGATGATGCGCAGTCTGCGCGGCGTGGCGGTGAGGGGGGTTCGTGGAGCAGACTGACAGTTAGTCCCCACTTTTGCCGACGAAGATGATGCGCAGTCTGCGCGGCGTGGCGGTGAGGGGGGTTCGTGGAGCAGACTGACAGTTAGTCCGCACTTTTGCCGACGAAGATGATGCGCAATCTGCGCGGCGTGGCGGTGAGGGGGGTTCGTGGAACAGACTGACAGTTAGTCCGCACTTTTGCCGAGCAGGATGATGCGCAGTCTGCGCGGCGTGGCGGTGAGGGGGGTTCATGGAGCAGACTGACAGTTAGTCCCCACTTTTGCCGACGAAGATGATGCGCAGTCTGCGCGGCGCGGCGGTGAGGGGGGTTCGTGGAGCAGACTGACAGTTAGTCCCCACTTTTGCCGAGGAGGATGATGCGCAGTCTGCGCGGCGTGGCGGTGAGGGGGGTTCGTGGAGCAGACTGACAGTTAGTCCCCATATTTGCCGAGGATGATGATGCGCAGTCTGCGCGGCGTGGCGGTGAGGGGGGTTCGTGGAACAGACTGACAGTTAGTCCCCATGTTTGCCGAGCAGGATGATGCGCAGTCTGCGCGGCGTGGCGGTAAGGGGGGGTTCGTGGAGCAGACTGACAGTTAGGCCCCACTTTTGCCGACGAAGATGATGCGCAGTCTGCGCGGCGCGGCGGTGAGGGGGGTTCGTGGAGCAGACTGACAGTTAGTCCCCACTTTTGCCGACGAAGATGATGCGCAGTCTGCGCGGCGCGGCGGTGAGGGGGGTTCGTGGAGCAGACTGACAGTTAGTCCCCACTTTTGCCGACGAAGATGATGCGCAGTCTGCGCGGCGCGGCGGTGAGGGGGGTTCGTGGAGCAGACTGACAGTTAGTCCCCACTTTTGCCGACGAAGATGATGCGCAGTCTGCGCGGCGCGGCGGTGAGGGGGGTTCGTGGAGCAGACTGACAGTTAATCCCCATGTTTGCCGAGGATGATGATGCGCAGTCTGCACGGCGCGGCGGTGAGGGGGGTTCGTGGAGCAGACTGACAGTTAGTCCCCACTTTTGCCGACGAAGATGATGCGCAGTCTGCGCGGTGCGGCGGTGAGGCGGGTTCGAAAAGCAGACTGACAGTTAGTCCGCACTTTTGCCGACGAAGATGATGCGCAGTCTGCGCGGCGTGGCGGTGAGGGGGGTTCGTGGAGCAGGCTGACAGTTAGTCCCCACTTTTGCCGACGAAGATGATGCGCAGTCTGCGCGGCGCGGCGGTGAGGGGGGTTCGTGGAACAGACTGACAGTTAGTCCCCACTTTTGCCGACGAAGATGATGCGCAGTCTGCGCGGCGTGGCGGTGAGGGGGGTTCGTGGAGCAGACTGACAGTTAGTCCCCATGTTTGCCGAGGATGATGATGCGCAGTCTGCGCGGCGCGGCGTTGAGGGGGGTTCGTGGAGCAGACTGACAGTTAGTCCCCATGTTTGCCGAGGATGATGATGCGCAGTCTGCGCGGCGTGGCGGTGAGGGGGGTTCGTGGAGCAGACTGACAGTTAGTCCCCATGTTTGCCGAGGATGATGATGCGCAGTCTGCACGGCGCGGCGGTGAGGGGGGTTCGTGGAGCAGACTGATAGTTAGTCCCCACTTTTGCCGACGAAGATGATGCGCAGTCTGCGCGGTGCGGCGGTGAGGCGGGTTCGAAAAGCAGACTGACAGTTAGTCCGCACTTTTGCCGACGAAGATGATGCGCAGTCTGCGCGGCGTGGCGGTGAGGGGGGTTCGTGGAGCAGGCTGACAGTTAGTCCCCACTTTTGCCGACGAAGATGATGCGCAGTCTGCGCGGCGCGGCGGTGAGGGGGGTTCGTGGAACAGACTGACAGTTAGTCCCCACTTTTGCCGACGAAGATGATGCGCAGTCTGCGCGGCGTGGCGGTGAGGGGGGTTCGTGGAGCAGACTGACAGTTAGTCCCCATGTTTGCCGAGGATGATGATGCGCAGTCTGCGCGGCGCGGCGGTGAGGGGGGTTCGTGGAGCAGACTGACAGTTAGTCCCCACTTTTGCCGACGAAGATGATGCGCAGTCTGCGCGGCGTGGCGGTGAGGGGGGTTCGTGGAGCAGACTGACAGTTAGTCCCCATGTTTGCCGAGGAGGATGATGCGCAGTCTGCGCGGCGTGGCGGTGAGGGGGGTTCGTGGAGCAGACTGACAGTTAGTCCCCACTTTTGCCGACGAAGATGATGCGCAGTCTGCGCGGTGCGGCGGTGAGGGGGGTTCGTGGAGCAGACTGACAGTTAATCCCCATGTTTGCCGAGGAGGATGATGCGCAGTCTGCGCGGCGTGGCGGTGAGGGGGGTTCGTGGAGCAGACTGACAGTTAATCCCCATGTTTGCCGAGGAGGATGATGCGCAGTCTGCGCGGCGCGGCGGTGAGGGGGGTTCGTGGAGCAGACTGACAGTTAGGCCCCACTTTTGCCGACGAAGATGATGCGCAGTCTGCGCGGCGTGGCGGTGAGGGGGGTTCGTGGAGCAGACTGACAGTTAGTCCCCACTTTTGCCGACGAAGATGATGCGCAGTCTGCACGGCGCGGCGGTGAGGCGGGTTCGAAAAGCAGACTGACAGTTAGTCCCCACTTTTGCCGACGAAGATGATGCGCAGTCTGCGCGGCGTGGCGGTGAGGGGGGTTCGTGGAGCAGACTGACAGTTAGTCCCCATGTTTGCCGACGAGGATGATGCGCAGTCTGCGCGGCGTGGCGATGAGGGGGGTTCGTGGAAGAGACTGACAGTTAGTCCCCATGTTTGCCGAGGATGATGATGCGCAGTCTGCGCGGCGTGGCGGTGAGGGGGGTTCGTGGAGCAGACTGACAGTTAGTCCCCATGTTTGCCGAGGAGGATGATGCGCAGTCTGCGCGGCGTGGCGGTGAGGGGGGTTCGTGGAAGAGACTGACAGTTAGTCCCCATGTTTGCCGAGGATGATGATGCGCAGTCTGCGCGGCGTGGCGGTGAGGGGGGTTCGTGGAACAGACTGACAGTTAGTCCCCATGTTTGCCGAGCAGGATGATGCGCAGTCTGCGCGGCGTGGCGGTGAGGGGGGTTCGTGGAACAGACTGACAGTTAGTCCCCATGTTTGCCGAGGATGATGATGCGCAGTCTGCGCGGCGTGGCGGTGAGGGGGGTTCGTGGAACAGACTGACAGTTAGTCCCCATGTTTGCCGAGGATGATGATGCGCAGTCTGCGCGGCGTGGCGGTGAGGGGGGTTCGTGGAACAGACTGACAGTTAGTCCCCATGTTTGCCGAGGATGATGATGCGCAGTCTGCGCGGCGTGGCGGTGAGGGGGGTTCGTGGAACAGACTGACAGTTAGTCCCCATGTTTGCCGAGCAGGATGATGCGCAGTCTGCGCGGCGTGGCGGTGAGGGGGGTTCGTGGAACAGACTGACAGTTAGTCCCCATGTTTGCCGAGGATGATGATGCGCAGTCTGCGCGGCGTGGCGGTGAGGGGGGTTCGTGGAACAGACTGACAGTTAGTCCCCATGTTTGCCGAGGATGATGATGCGCAGTCTGCGCGGCGTGGCGGTGAGGGGGGTTCGTGGAACAGACTGACAGTTAGTCCCCATGTTTGCCGAGGATGATGATGCGCAGTCTGCGCGGCGTGGCGGTGAGGGGGGTTCGTGGAGCAGACTGACAGTTAGTCCCCATGTTTGCCGAGGATGATGATGCGCAGTCTGCGCGGCGTGGCGGTGAGGGGGGTTCGTGGAACAGACTGACAGTTAGTCCCCATGTTTGCCGAGGATGATGATGCGCAGTCTGCGCGGCGTGGCGGTGAGGGGGGTTCGTGGAGCAGACTGACAGTTAGTCCCCATGTTTGCCGAGGATGATGATGCGCAGTCTGCGCGGCGTGGCGGTGAGGGGGGTTCGTGGAACAGACTGACAGTTAGTCCCCATGTTTGCCGAGGATGATGATGCGCAGTCTGCGCGGCGTGGCGGTGAGGGGGGTTCGTGGAACAGACTGACAGTTAGTCCCCATGTTTGCCGAGGATGATGATGCGCAGTCTGCGCGGCGTGGCGGTGAGGGGGGTTCGTGGAACAGACTGACAGTTAGTCCCCATGTTTGCCGAGGATGATGATGCGCAGTCTGCGCGGCGTGGCGGTGAGGGGGGTTCGTGGAGCAGACTGACAGTTAGTCCCCACTTTTGCCGACGAAGATGATGCGCAGTCTGCGCGGCGTGGCGGTGAGGGGGGTTCGTGGAGCAGACTGACAGTTAGTCCCCATGTTTGCCGAGGATGATGATGCGCAGTCTGCGCGGCGTGGCGGTGAGGGGGGTTCGTGGAGCAGACTGACAGTTAGTCCCCATGTTTGCCGAGGAGGATGATGCGCAGTCTGCGCGGCGTGGCGGTGAGGGGGGTTCGTGGAGCAGACTGACAGTTAGTCCCCATGTTTGCCGAGGAGGATGATGCGCAGTCTGCGCGGCGTGGCGGTGAGGGGGGTTCGTGGAGCAGACTGACAGTTAGTCCCCACTTTTGCCGACGAAGATGATGCGCAGTCTGCGCGGCGTGGCGGTGAGGGGGGTTCGTGGAGCAGACTGACAGTTAGTCCCCATGTTTGCCGAGGATGATGATGCGCAGTCTGCGCGGCGTGGCGGTGAGGGGGGTTCGTGGAGCAGACTGACAGTTAGTCCCCATGTTTGCCGAGGAGGATGATGCGCAGTCTGCGCGGCGTGGCGGTGAGGGGGGTTCGTGGAGCAGACTGACAGTTAGTCCCCACTTTTGCCGACGAAGATGATGCGCAGTCTGCGCGGCGTGGCGGTGAGGGGGGTTCGTGGAGCAGACTGACAGTTAGTCCCCATGTTTGCCGAGGATGATGATGCGCAGTCTGCGCGGCGTGGCGGTGAGGGGGGTTCGTGGAACAGACTGACAGTTAGTCCCCATGTTTGCCGAGGATGATGATGCGCAGTCTGCGCGGCGTGGCGGTGAGGGGGGTTCGTGGAACAGACTGACAGTTAGTCCCCATATTTGCCGAGGATGATGATGCGCAGTCTGCGCGGCGTGGCGGTGAGGGGGGTTCGTGGAACAGACTGACAGTTAGTCCCCATATTTGCCGAGGATGATGATGCGCAGTCTGCGCGGCGTGGCGGTGAGGGGGGTTCGTGGAACAGACTGACAGTTAGTCCCCATGTTTGCCGAGGAGGATGATGCGCAGTCTGCGCGGCGTGGCGGTGAGGGGGGTTCGTGGAACAGACTGACAGTTAGTCCCCATGTTTGCCGAGGATGATGATGCGCAGTCTGCGCGGCGTGGCGGTGAGGGGGGTTCGTGGAGCAGACTGACAGTTAGTCCCCACTTTCGCCGAGGAGGATGATGCGCAGTCTGCGCGGTGCGGCGGTGAGGGGGGTTCGTGGAACAGACTGACAGTTAGTCCCCATATTTGCCGAGGATGATGATGCGCAGTCTGCGCGGCGGGGCGGTAAGGGGGGTTCGTGGAGCAGACTGACAGTTAGTCCCCATGTTTGCCGAGGAGGATGAGGCACTTTCCCACAGTCAACGTTGCTACTCGATACACTTTTTTGGTTTTAGCCGCGTAGGTCACACATATTGAGATGCTTCACCGCCATATTTGCTGAGATGACAGAAGTTCGATGCCGCGTTACTCGGATGTGTTTCCCAGGAGGCCAGGCTATTCATGAAGGGAATGGATATTAATTCAATGTCGCGTATATGCACGCACTCAGCATTTTGTGTTTCTACTGGCTATACATAATATACATGCAAATTTGGCGGAGGAGCTAATATTTGATAAGACTTGGTTCGATATTGGTTGTCATGAGAACCTCAAACTGCAAAAAAAATGACATCTTTATTTGGTTCTGAAAAGAATCCCCTAGGCACCTCCCGCTCTGGACCTAAAAATGCTGGCGGTAATCTACGCGTGAATGCGCGTCACGCAGTTGTCAATGACTAAGGCTGGCGGGTGGGGGGGGGGGGGGGTATAGTCTCAGCCCACTCTGGCAGAGGAAGCTCGTTAAACAAAACGCCCTCTGCCGATATCGATCGTGCATGACGCAATGCTGCCTGATGAAGGCGGGGGGCGGGGGTGGGGGGTGGGGGGGAGGTCACGGGAAAGGTGGGGAGGACGTCACGGCATGATCAGAATAACATTCCCCACTATTTGATCGGGCAAGACGGTCCTCTTCAGCTTCATATTGACAGTTGTATAGCACCTTTATCACATGTATAACGGGTCGGCCACCGCAAACCAATTGCCATAGAACTTTAAACATAGGACTTCTGAAAGAACTTTCATGTTAGTGAAACACCCTGCGCCACTTGGTTCATCTTCTCTTTCCTGGCATTCTAACTTAGCCGAACTTGACACAGAAAAATGTCCCAGGAGGTACAAAGTCAGGAAAAACGTCAAGGACCTAGCTAGAGGCCTTCGACAATTTCGTTCCCGGACTCAGTCCCTTGCGTGAGTACGGAAGTAGATTGGCCCGCAAGGTATTCTGTATGGAGGATACACCATCAACACACTCGCATTTGGTCACGAGAAGGGAAACCCTTCACAGCTGAGCTGCCGGCTTACATAATTAATCAGACTGAGAGGGAATCTTCTCCCTCCAGCAATATACAAAATAAATAAATATGGTTTTAATTTGTTTGGCTCACGCATACAACATGGGGCACGCACATACGCCATGTGAAATGTAATGTTGGTGCTTCAGGTCTCTTTTATGCACATGAGTTAAGGCTAATCTGGGGCAAGAAATTCCCGCGAGTCAATGAAATAATGGATGCAACAGGCCCCATGTGTGTTACCAGTGCGCAAAGCCATGGCCTGCTGATCTTTCAGCTCAGCCTGCTTACCAACTAAGCTAGAGGGGGCAGGGTCTAAACATCCCTATATAAGCACTGTGAAATTTCTCCCAAGTTGAAATTATTCAATCATTTTTGTGAAAGTTTCTCGGTTGTTATTCCAGATTCGGCTCCAACAATTAACCATGCTTTCTTGAGGACTGAATGTGATCAAGGAGCGAAAGGGTATGCGGGTTGCAGGAGAGGGTACCACGGTGGGACTGCTTTGGAACAGAGGGGCTGTGTTTACATATGTAATGGGATGCCTCGTTGTATGTGCATCCATGGCACGTTTAAAAGTGATTTCGTCCTAATTTACAACTCTTTTTTCGAATTAACAGAAAAGAGCAAGGGGGGGGGGGGGGGGCGGTTGGAGCTACCACGATAAAAATTCCCTGAGCTCCCCCCTCCCCCTTTCTCCCATGGCCACGGAGGACGGAGGTCATACACAAAAGTGCTGAATATTATACATTCCTAAAAGCACCGCTTCAAAAGCATAAGTGCTTCAACCCCCGCTTTCTATTCAACATGTATGTATGTCTGATCCGGCTTTTAACTGCCGCGCTGTCCCTATACGTCCCGAAGTGTTTTAGCGCCATAATTGGACGATAATGGGTTGTCCCACGAGTCTTCAGTCTAACCCTGGATGTGTCTAATGCTGTGGTTTCCATTGGGCTTTCCTAATCGCCCTTTAGCGGGCATTTTCCTTCTCCGCTGACCCACGCAGCACGGCTGTGTAGGACTATCATTCGGATCGGCAGGAAGGCCAAAACATGTTCGCCTCGTATGAATAAATTATGCATGCCTCGTAACGGGTTTGCCCATTTTTTTCTTTCAGCCAGGCATGTATGCATGTGTTTTGTCCCTTGGTCTAGTCAAGGAAGCACTGGATGGAACCGTCTGGACTGACACGTGGGCGGAGTGGGGCGACGGTTTTACAAATTGCGGGTTTACCGCAAACATGCCGCTACCCTAGCTCCATCACCATGCCGCTACCCTAGCTCCATCACCATGCCGCTACCCTAGCTCTCTCAGCGATCAGACCAGGGCGCCCAACCGTCTTTTTTTTTCACATCCCGTCCTCACAAAAGCTCCAGTTATGACGTCATCGTGCGTAATAACACACACAGCTAATGTCCTGTTTGACGCCAAAGATAAAATCATGATTCTATTCATCTCGGCTCAATCAACATTTGGTGAATATCAATAGTACCTAAATTTCATGCTTGATTATCCCGACATGTCGATGCTACTTCTGGCGCGCATCTAAATGTGTGTGTGTGGGGGGGGGGGGAGGGGGAGGTTGCAAACTTCCATTGGAAATATGTGCATACCCTAAAAGTCGGGCTGTCCGACTGTCCAGCAAGTGCAACATTCACGCGGACCGCGGCTTTTGCGTTCGGTTAATGTTGATCCGCCTATTAGCGGAAAGAGTGAGTCCGCATGCTCCAAATATCCGCGCCCATTACTCCGAGCGCATATCCGAACTCACCTCTGTTGTCGCCTACGTCCTCATGCATTTTTACACTCGCTCGCCAGGGCGGCGCTGCGCAATTCGATAGGAAAAATGTGCAAAAGCTAGCTTGCGTAGCGCCACCGTGCGGGGGTCTTGGACCAGCCTGCTCACCTGAACACAATAGCCCACTCTGCCAGCAGAGGGAGCTCGGTCCTCACATCACCTCTGCCCCACGTCACCGCCCAACTCACGGTTAACCTCAACGGTGTTGGAGTCACGAAGGGTTTGGTTTGGTTGGTTATTCAGCACCCTTGAACCCCTTTTGGTCACATGGCGTTAATGCGAGAAGGAAGGGAGAGTGGAGCCATGTTCCCGAGGGTAACCCCCTACTCTTTACGAAAAAAGACATGAGATCTTCATCCTGCGACCACACAGACATGGCCACACCGGGGCGTTAGGTGCTCAGGTGACCAGAGCAATCAATGCGAGCGCCCTAGCCCACTGAGCTATCGCGCCGGCCCTGGGGTCACGAACGGTTTTAGAGGGTAGTTTTTATCAAATATTGTATTTTCTATGCATAATTAAAAAAATATGAACATTCCGTTATCGAATGATGACAATGCAAGTGTTGAGCAAAAAAATATTTCAAAATAACACAGGTTCAGATTTAAAGACGTTTCAAGCCTTTGACCTCAATAGAACTTAAAATATGGTTCGAAAGTTATATGGTTTCCAATTAATCAAACTCGAATTAATTCGTCCCGTACGGTAGCAGCAGCACAGTAAATGCTAAACAGTGGTGTATTTGATGGCAAATGCGAATCTGTGTCCAATTAGATTCATTTTTATTTTCGCGTATGAAGGATAATTTTGATGGTTGAATTTGATGTTTGGTGTAAGCAACTAAAAAGACTGTCGTCTACTAAACCATATCATAATCATTGTCAAAAGTTATACATTATCTAGCAAATGTAAAGATGTAAAACCCAGTGTACAGAATGCGTTGAAAAATTATAAGATACTACTATAATATAGAGAAATGTGTCATTCAGCAGAAACCGTTCTACAGCCAACAGATATTTAATGATAAATGGAAATGTCTCTTCAATTAATCATTGTTTTCCAAGTAATAAATCATCTCCTTGCAGCGGTTTTGCCTCGTATATGAACTATGTTTGTGTATCAATGTATTGATGTTACTATGCACTTGTGTAGTGTATACCATGCCATCTTGTCACAATAAATGAATAAATAAAAAAAATGGAATGTGGGGCAGAGGGACTAGGCGTACGTGTAACGCCCTCTGCCGGGAGATCGACAATAGCCCGGCTGGGCAAAGAGGTCAACTTCCCGGAACAAGAGTCCGTCTTCCAGATCTGTTAAAACCCACGAAATGGAATTATGTTGTAGACAATAATAGGCGTGAGTTTTACGACCGCGGAACCGACCCCCCCGCCCCCCCCACAAACCCAGCAATGTATTAAATAGCCCTGCACCCCCCACGGGGACTGACCTGATAAAGCTCATCAGGGTGAACTTAAAAGTGGAGCTCTCAGCACTCAGCGCTAACAGCTCGTACCAGCTAGCGTCCCTCGCGATAATGAGAAAACGTTCCAAAGGTTTCGTTTATTGACCAGCGTGCGAGACGATTCCCTCTCTGCCATAGATGAGAAAAAAGTTGAAGGCGAGCAACTGGCGCATCTAGAGGGTGAATAGGCCAGCTGTACAAGGAGTCTGGATTTGTTCTCATTCTAGCGTGGCGGCCACTTCTTGGTGACCAATTGCACTCCATTTTTCGTGTGGAATTTTTTGTATACAATGTATATAGAGCCTCGTCCCCAAGCCTTCTGCCCTCGGTCGTCAATTTTGCCCACTTTGTTCCAGTTGAGCTCACTCAAATAATAGAAGCACTCCCCTTTCAAGCTCCTGAGACGTACATACGCCGGTGGATGACATGTGTGCGCTCCATATGTGTCGAAATCCCAGATTTGTCCGAATAGGGGGGGGGGGGGATACCTTTTTCCGATCTCTGCGATTGGCATCCAGGAATATCTAGGAGATGCACGATCAGCTGTTAGCAATTTTGTTGGGGATCGTTATCCGTACAATTCCTGGTTCAACGCGAAGACCCTTTGCCTAATTACCGCGATCCCTTATAGCAGTCTGCGAGTTCCTCGATATTCGCGATATTACCATTAAGACGTTTTTTTCGCGCCTAGCTTTAAAACGTCTTAATCTTGGAGACTCCATATAGCTGTCACTAATTCTTGGGGATTAGAGATTGAGAGAGGGTAGCCCCCCCCCCCAGAGAGTAGCCCCCCCCCCCCCCGCTGCATAGGTAAAATTAATTTATGTGTGATCGCCATACGTCTCAAAGAACAGATCGTAATATAACGCAGCACCGAATTTGGTGGATTTGCACCTCACTATGCGAATGTCAATTTCTTCAGGCAGGACAATATTTTCTTGTGCGGCAACATTAATGGTTGCCTCCGAAGTATGTCTCCGCACTTTGATCATCTCCATTGCTGCTACATGAATATCCTGGGTCCAAGTGTGCTTCTCAAATTCAAGAAAGTCCAAACAAATTGTCGGGTTTTACTCCTATACGAAATATTCACATGGTCACGGATGGAATATATCCCCCTCCCCCCCCCCCACCCCACCTGCCCACCCGAATATGAGCAGCACCACGAAATGACTGCGACACTGTTGTCTCAAGGGATATTTTCTCTCCACTCTCATAATCCTGAAATACTTCGAAAACAGGTCAGTGTTAATGGTATTATATCAGAGAAGCTCAGGAAAGCTCTTGTTTTGGTCGAGGTGGAGCCTGGGGGGGGGGGGGGGGCTCATGCAAGACTCGTTAGATTCCAGGAACTTGGTGATCCTCAGCCAGCTTATCCGTGTCCTGTGTTGTTGGACTTCGTCAGCTGTCTACTCTCACGCTGTCACTAAATGAATCCCTACTCGGTTACCACACACTGGAATGACTTCAACCGCTTGGCTAATGTAAGTGTCACTCGCCAGGTGACAGGTCGCCGTTACCCCCCCCCCCCCCCGACCCCCGACCCCCCACCCCCATACCCCCTATCCGATTCCTCGTTTTCTACATGCAATTCATCGATATCAGCATCTTAATGCTGGTGGCCAGCGTCCAACGCCTCAGTTTGTAACAGTAGGCCACTCTGGCAAAGATTTGGATGAGATTAACTTGAAAACTATGCCTCTACGGCTTGGCAAAGAGATTAACTTGTAACTCAGGCCGTCAGGCGGTGATCATGAAAACTATAGCCTACCCGGTGTTGCAATTAGATTAACCTGAAAATAGGCCATTCTGGGGTTGTCACCTCGTTATGAGATGAGACTTTTTGCTTGCCAGGGAACTTTACTTATAGACTACACGTAGCTTAGGCATGAAATTTCCGAGGGTCATTTTATAGCTACTGACGCACAGACAGCGGTGTTCTACCTGCCATTCATATTAGCCTTGGTGGTAATAGCAATAGCTAGGGCATAACTTGGCTCCGTTCTAACATTGATTCCCCTATGGACGTGATATGACCTTCATAGGTAAAAGTGTCTTCCTTTAACCATCCATCGCTTCAGGAAACTGTTTTTTTTTCAATGACCACTAGACATTTTAATGTACATGTACAGTTCGAATAATGCATACTTGGTGTAATGATGGAGGAGGAATCGCGAATAATCGGTTGTTCATACTTTATACTAAATATCATGACATTAATGTAAATTTACCCCATTGTATGCGAAATATACACTGCACATTTCGTTCTAGAACTACCGAAAGTACCTAGTCGGACAGATCTAGCATTACGACAAACTTGGACCGCAGACTTGGTACTGATAAGAAAATCCAATTTGGGATTTTCGAAAGACACTGTTCGAACCGACGATTGTGGTGATATCAGAGTAGGCTGCCGTTTAAAGGTATTCAGGAGATGCATGATGGCTGTAAACCAAATATACTATCAAGACATTGATGTTTCTATTTAAAGCCCGGTTCCCACGATGAAACTTTTCCACGAAAAAGGCGACAGGTTTGGCCGAAAATCGCGCCGTGTGAACGGCGCTCAAGACACGATTTAAGACGCTTTAACGACCCAGGAGATGTCGCACAGAAATAGGACATGCTCTATATCCAGGCGACAAGATCAGAGAGCCGCAGCCGGGTCTGGTCCAGGGTCTGGTTGGTGTCAAGGGACTGCGTGATTCCCTTAACATGTGCCCGTTGATAATACTGCAGAAGGTAGGCCTACCCCCAAGAACAGATGGCCAATTCGAAGGTCAAGCTAAAATCTCCTGGCCAAATCTCCTCGTGTTAACGGAGAATTTCAGCAGACACATTTTCACCAAGTATCTTGAGGACGGCGAGTCTCATGGAAAAGTGTCATCGTGGGAACCGGGCTTAATGCTTTGTATCTCTAAGTTTTTGTTTACTGGGAAAGTAGCCTTGTTGTCTCTCATAAGTCCTACGGGGATCCAGATCCATATCCGGTTACAGAACTCTCAGGAAAATACATACCCCAGATCCCTATTGCCAGGCGTCTCACAAGATGAATGTCCATGAGGTTGCCAATTATTCATAGTTCATCCGACATGGAGTGACGTTGTTTACTTGCTTTGGGTTTTCTCCGCATATGTGAACGACAGTGTGTATGGTACAGACTGGTGCTGTAAGTGGGACCACAGGTCATCTTTTAAAGGGACCGCACATTTTATTATGGACATTCGGGTTGATAAATACTTCCAAATTTAAACCCCCGGAGACATGGCTCCACTCTCCCTTCCATCTCCCATTGACGCGATATGACCAAAAGTGGTTAGAGCGTCCTGAATATACAACCAACCAACCAAATTAAAAAAACAAAAAAACGGTCTCTGTTAGTGAAAGGAAGAATATATTTCAGTTTGTTGATTACAAACTTCTAGGATATTCTCGGCGCTTAGCGCTTATATGTGTGAGTCTGTCGATACCAACGAACAGTTCGCCATGGTGGCTTTGAACCTCACCCTTTACCTGGCATTTAGACAGCCATAATATGTACTACCAGGCTTGGTTCAGACTAGACATAGCCAACGTGGCAGGCCAGCAAAGTTCATAAATGATGCACTGACCCAGCTAATAGCTTACTCAGGACAATCGACGTGAATCCTTTGAATGCGTCCTGGTCGCGGGATGTGTTAATTGTCTAATGGGGCCGTTTATATAGCTAGCGATACGCGTTCGAAGGCCAGTGTCGGGCCTTTAATGGCAACACGGCTGTATAACTTGCCACCATGCAGGTAAACTGACCGCGCATTAGTGAGCCCAGTGGGCAAGATAACTAACAATGGCGCGATACCTTTTACAACATGTCGTGACCCACGCAATATTTCATCAAATTGGCCGGGTGGCGTCGCGTTAATTGAATATGCGTACGGCGTACAAAGCAATAGTCGGACGGAGCAGACGTGCGTGTGGGGGGGGGGGGGGGGGGTCTTCTGGTCCCTCTCACCTATTGGTTGCATGAATGCGTTCCTTTCTCGCCAACTCGTATCCACATAAATACCCAGACAGTCGTTTATGCAGTATTTGTACGAAGATGAATGGCCTTATTAGGAATACATATGCTGACGTGCTGCCTCAGATGGGTAAACCAAGCCATTTCCAAATGACCATCACCAGGCTTGCTATTGATGTCATGGCGAAAAATGCCTTGTTTCTTTTTACCAATGTATCGGCAAAATAAATGAGATGGACTGTTATAATACTGCGAGTACAAACGCAATGCCACAAAGCCGCTCTGACACACATCTCTTCATTGCATTCGTGTCTTTTGTTTAAACGAAATCGCTGATCTGAGAGACGCATACCCTTATCCCAAACAGAATAGAAGATGAAAGCTCCGTGTGTTAACTCTTCGGGCAGTTAACAAACAACGCAGACTGCGGTTTTGGGGGTAAGCTGTAGCAAGCCGAGGCAACGAGTTGCTCCACATACATGACACGGTTTTCCACATGCACGACAACGTTTCCAACATACATGACAAGGTTTCCCGCATACACGACAAGGTTTTCCGCATACACGACAAGGTTTTCCGCATACATGACAAGATTTTCCGCATACATGGCAAGGTCATTAGTACTAAGGTTTTCCAGATACATGAGGCCTTCCGCCGTAAATGAAACGGTTTTACCTGACGAGTTATTCTACTTACGTCAGTTGTTCCACTTACGTCAGTTGTTCTACTTACGTAAGTTGTTCTACTTACGTCAGTTGTTCTACTTACGTCAGGTGTTCCACTTACGTCAGTTGTTCCACTTACGTCAGTTGTCCTACTTACTCTACTTACGTCAGTTGTCATACTTACGTCAATTGTTCTACTTACGTAAGTTGTTCTACTTACGTAAGTTGTTCTACTTACGTAAGTTGTTCTGCTTACGTAAGTTGTTCTACTTACGTCAGTTATTCTACTTACGTCAGGCATTCAACTTATGTCAGTTGTCCTACTTACGTCAGTTGTTCTACTTACGTCAGTTGTTCTACTTACGTCAGGTGTTCCACTTACGTCAGTTGTTCCACTTACGTCAGTTGTCCTACTTACTCTACTTACGTCAGTTATTCTACTTACGTCAGGCGTTCAACTTATGTCAGTTGTCCTAATTACGTCAGTTGTTCCACTTACGTAAGTTGTTCTACTTACGTCAGGTGTTCCACTTACGTCAGTTGTTCCACTTACGTCAGTTGTCCTACTTACTCTACTTACGTCAGTTATTCTACTTACGTCAGGCGTTCAACTTATGTCAGGTGTCCTACTTACGTCAGTTGTTCTACTTACGTCAGTTGTTCCACTTACTTCAGTTATCCTACTTACTCTACTTACGTCAGTTGTCCTACTTACGTCAATTGTTCTACTTACGTAAGTTGTTCCACTTACTTCAGTTGTCCTACTTACTCTACTTACGTCAGTTGTCCTACTTACGTCAATTGTTCTACTTACGTAAGTTGTTTTACTTACGTCAGTTATTCTACTTACGTCAGACGTTCAACTTATGGCAGTTGTCCTGCTTACGTCAGTTGTTCTACTTATGTCTGTTGTTCTACTTACGTCAGTTGTTCTACTTACGTCAGTTGTTCCACTTACGTCAGTTGTTCTACTTACGTCAGTTGTCCTACTTACGTCAGTGTTCCTACTTACGTAAGTTGTTCCACTCACGTCAGTTGTCCTACTTACTCTACTTACGTCAGTTGTCCTACTTACGTCAATTGTTCTACTTACGTAAGTTGTTCTACTTACGTCAGTTATTCTACTTACGTCAGGCGTTCAACTTATGTCAGTTGTCCTACTTACGTCAGTTGTTCTACTTACGTCAGTTGATCTACTTACGTCAGGTGTTCCACTTACGTCAGTTCTTCCACTTACGTCAGTTGTCCTACTTACTCTACTTACGTCAGATATTCTACTTACGTCAGGCGTTCAACTTATGTCAGTTGTCCTACTTACGTCAGTTGCTCTACTTACGTCAGTTGTTCTACTTACGTCAGGTGTTCCACTTACGTCAGTTGTTCCACTAACGTCATTTGTCCTACTTACTCTACTTACGTCAGTTGTCCTACTTACGTCAATTGTTCTACTTACGTCAGTTGTTCCACTTACGTCAGTTGTTCTACTTATGTCAGTTGTTCTAGTTACGTCAGTTGTTCTACTTACGTCAGTTGTTCTACTTACGTCAGTTGTTCTACTTACGTCAGTTGTTCTACTTACGTCAGGTGTTACACTTACGTCAGTTGTTCCACTAACGTCATTTGTCCTACTTACTCTACTTACGTCAGTTGTCCTACTTACGTCAGTTGTTCTACTTACGTCAGTTGTTCCACTTACGTCAGTTGTTCTACTTATGTCAGTTGTTCTAGTTACGTCAGTTGTTCTACTTACGTCAGTTGTTCTACTTACGTCAGGTGTTCCACTTACGTCAGTTGTTCCACTAACGTCATTTGTCCTACTTACTCTACTTACGTCAGTTGTCCTACTTACGTCAGTTGTTCTACTTACGTCAGTTGTTCCACTTACGTCAGTTGTTTTACTTATGTCAGTTGTTCTACTTACATGAGTTGTTCAACAAGACAAGCAATCCTTCATACATGACGACTTGTAGTTAAAAAAAGACGAAGTAGTTTACTTGCATGAGTTCTTCTACCTAAATGAGTTATGAGTGGTTCTACTTACATGAGTTATAAGTTGCTCCATTTGCATGGATTGCTTTATTTGCATGAGTTGTTCTTTTTGCATGAGTTGTTTTATTTGCATGAGTTGTTCTATTTGAAATAGTTGTTCTATTTGCATCAGTTGTTCTTTTTGCATGAGTTTTTTCTTTGCATGAGTTGTTCTTTTCGTATGAGTTGTTCTATTTACAGGAGTTGTTCTATTTTCATGAATTGTTCTATTTACATGAGTTGTTTTTATATGAATAAGTTGTTTTATTTGCATTAGTTGTTCTATCTGCATGAGTTGTTCTTTTTGCATGAGTTTTTTTTGCATGAGTTGTTTTTTTTGCACGAGTTGTTCATTTTGCATGAGTTTTTCTATTTGCATGAGTTGTTCTACTTGCATGAGTTGTTCTACTTGCATGAGTTGTTCTACTTGCCTGAGTTATTCTATTTGCATGAGTTGTTCTATTTAATTGGATTGTTGTGTTTGCATGAGTTATTCTATTGAATGAGTTGATCAATTTGAATGAGTTGTTCTATTTGCATGAGTTGTTCTATTTGCATGAATTGTTCTATTTGCATGGATTGTTCTATTTGCATGAGTTGTTCTATTTGCATGAGTTATTCTATTTAAATGAATTGTTCTATTTGCATGGAGTGTTCTATTTTCACGAGTTGTTCTATTTGCATGAGTTGTTCTATTTGCATGAGTTGTTCTATTTGCATGAGTTGTTCTATTTGCATGAGTTGTTCTATTTGAATGAGTCGTTCTATTTGAATGAGTCGTTCTATTTGAATGAGTTTTTCTATTTGCATGAGTGATGAGTGGTTCTACTTGCATGAGTTATGAATTGTTCTACTGGCATGAGTTATCAGTTGTTCTGCTTGCATGAGTTATCAGTTCTACTTACATGAGTTACAAGTTATTCTACTTACATGAGTTACGAGTTATTCTAATTACATGGTTTGTTCTACTTTTTTTAATGAGTTGTGAGTTGTTCTACTTACATGGGTTGTTCTTTATATACCACATGCAGTCGTTCATATCGGTCGAATTGTTGTACGTAGAGCGTATAGCTCACATATTACATATGCATATTTACTACAATGAACAATTTGGTGGGCCCTAAGAAGGCAGCAAATATACCAAAAGCGTAATAAATCATCTTTGACCACAGCAACCGCTCCCGCCTTCCATTCCCAAACCCACACATTGTCCCCGAAGCTATCCGATTTGTGCCATCCTCTGCGCGGCAACCCTTGTTCCGCACAACGGAGAGTCAGGCAGTCGGCATTGAAACGTGCCAAACCCTACTTCAGGGCCCTGTCAGAGAACAATGCTCTTCAGATCTATCATCCACCACCCGGAACCGAACATTCACATTGTCGCCATACTTGGGGATGGGGGGAGTGGGGGCGGGAGGAGCGGGGAAGGGGCAGCATTCTCCAGGTCACCCTGCGAGAAAAGGCTTTTCTGCGTGATCAGCCATTGGGTACCGTGACCAGCGCCCATAATGCCTACCTTATAGGATACTGGCTAATGGAAGTGTGCTATATAAATCTATGTATTTCGATCTGTTTTTTCTCTCTCTGTATATATATAGGGGAGGGGGGTGGGGGAGCAAGGGATATTTCCGTTCCTCGGGAATAGGCTTCTCATTTCGCCGTGAACTGGGAATAAAGAAAATAATTCTTCGTGAACTGGGAATAGGATATTAGCCGACCGCTGTGATCGAGGATTTTCATTAATCGTGAACTGGAAATTTTAATATTAAATAACCGTGAATTGGGAAATGACCAATTTATTTCATGTATCCGCCTCTTTTATTGTATACGGGGACTTCGCCTGTGAATTCCTCGTGACCTGGGAATAAAGAAACGTATTCTTCGTGACTTGGGCACACGAACCCCCCCTTTCCCCCTCCCCTCCCCCCCCCCCCTATATACATTGTATATCTATACATGCATCCACGCCATTGAATTACGCCAGTGCCCTTTTCCCATCAGGTATGCAGAAATGGGCCGGACGCGCCGCCATATCGTAAACGTCAGGCAATCGTAGCAGCATCGTCGTTTTATGGCTAACCGTCTCTCGCTGCTTGTATATGGGTAAAGCCAGAGCCAAGGAAGCGATCACGTCTCATTCACAACACGAATCTGAGAAAATGTTCTCCACATACACGACAAGGTATCCAGCAGACAACAATGTTTTCACACACATGACAAGGTTTTTCACATACATGAGAAGTTTTTTTTTACATACATGACAAGTTTTTCACATACATGACAAAGTTTTTCACAAACACGACAAGGTTTTTCACAAACACGACAAGGTTTTCCAACACATATATGACAAGGTTTTCCAACATATATGACAAGGTTTTCCAACATATATGACAAGGGTTTTCACATACATGACAATGTTTTCCAGACTTGACAAGGTTTTCCACATACTTGACAAGGCTTTCCACATACATGACAAGGTTTTTCACATACAAGGCAAGGGTTTCACATGCATGCAAGGTTTTTCACATACAAGGCAAGGGTTTTAACATGCATGACAATGTTTTTCACATACATGACAAAGGTTCTCCACATACATGACAAGGTTTTCCACATTCAGGTCTTATTATAACCAAGCGACTACCAACGGCTAGACTGAAAAGAAGTAGCAGTGCAGTTTTTCCGGTTCATCAATTTTTGGGGATTGGTTGCCATGACGTCAATTTACCTATTGTGTTTTTCTGTTTTGACGTGGAGGAACCTTAGTAGCACTCAGAGATGCAGACCACACAGCTGTGTTTGTCGAGTGCCGTTTCCATCTCTGTAAGACTCTCCCAGGAGCAAGGAGCCTGTCACTTACAGGTAAAGAAGTATCTCACCACATCCTGGTGGGCACATAGACTGGCCGCGATCAGCATTCCAGGCACGGAATCTTTCGTGTCAATGCAAAGTTCCCTGCTTACTTTGTCCGCCATTGTGTTACAACTTATCAGGGTTCAGGTTTTACCGTCACGACCGTTTTACAGTTCATGTTCAAACGGATCGTTTGTCAGGTATGCACGTCTTAATTAAGCCATTGATCGCCAAATTCAAGGTTTGCGCTGCATTTATAGGCAGATGACTTTATTTATTGGGAGAAGACTTTATTTATTGGGAGATGAATTTTATTTATTGGGAGATGACTTCAGTTATTGGGAGATGACTTCAGTTATGGGGAGTTGACCAGTTGTTGGGAGATGACTTCAGTTATTGGGAGGTGACTTCAGTTATTGGGAGATGACTTCAGTTATGGGAGGTGACTACAGCTATTGGGAGATGACTTCAGTTATTGGGATGTGACTTCAGATATTGGGAGGTGATTTCAGTTTTTGGGAGATGACTTCAGTTATACGGAGATGACTTCAGTTATTGGGAGATGACTTCAGTTATTGGGAGATGACTTAATTTATTGGGAGATGACTTCATTTATTGGGAGATGACCTCATTTATTGACAAATTTTGTACTGCACCGTATGGTTGTACATTGCCACGCTCTACTCTAGATAAAAAGAAGATGTGTGCAAAGGGGCAAATGGCGACACGCGACACAGGCATATTTGAAAAGTCGTCATTGGAAATTGACCCGATTTGAACATTGATTTCAACACTGAGGATCGATCTGAAAAAGCGACACCAACACAGATAGCGGCATTTATAAAAAAAAACGACCCCGAACTTAGCCACAAAGCGACACGGAACGTCGTAAAAAATCGACACTGGACACTGGACACCCCCCCCCCCCACCCCACTTGCAGACCCCTAGCAGATGCTATACTTGCCTCCATTTTGCTGGTCCATGTAGTTCTACGGCATTCGGCACAAACTTGATTATCTCCTGATAATATGGACACGGGGAGTAATATAGACTGGCATTATATGGCCGGAGTCTCCACTAACGCCTTGTGGTTCTTCGCCGTTCATTTAATCTGTAATATGTTATGGACGCAACATATAAAACTGTGTTACAAGCCTACATATACGAATCTCCTTCTTTTAGTCGAAAACAAGAATGAGCAAAAAAAAGGAAGAGGGGGGATGGGCATAAAACCCGCAGGACGGGGGGAAATATCATATCGTTTTCCCCTTTGGTGAGCTGCTCAAACGTATAATGATTTTTCAAAATGGTTGTTCTAAATTTAGTGTAAATCGATATATGAAGGCATGTTGCCAGGGGTTACTAATATATGTTAATGACGTTCTACGCAAGAACTCTGTTTCCACATATAACACCTGCAGTGTGACAATATGCCATGAGCATGCCCCGTTATAACACCTGCAGTGTGACAATATGCCATGAGCATGCCCCGTTTCAGTTAATGCACGCTCTCTCACGCTACGCAGTGATGAAACAACCGCCATTTCACCTAACTCCACCGCTTCCCAGAAAAAAAACATTGAATACCAACCAGTTGTTTTTACCCAATTACCCGAGGTGAAGTCGTAGAACCGGATTATAACATGTACATGTAAATTAGTCGCAAGGTCGCCGAGTGTGATTAGATTCCATCCGTGAATAGCGAAGCTTTCTGCTTCTGCTTTAATGCCCGAAATACGAGGCGCATAGCACGGAATCCGTCCTTAGGGATGCGCCCTCGGGCTGGCCTACCGCCCGTCTAACTAGTGGTGGGTAGCCTCCCTGACCCTGTCAGGCCAAGTGCTGTATGCTTGTCCGCTGTGCCGGCCTCGCCGCCAGAACCTTTCAGCGTGAGTATTAGCTATATAGGACCAAGTCCCCGGATGTCCCCGGCCCATTCCGTGCCCTCTCCGTCGCTGTTCTCCCGCGCGGCCTAATCCGCCGCCTGACCTTTCCTCCCTAACATGACGATAATACTGACGCGGCGGCACACCACGTCTCCCCCCACCTGCCCAACCCCCAAACGCCCTACTGCACCCGCCACCCCACGACCCAACTCGCGGTTCCGCATTCGCACATGCCCGCCATCTGATTTCTCACCCATCCCGATCATTCCCTGCTACCTCTCCTGCTTCTCTTTTCTCTCACTTTACCCGCACGGACCCCGCCTCTTTCTCTGTCTTGTTCTTGTTATTTGCCCAGCCTCCTGCCCCCCACCCTCATGTTTTCGTCTCTGTCCCGCTCTTATCATTTTGCTTCACCATTCGCTTGCTACTGTCGCCTCTTCTTCCTCGCCTTGCTCTTTCACTCTTTCTTCTCCGTCCTTTTCTTCGGATCTAGCTTCCCATCTTTTTTCTCCCTTTCTACTCGCTATACTGTTCTCACTAGGCCCTGCTTCACGAATTTCTGTTGCTCTGACCATCGGCCCTCTCTGCCCTTGCAATTCTCTTTTTCCACCAGTCTCTACCAACATCCCTCTCCCCTCCCTCTCTCATCCCCTTGTCCTCCCTCCGCCCCCCCCCCCCTCGTCGTTTCTATCCATCTGAACTTCCGCCCTCTATATCCGCTCCATTCTCCATCCCTCCCTTCTTCCGCCCTCTTCTCCCCACCCTCTTTCCCGACCCCTCTCCTGTTCTTCTGTCTATCTCTTCGCCTCCCTCCTTGCCAACCCTCTCTGCCCTTCCCTTTCCTATTCCCTCTACCCTATCCTCATTCATCAGTTCTCTCGTTCTTCCGCTATTCCTTCCCCCTCTCGCTGCCTCTGTCCTGTCATCTGCCCCCCCCCCCCGCCACCTCCCTCCCCGCCGCCTCCCCCGCCCCCCTCCGCCGCTTCCCTCCACCCTCCGCCGACTCCCCCCCCTCTTTCCCGACCCCTCTCCTGTTCTTCTGTCTATCTCTTCGCCTCCCTCCTTTCCAACCCTCTCTGCCCTTCCCTTTCCCATTCCCTCTACCCTATCCTCATTCATCAGTTCTCTCGTTCGTCCGCTATTCCTTCCCCCTCTCGCTGCCTATGCCCTGTCATCTGCCCCCCTCCCTTCCCCCCCTCCCCCCCGCTCCGCCGCCTTTTCCCTCCCCCACCCTCTCCCTTACCCCCACTCCGCCACCCTCTCACCAGTTTTTGGTGGTCGCCCCCACGCCCCCCCCCTTCGCCCCCTCCGCCGCCTCCCCACCCTCTCCCTTACCCCCACTCCGCAACCCTATCACCACCCACTCGCCCTCCGCAAAGCCACGCTTGCTTCCCTCCCTCGGACGCGCACCCACTATATACGTCCTTTCCATTAAAAATTCCTTTGCCTTATTTACGGGTCGGGCCTACGGCCTGCGGTGAGCCGCCCACCCCTAACAAGATTGTCAGGCGTCGGTGAGCGAGGCCATTGTGGCCGACAAACTAACGTTTAATGCCCCCTATATAAAGGGATATATTAGCGATGTCCGCGTCGCACACTCTGTTTACATGGCTGTCATAGTCACCTACCAGCCGACCACCTCTCCCGCGAGTGAGCGCGCCGGCGCTCCCCTCCAGACAAGCACGGCTTGGATTTCGACCATCGTCTTCTCGCGCGATATTTAGGAAGCGCATCTCATCACGTGACCTACAATGGATTAACAATGCACCTCGGTGGTTGACTCGGGCGGCAACTTCCGGTTCCCTTTTATGTTCAGAAAAAAACACACTCACAAAAACAATGAACTTTTAAACTGTATCGTACTACAAGTTTCCCTGCGACCACGATAACAGTTTCAGCGTGACGACGAACAGGAGGAGGACATTAAATATCGCACCGGAATTAAAACAGACGCTGGGTTTATTGACTTTTCGTCGCTCTGTTCATCTCCAACGGGACGCCGCTCCACAGAGGACAGCTGTTATAACAGACGCGGCCACTACCCACACTCTCTGGATTTATACACCTGTCGCCAGAAGCCCACCACTAACGATATAGTGATATTCCTCGCTGAATACATGTTAAATGGGGG
>OZ025258.1:27112336-27397718 GCA_964019135.1 Arenicola marina
CAGGGGGGCGGGAAGAGGTTGCAGCATGTAAGTACCCCAAATGGCAACCGGAGGGGGGGGGGGGGGCAGGGGGGCGGGAAGAGGTTGCAGCATGTAAGTACCCCAAATGGCAACCGGGGGGAGGGGGGGGGGGGCAGGGGGGCGGGAAGAGGTTGCAGCATGTTAGTACTCCAAATGGCGACCGGGAGGCCGGGTGATCAATCACTAGAGAGGCAAGTTGTAATTTTGCCCTCCATTCACAAAGCAAATGTACGGAGGGTGTACGTGTTGCTGGCGGCCGGTGGCGGTGCCAGGGTTCCAACCCACGACCCCTCGATCTGCATCAAATAAGCTAGAGAGGCGCCTCAAGTGAAAATGTGGGGGTTCACTTCTACAAGAGCAAAGGATCTTTTCTTATATATGTAGCATGTTACAAGTCGATGAGTCCTTGTCATCATTAAAAAACTTAACGGTATCGCCCCACAACGAAGTCTATGTTTCTGTGATTAACTCGGTTGTGAACGTCAGTGTTACACTATGACACAGAGTGGTGGCCAGAAGGTGGGGGATGCGGGGGAAACGCCTTGTTTCCCAAAGTGCATGTGCCAGGGCGCGAACCCAGCACATGTTGATCGGCATGTTGCACCATCACGAACAGGGGCGACGACAGTTTCAGCTTTGCTGAGCCGGCAATGTACAGTTTCAATTTGACTGGGTGGGTGCGAGTGCAGTTTCAGTATCCCTGGTTGGGCGCGAGTACAGTTTCCGTATCGCTGGGTGGGCGCGAGTACAGTTCCAGTATCGCTGGGTGGGCGCGAGTACAGTTTCCGTATCGCTGGGTGGGCGCGAGTACAGTTTCAGTATCGCTGGGTGGGCGCGAGTACTGTTTCAGTATCGTTGGGTGGGCGCGAGTAGTTTCAGTATCGCCGGGTGGGCGCGAGTACAGTTTCAGTATCGCTGTGTGGGCGCGAGTACTGTTTCAGTATCGTGGGGTGGGCGCGAGTACAGCTTGGGCGCGAGTACAGTTCCAGTATCGCTGGGTGGGCGCGAGTACAGTTTCCGTATCGCTGGGTGGGCGCGAGTACAGTTCCAGTATCGCTGGGTGGGCGCGAGTACAGTTTCCGTATCGCTGGGTGGGCGCGAGTACAGTTTCCCTATCGTTGGGTGGGCGCGAGTACATGCAGTGTCAGTAGTACCCTATGATTTCCATGACATTTAGTACCCTCATTCATCATAGTAGTAGTGCCTATTTAATCTTGTTGTGTTACAAGACCGACAATGACATCCGGTGGAGTACATTTTGTTTTAATTTACATACTGATAGTTTATATTAAGTTATAAAGTACTGATATATATATATATATTTGTTGGGTGTGGCAGTCTAAAAAAAGGGTAATGTTGTTTGGACCTGAGCCTGCATTAAAATTGTTCAGTGTTGAAGTTACAGTTAGGGGTACTTGTCTCCGTTAATTACCCTGTTGATGTGTCCTGTAACTAAGGCAAAGTGTATAATACCTTAGTGGCAGTCTAAAAAAAGGGTAATGTTGTTTGGATCTACAGTTAGGGGTACTTGTCTCCGTTAATTACCTTGTTGATGTGTCCTGTAACTAAGGCAAAGTGTATAATACCTTAGTGGCAGTCTAAAAAAAGGGTAATGTTGTTTGGATCTGAGCCTGCATTAAAATTGTTCAGTGTTGAAGTTACAGTTAGGGGTACTTGTCTCCGTTAATTACCTTGTTGATGTGTCCTGTAACTAAGGCAAACTGTATAATACCTTAATTGAGCTACATAATGGAACATAACAATTCGTTGTTACCCGTTCGTACAGATATGGCATTACGACATATATGGAGCACACGTACGTTACAATGGTCAGTTACACATATAATGGAACATAATTGTTCATCGGTGTTGTCACAAAGTGTCAAATTCAGCTACCGCTTTATGCGTTGAATCGCGTTTATTTGTGCGTGTTGCATATAATGTATGCTAAGATTAATCTGAAGTACAATATTAGTGGGCTGTGACAAATGTATTTTTCAACGTTGTGGTACAAAGTGTCAAGGCACAGCTAGATATCCAGATAGATCATTTAAACTGGGATATCGATGAATGTCACTACATATTTTCTGTTACGCGATATTTGTGTTGTGGAAATGAATAAAGTGTGAAATTGTTTTCTCTGCCGCAAATGTTACCGCAGGATTAAGTCATTGGAACGAGATCCTTATTGTGAACGAGATAATAGGTTGTGAAAACGAGATACGGAGCCATTTACAAAACAGTAACATGGTATTCCAGATGTCACTTTAAATTACTATAGATTATAAATTCAATACATCGAACATGTACCGTTTGCCACTACTCTTCTAAAAAATTGAATTCATCGCCATAATTAGACTTTTCATCACCTGCTCATCATGAATTACTATTATTCTAGCGGATATATATACGACAAAATAAGTTCGAATTGTGCATTTTCTGGTAAATGCATGATATATTTGGCAAATTTGTCCCATATACCCTTGTAGTCAAATTTAGATGTAGCGTCAAGTCAGATTTTCTCCACGGCGGCTTTGCCGGCCATTTTAATGACGGAAAAGATCATCAACTTAAGGGCGAGAGCGGGTGGCGCCTGGCGGATTTTTTCAGAACTAAATTCAAATTTTTTTTCTCCATTTTTAGGATTAATTGGCAACCAATATCAATCTATGTCACATCAAATAATATTTCCTCCACCAAATTTGCATGTATTTGATGTATTACAAGCAAATACCAAGATATTTAGTGATTGTATAAATGTGCCGAAAGGCACAATTATGACAATTCGTCATTTTTGGCCTATTTTATAGCCTATTTTGGTTACAAAAGAGCTTATAGGACAAAAGTTAGTTCAGTAACATATCGTGTTTTTGTTATTTTGGTATTCACCATGACGCTAGGCTTCAGCAGACAGTTTGGTGGAAGTTTGTCGATCAGTTTTTATAGGGGATTTTTAAAACATTGAGAAAAAAACACATTTATAGGATTTTCCCATTGACCGCCATGTTAAAGCCAATTTGACAAGAATGCCCCAAACTTTTTTTTTAGTGAAGTGACATATATTTTTTATTACATTTTCAGGTAGATCCATACATGATACTTATCTAGAGAAAAAATAAAAGAAATCTGTCGACGAATTTTTTTTGACCCCCACCCGCTCTCGACCTTAAGCTAAAAAAAGGAACAATGATAGAACTATTATTTCCATTTTTATGTACGGGTTATCGTGGTCGCTGCAATAAAAAAAAACGTTACTCTGTATCTAGGAGCAACGCATCCGCCATTTTGCAAGTCGGCTGGTGGTAAGGCCAGGAACAAATACCATATAGGCATCACACTAATGGTTCTACGCCTCCTAGTTTGCGAGACGTATATTAATAGCCTTGTCTGCCATTTTACTAATATGGCAAATGCGTTGTTCCAGCCAGGATACTAAATCATGATATTTATGAATTTGTGCCCGCATAAATATGCCGTGTGTTTCATTTTCAATCCGCGATTGGACGTTAATAGATTAGTCTCATACTTAAGATTAGATTAGTCTCATACTTTTTTCCAGGAGTCTCTATTTATTACATTTATGATTAACTACGGTGTATGTGTTGGTCGAACTGACAGTTCTGCGGAACCGAAACCGTCAAACCATCTCTCCCGCGACAGCTTCACGGTTTCGAGTATACCGGGTTCAGTTCTTCTCGTGTCGAACAAACAGTGCAGCAAACCGGTTTGGGTTTCATGTAAATCGAACACGCCCTTAAAGTTTGCATGCAAGATATCGCGTATCATTGGTTACGCACATTTAGAAAAATGACCGCCATATACCAGCTAGGGGTCAAATTGACTTGACACTATATCTAAATTCGATTAGACATGATTTTCGGACATGTGTGCCACATTCCATGCGTTAATTTATTGATTTACCTACGATGGAAAGAAGGCTTACAATTATCCCTACTGAAATTCGTCAGTTTTCGCACGCCATATGCAACCCGCATCCAAGAGCCCAATTGCATGCAGCCGTAAATTGAAAATCTGGAATGCGGCATATGCCTCCATTCCATATGAGCAATTTTGGGTGATGAATTATGACAGACAGTGGTTGACTTGGCTCCGATATTACCACGGGGGCGTCATTGTAACATTGTGACATATAAGACGAACCACCAATAATTTTATTTCTGGCGAGCCGGAGAGGACAATAAGAAGTCATGACCCTGGACAAGGATGGTGAAAGGCTGTGAGCTCACTGGACGCCTAGATTGGCATTTTAAATCAAGTTTCCCAACCCAGAGCCCGTCGTGGTGGGCCATTCTGGTCACATACGGGTATCCATCCCCTCTTTTGCGGTCCGTTCGTGAAGCACATCCTGTTGAATGCGTTCATTTTTGCATAGGATGACGTGATCATAATGGAATCGTGAATAATAACGGTCGAGCTCGCCAAGCCGGCCAGTGCATGTATCATTTTATCCTCCAGTGTATCAGATAGAGACTAGCTATAGTTAAAATGTTTGGAGATTTGGGTTCACCACAAACCCAGCACACGTACAACGTTCGCACGACGTTGGTTTTTGGTTACAATAACGTCATCTCAAAGTTAACATCCGGACAACGTTGTTACAACGTTTGTCGCAAACATTGAACTAATAACTAACTTCCCTAAAAATAAAACCTTTGCCATGTGTATTGACGAATAAAAATTGGCTGTATGTAGCAGTTGTAATAAATACAAAATGAGAAGTCGGGAGTGGACGTGTTTACAAGGTTAGGACAACGTTACCGGAAAAATCAGACATCATGGAAATAATATGTAATTGATTGTCTTTGGCAATCATGTTTCCAATTAATTCATCATATACGCAGTTGTTTCTTACAGATTTTATTACTGGACTAAATGTCTGATAACGTTATCTGAAAACGTTCGGATAATGTAAAAAACAACACATATATTTTCACGTCGTCACAACATTATCGCAACAAAAAATAACGTTGTGTTGACGTTGTCATGACGTTAACCTGTTTGCTGGGCAGTCCGTCCTCACTCACACACCAACATTTGGACGGCATTTGGACGGCTTTAAACAGCCGGATCCCTTCGATTTGCCGAGAAATTAAGTCTTATGTTTATTAATTATGGCTTCGCATATTGCGGCGACACGGGGGGCGACATACACCCATTTTCCAAAAGAATCCTATATACTTAGGCCTACGGGGTAGTGACACTATTACAAAGAGATAAATTAACCTGCGGCGAGCCGCCTATTATCGTTGAAATTTTGCTCGACTGGGTGTCAGTTTTGAGGGGGTGATAGGACATGGTAAACGTTTGCGTTGCCGTCACATAGACTGAAAGCTTCGCATTAGTACATGCATGTATGTAGGCCTACATTTGTTTAAATAGGGAAAGTGGGAATTTTCATATTGAATAATCGAGAATCGCAAGATGGTTAAGGTACTGGCCTTCAATCGTGATCTCGAGGCATACATACCAGCTGTAGGCGTCCAAAAGACCGAGGCCTATATATATAGGAGGTCCAGTATTTAGTGACGGATTTTTCAAAATATTCATTACCGAATGTCGAGCGATTTTTTCACGACGTTTCACGATGTTTTTTCTGAAATGCCACTATATATATATATCTGCATGTGTCGATGTCACTTTTTCAGATCCCCATGCACGTCACTGATCATGCCATTATCTAACCGGGAAAGAATATTTTTGTGGAGGCTTATTTTGCCGACTTTCCACTTATATCGCTATGTCTAATGCAGGGGTGGGGGAAGAATTGGGTCCAGGGGCTCTAGAGCCCCCCGCCTCTCCCTCATAAATTCCGTCACTCAATTCTTCGTGGATTTCATCTTTTCAATTATTGATAAACTGGAAGGCAGACATTTATTCTTCAGTCGAGATCTAGAAATTTGACCCTCTCCCCTTGCCAACCCCCTATCTTAGGCGCTTAATTGAATGTTGCATGAACATTTTTTAAATTAACCGGCGTATCCAACAGGCTATAATTAATTCTTTCATGCAGCGTGATTTCTCATCATAGACTACCAATCACAATCATATGGTAGTAATTTACCAATAACTGGAGATACTTTTGCCGAACCTTGCTTTAGCCTATAATCGCTTACTGTTTAGTACTCAATAGGGCTATAAAGTCTCGTTCGCTTAGACTTCCGGTTTACTCATTTTGGGGACAAACAAACGAAGCACGTGTTCGGAACGAGTTTAGAATCTCTGCGCACACTGGTATCCGGACTATAGGGCTGTACAGTTCTCGCGGGTTCTATTTCCGGTTTAGGGCTTTTGGGGACCAAGAAAAAAACACGTGCTCTTAGAACGAGTGCGCATCACGCTGGTGCCTTGCTACAGCTGCTTGACGCGCACTCATTGTAGTCAATGTTTGAGTGTTCGGAACCGGCCAGCTGCGCGGTTTGTGGGTGAAGAATCGAGTGGGTGTGAAACTATTTTTTGTTTGCTTTGGTCCAGGAATTGCTAACTATGAAATCATAATATAGTTAAAGATAAGACATTTATCTCCACATAATGCATGTGATCCGTTCGATGAGACTGTTGGAAGCGTTCTATTTTGAGGCAATTCATCGATGTTTATATTTCTGGACAAACGGAACACCATTTTCCTCGCCTGGTCAGTCCATATAAGGAGCGTTGTTACGTAACCATAGATACCGCGCGCAGACATGCGAGTCATGATGATTATTACGTCATACGACATGGAAAACCCCGCGCAACACATTAGATCGCTTGATACTGACAGTCACTCGTGAGACAGCCGCGTTCTAGTTTATCAACTGTCTAACCGCTCATATATTACATAAATCTACTCGGATGGTTATAATTCTGATATACGCAAAACTTCAGTGGCTAGTTGTGCAGTCAAGGACAGCTTTAGCCGATCTTCTGTGTGAGGCGAGTCAAGGCCAAAAACCGGAAGGTAGGCAGTAAGTACAGGCCGTTGATGCTACGCATTGACGTAGAGCATAAGTATGCCTGTCTCGTGGGGTCTGGATAAGATCCCGTAGTGACTGTACAGCCCTATCTGTGACGAAGGCGTGACGTGTATGTTACGCAAAGAGAGAGACTGGGAACCAGACTAACTGCGCAAAAGCCAGGCGCCGAGGGGTGGGTCTATTGCGGAAGGTCTAGAGATATGATTAAGAATATTTAAGAAATATAGCTTCACAAAACGGATAGACGACATATGTTTTATTCGTTTGCGCCATCACAATGACGAATATTTGTTACGACGGGACAATACGACTGAGAAACTAAGGTTTTTTTGCATTTCCTACGAAAACGAGGCATTATGACGTCACATGGATTTTCCCCGGTGACAACGTTGGCGCAACGTTTCAAACAGAAAACTTACAAAAATAAAGAAACTTGGTTTTTTCGTGATCCAAAAGTGATACGAAAACAACCAACTGGTCTTATTTTGTCTTTACCATGTGGTTTAATGACGCATCCGTGTGCTGTTACTCCATGCACAGCACATTTTGACAGCGGAATGGTTAAGTCGATCACTTGCTCTCGCCATTTTTGTTACCGCGGAGGCACGCGAAACTCTGTGACGTCACTCGCTGTTTGAGGAACTTGCGAAAGCCCGGGTGCAGGGCTAAATTTAGAACGTTATTTTTAGCTTTCGTGTGTTTTGAAGACGGATTTTTCCTTGTACATTCCTAAAGTTCTGCGCTTCATCGCCTCGAAATATTTTAACGTATATCTCCCATAGCCATGTTTAGTGAAATGGTACTCATAGTCTTTAGAATAAACCTGGAAAGAAATTGCCTGATAGCTGCCTATACTTCAACATGGAGCACGTGTGTTTGTTTGTCCCCAAAACTGAAGTCTCGTGGCCCGATCGCGAGAACTGTATAGCCCTATAATGAAAACATTTCTTAATCGGTCGGCTCTGTAGGAGGTGAGACCTCATATACGGTATCCTTTTGTTTAGTAGTCAAGGAGTACCATGCGCTTCCGTGAGGAATTATTTGCACAGTGGGAGGCGAATCTTACATGCTTCCATTATGACCACACTGGTTTGGGCCAATGAAAACGCAAATCGAGAAACTGCAGCGAGGCTTGACAGCTGCGCGCATGCGCGTGGCGCGCATTCCTGCTGGAGCCATTTTGGGCAAGTCAGGCCATTGTGTAGAGGTCTCGACAAGCGCCGTGAAAATCGAAAACTTGAATATTAAGTATCTGCCCTGATTTTGAGAATGCTTCAAAATGTTGAGATGAGCCCTTGATGTTGTGGGATTGAGGGTTTTTGGCCATCGATGGATGAATTTTCACCCTCAAATTTGTGACTCAATATTGGGTAGGTATCGCTAGATTGGCCGGATGCTGTGCGTTCAAATTTGACCTACTTTGTACTTTGGTTGACTGCGGCCACCGCGCGCACATGCATCGTTCATTTGGCGGCCGCGATATCGAGGTGGACGCACGGAGACTTCGAGAAGGCAGACCGACAACATGACGACTTCAAAGACCAGACTTTGCAATCTAACAATGCACGAAATAATGGTGCTGAGGGACCTGGTGTTAGCGCTGGGTGCTTTGTTACAGGTGCAAATTCTACTCTAAATTTTGCAATGGCAAGCCTCTCTTATAATAAGATAGACTCGTACTGGTATTTATACCACGATCCACCGGCACCGGCAGTTTTTGACAGACCACGTGCGGTTGACATTTTGTTAAAAGCTGTTAAGCTTAAAATCTTTTCTTTGACAAGGTATCAAGGGGTTAGAAATTCATTTATGTTGTGGATAATTGCTTTATTTATTGTCATATTTTGCATTGACATTGGAGATCTAACAGTCTAATCTTCGTTTTAACTCTGACAATTTTAATGCAGGCCCTGCATTTATGATTTTTGATCTGGCAAATTTTGTACAAGTGACCTGGATGTAAGCTTATTCTAGTAGATTTTATTGGGCTATATATTGGCGCAAGTGCCCCCAGGCAAGCCCGCTTTCTAGGGGCACAACGGTATCCATGCAAAGTTCTTCAGACACCAGTCGGAAATCGACTATAGCCTTTATCATAATGTGTGCATGTACAATCATAGTGCTTACTTATTCTATATACCTTGTTTTATATTCTGACATCGAGAAAGTGTGTCAACACTAGGTTGTCTCGGTTATATTTTCGCGAAGAGATGTTGGAGCACACGACTTTTCCTGACCAACCGTCCGCCATATTTGTTTTTAGCGGATGCCGGTACCTGTGAATGCAAATTGGTTTCCTGCTCGGTTAGCATATGATTCTCCGCTAGAGGGCGTTGTCCATCGCTCACTTTGAACTTAAAGACAACAGCAGCGCCCTCTATCACAGGTAATTCACAGTTACAAAGTTAGGGACCCAGGCTTCAAATGATGGAGGGATTCGCCAGGTGGGGCTGTATACGCATGGCGGTTAGTCGGGAAAAGACTATGCTCTAACATTTCTTCACGAAAATATAACCGAAACAACCTAGTGTTGACACACTTTCTTGATGGCAGAAGATAGAACAAGGTATATAGAATACGTAAGCACTGTTTGTACGTGCACAGATTATGATAAAGGCTACCGTCGATTCCCGACTGGACGTCTAAAGAACTTTGCATGGACCCTGTTGTGCTCCTAGAAAGCGGGCTTGCCTGGGGGCACTTGCGCCAAGGCTATATCATGCATTTATTCCATAAATATTGATACCTGTCTGACTGTAAATATTATAAGACTTATTTAAAAAATATCTGTCCAATACGGCAATAGTCCTGCATGGTGACTTTTGTAAAATATTATATGTAAGGATTGTTTCGACAGCCGTTGCTGTTTTTGCAGACAGTCAAAATTGTCTAATGTTAGTGGATCCACTCAGTAGGTCACATATGATCTTCAATTGCCTGTTCAAATGTTGTTGGGCTCTCGTTATCAAGGCAAGATTTATGCATAGATCTACAAATTATTTGCAGAAAAGTAGGCTGCAAGTGAAAAGTTGAATGATTGGTTTTAAAGAAATCTGGGGATGTAAAGTATGCAGTTTAGCTGACTATGGTCTCGGACAAATACAGTTACTATATATATATGATGAGTGATTTTGGCTGACTAAGCCTAGAGATTCCTAAACTATATATTTGAAATAGGTTACTGGTATCTCAACCGAATCTGAAAACAAGATCTTACTGTTATTCATGAGACAGTTGAGAAAGGGATAACATATAGTCTCAGAACTGACACGTGTGACACTGTGTTGCTGTTCACAAAACCTATTTTCACATCTTGACTAAAACCATCACTCATCCGCTGTGGTATGAAATAGCAGTTTAAAAACTTAGGTTTCCAGGCAGCGCCACCACTAACATGCAGGTTTAGAACCAGCCTAGAGTTGTTTCTGACAGGCAGGCTGGTTCCCAGGTCACATGTAAATTGAAACACCATAGCTGATTGAGCGCAAAGTGAAATTGTTCATTATTCTAGTGAAAATGTTGATTTATGCAGTTATCTTGGCCAAATGCAAAAAGATGAAATAGGGATCATTAAAGTTGCATGTGGAGTTCTTTCCCGCCAAAACTAAACCTGGGCGAAATTTATATCAAAATTTGCAGAAAACTCTATTGTTTCATTCTATAAATTCAGAAACCTGATAAACATCACTGTTTCGGCTGTGGTGTGGCAAACGTGTCTATCCCGGGACCCCACAGAACTCGATCGCGGCACTGCTACTTAGACCAAAGCATCACGAAGCACACAAACTGATGACCTTTACCACTAATATAAAAACTTGTGGTAAATTGATATCACGGACAAGGCTAAGAGACACTATTTGGCAGTCTGGTATGGGTGGAGTATAGATAAAAGAAGTCTTGAATGATTCAAGGACTGATTCTCAGATATATTTTGACCTCATTAGTTTTGGCGGGAAAGAGCTCGACGTGCAACTTTAAAGCGGGTGTCCAACCTAATTTAATCGCAATCTGCACCGAAAGTTTACATCTTTAAATTCAATTGGCGAGTGTTAATGCTTCGTTTCGGCTGACTGGTAAGGAGAAAAAAATTAAGGCAACCCGCCCCCAGCAATGTCAAGCAGAGCGCCATTTTGCCGGGAGCAGTGACGCGTATTGTGACTATTCATGTGGCACCGCCTTGCGTTGTCACTCGCAGAGAGAGATCAGGGCTGCGATTTACAGATGAACAGCGGCAGTTTCAAGCCTCGCAGCAGCGCAACATTTTAGTGTTTCATAGAAAAGTACCGTCTAAACAAATTGATATACGTCTTGCGACAATTGACTCTGCAACAATGCCATGATTGGAGTTAGAATCGCAGCTATTTAGATTAGCGATGATCACGCTCTCTTGTTTTGCTCACACAATAGGCGCAATTTCCGGTTTTAATAAATTAGAGTATCGCCTCCTGATTGGTCAAGCGCAGACACACCTCCAAAAGGGCTGCCGCCTGGGTAAGCGGTGAAATCGTGCCCGGCGGTCACTTCTAAATTTTATTGTGAGCTATAGATAGGATGAAAAATTCTGTAATTTGGAGGATAGACAATTGAGTATTATATGAATTGGTAAAGCAGCGTTAGAGGCCAGGCTGGCGGTTCCCTTTAATAAAGATGCTTTCCTGGATTGTAATATCATTGTCTAAAATCAGTGCATCCTTTCTCAGCTTACGTCACAGATAATAACAGGGCTGTACACAAATTCTTAACGTCTCCTTGTCCCGTCAAACAAGTACTTTCAATTTTTACTGATCCCACCAAATGCTTGCCCCCCCCCCCCCCCCCCCAAAAATAAATAAAGACGCATTGTTAAATTAAAGGGTTTTGTTCATGGCCGATATAATATTTGCTTGACCAATGCATATGAAAGATAAATGTCTTAAGATTAATTTAATACTGTTGCTATTTATAAAATACTCTTTCTGTATGACTTCAAAGAGCACCACCCTCCCATTTATATGTAACACTTTGCACTTGTCCGGCAAATGCTATTCCTGTGAGGCAAGTACAGGAAAGTGTCCAAAGGCACAATCGCTTGTTCCGGACAAATGTTAATATTGAACCCTGATTTAGGCTAGGTATATCTCCTCTCACAACTGGGAAACTGTCTCTGCAAAAAAAGTACAAATGTATCTGTGATTATCACATTATAAATCTCTGCTTTAATATTTAACGTATGATTTGGGTTTGCTTTGACATCCTACCCATACAGGGCTGGGTGTGCTCTAGCAATTCATTTCAATTAGCCACTGTGGCTAAACACCTTCAATTTTCTTTAGCCACACACATATCCCATTAGCCACATATATGTTGTATTTTTCCCCTCCGCATCACTGCGGGCAATCAGTTTTGATTGTTGGACCAGGCCATTTTTGTTTTGTTTTTGCCGCTGGGACCTCGCATGGGCCAATCTTGCGCCACATACAGTTGGCTTTTGCCATTGGTGATATGGCGAATGGCTTGAGCGCACCCAGCCTGGTTTGTGATAACAAAATCAAGACAAATGTTTATTTAATAATGATAAATGGCAGTAACTTTATCAATAAATTGCACATTAGCATGCTACATATAATATCAGCAGATAAGTAAAGAATAAAGTAAATCTAAGCTTGTATCTTTTACATTGATATTACATTGATATTTCTTTTGCATTTAATATTAATCTTTTGGCAAGATATTCCACTTCTTGAAAAAATAAAAATTTTGCCTTTACTTTTGTTTTACTTTCAAATGCAGTGTGATGTTATGATTCAAATTTTAATTATTTTCAGGCTGGAGAAACATGGCAAAAGTCTCCTAGATATAACCCTCCTTCAGGCTGAAGATGGTGATATGAAGTGTAGCTGTATAAACTGCGATGTCGAGCCAGCAGCAGCAACAAGCTGCCTTGCAGCAATTGTTTGTAGCTGCAGGCCAGGTCCAGAATGTTGCTCCAGGCCAAGTCCAGACTGTTGCTGGTGTCTCCCAGCAGCAGTCTGGACAGCAGCCAAGGCCGCAGCAGCAGCTGATCGGTGAGTGCTATGTGCTTGCCTTCTACACCCATGCTGACCTTTCCATGCATGTAGAGGACCTCAATACGGAGAATAATTAGTACTGGTGATTGGTGATTGTCTTCCTGTTTTCATATACTATATTGAACCTTTTCCCTGTTGTGTTCTCACTATTTTTAACACCCATAGTTCTTTGGAAGTTACCTTACTAATGTACACTTGCCTTTCTATCATATGTACATACCGGTAGTAATAAGCTGTCTTCAGATGATTTTTCTTCATAGAAAGAATGAAGGATAGTGATGCAGCAATTTTTTCCCCTGAGACTTGAATATTTGCCTAATTAAAAAAAACACTAACACTGTCCCATAATTAAAATTTACAAAGTCACCAAGGTGTGAAATTGCTGTAGGGGTAGCTTTAAGTAGCATTTTGACATCAATTAGGTCCTGGAGCAAGTTGCATGCCTGCTTGCCCCCTAGTAACATGGCTGATGGAGGTATTGACCTCTAAGCTGAAATATAAAATATACTTGCAACTCTGCACCTGAACTAATTTTAGCCAAGCTTGTACTCCACATAGAATTGCGATTGAGCTATGAAGTTTTCAGCTTTTTTTATATAATTACTAACAGTTTCGCTAATAACAGGACTGAAAATCCAGCCTTATTTCCAGCCCACATATCCGCGCACGATTTGGCTTCCTCATCCCCATCTAACCCTGCTGCAGCTTTTGCGGTGGCCCCGCCGAGAGCGGCCGCAGGGGGTCAGCTGATAACTGCCAGCCGTATAATGACACCAAGTCTCTCTCATGCCTCTGTCCTGAGCGCTGGGTTCACCACTCTTCTGTCTGCCATCCCCACCACTGCTAACACTCGACACTGCCACCCTGCATCGCTCTCCTCTGTAGCCACGATAGCTAACACTGCCACCTTCCAACGACAACTATCTGCACCAGGTGGGTTTCGGGTTCCACATCGTCTATTACTATCAAGTGATGTCCCTTCCTGCAAGCTATGCTGCTTTCACCTTTCGCCCCTACATTACATTTTGCTAAGTCTGGTGGAAGGATGATATTATTGTAACGCTGTACGAGGAAGGATTCAATTAACTTAATCTAATGTACTATGGTTTCTTACAACAATAACTTTTTTGATTGAAGGCTGTCGCTGATGATGGTCTCCTTGATGGTATTTTTAACACACTAAAATGTGCCATTTACCGTACCTAATATGGTGGTTAAGTTTAGCTTTTCAGGCATTCATGGGTTGTTGCACTTTGTTGCAGCCGGTGTAATGGTCGTTCCTTCGCTGAGTCCTACGCGTGGCCTGCAAGCCACTCAGATCCTGGGCACTCCTGGAGCATCCGGCAGCAACACACAACAAGCCCATCTATTGGTTCAAAAAGGGGATGCCCGAGAGTTGCAAGTGCTGCGTTCTCACCCGTCACCGCACGCGGCCGGCCAGCCGACCCTCCCCGCACTGTCTGTGGGGTCTGTTGGCGGCGTGGCCACGGTGTCTATGAGCGCTAGCGGTGGAACCATTCACCATCTGGGCCAAAGCCCTCCTAGGGGAGCTGGGCTGGTGGTTGGCGGCCTGCCCGCCGCCGTCGCCGCCAGCCCGGCCACCGCTCTCCTAGTCAATCCTCGTCAACAACAACTGCCTCAAATTCAACATCAAATTACCAGGATGAGTAGCGATCTTCAGCAACAAACGGGACAGTTGTCCGGGATGAATCCTCGGCCCGCGCAATCTCCTACCGCCGGGGTGATGGCGCAGCAGCTTGCGCATCGCAGGGTCAGCGCGGGAGGCGCTGGGGCCGTCGCTGGCCAGCTCACCCCGCAGCGGCTTACATTGCAAGAACAGTCTAACTCCCAGTCCACTACTACCGCAGTGCACGGAGCGATAAGCCCTCTCAGTATCAAAACTTCAACTAGTCCTATACAAAGCCCCGAGAGGCCGAGGAAGCGAGTCAAGTTGGAGGAGAAGCCAGCGGCTACTACTGAAGCCGCGAACTGTAGAAAACTAATCTGTGATGAGCGATTGAAGGAAATGGCACGCCTAAAGGAGAGCTACAGAGAACATTTGACTGAGCTCTTTTTCCTGCAGAATGGCGGAAATATCATGGACTATTTCACGTGGAAGAAACGTCCAACAGTCCAATTAGTGCACTTTTTAAAATCTGGGAGTTTGGACAGCGACGAAGAAGAGGGTGAAGAAAAGAGAATTAACAATGAGGTGGGCTGCTGTAACAAATGATGTTTGATAGAAGTGTCGAAATTATGTGAATAGAATTTGTCAAAAACATGAACTTGCTAGGCGGTCCTGGTATTAGGCGCATTGAGATACTTTTGTAGTCCCGTTGAACCCTTAAATTTCATTAAAAGTTTGTTTTTCGTTCAGAAGTATATTTCGCTATGACATTCGTGTACATGACTCTATACAATGATTTCTATACAAATGAAGGTCCAACGTCGTTTAATTTTTGTTTTCAAATGATTCGCCTTTTGATGATCATATCCTTGCGTAAAATCCGAACAGGTGAAGGTTCTGACCACCAGTGGGGGTACTATGCCGTTGGCTACGCCAGTGGCGATCTCCACGACTCTGCCACCTTCCATAGCGGCCATTCAGCAGCAGCCGGACCAGTCAAAGCGGCCTGGAGGCAGACACGGTATGGTGTTCGGACATCTGCAACCTTCCACTGTCAACCACCCACAGATGCCAGGTACCTAGTTGTTGTAGTGATGTACTGGTGTTGTCTCGTGACCTCTGTGTGGTGGATATCTAGTTAGTCGGTGTATTCATGGTAGTGTCACGCCCTGTCCATCTCTCCGGGCGGTGGTCCGCGACGTCAGGGAGAGTGTAGGCAGATGACACGATTTTATTGCCTTATTACAGGCTGGAAGTGCCGTTAAAATCCCCAGCGGAAGGGCCGGCCCGATAGCTCAGTGGGCTAGAGCGCTCGCATTGAGTGCTCTGGTCACCTGAGAGCCTACCGGCACGTGGATCGGTGGTTCGCGCCCTGCTGTGGCCATGTCTATGTGGTCGCAGGATAAAGATCCCAAGTTTTTTTTCGCAAAGAGTAGGGGGTTACCCCCGGGGACATGGCTCCACTCTCCCTTCTTTTTTCCCATTGACGCGATCCAAAAGTGGTTAAAGCGTCCTGAATATACAACTGACCAACCAAAGCCATCGGAACGAATATTGCTGCTGTTAAGACACTCTGTGTCTAGAGCAGTCTGGTTGCAGTCGTGTGCTGCTGCCCATAACTCCGTGGTTGCCGTCGTGCCAGCGTTGTAGACCTATACCTACCAACAGCAACGCGTGCATCTAATGAGTGCAACACTGGCCTTTGCATGAACTACGGGCGATTTGACTTTCCTTCAATTTTAAAACTTTAGCCAATGATTCAGACATTTGGGAATCATTGTTTCGTTTCCAAATCAACCTGTGCTTTATATACAAAAGACTGCATGAAGTATCATTAGATGTGAAACAAGCATGTTTGTTAATAGTGCAAGGGTATCTTGTTACTCTTCAGAACCTCTTTCAGTCTTGTTTTTTTCCCCCTTGCAGGAGCCGTACCTTACAGTACAGGTACAGCCACAACTTCTACCATGGGGTCTCCGCTAACGACGCCGGCTGCAACCTCATCCACTGTATCCGAGTCCACTCTGTCCGGCATCTTCAACGCCGCCTCCGCGACCAGCACCTCTACAACCTCCGCGACGTCTGTGTCCAGCACGCTGGCGAAGCTCATGACGGAGGGAGGCCCCATCACCTCCTCCTCCACCTCGTCTCCACGTCCTTCCACCGCTGCGTCTAACAGGTGCGTTTCGGTCAGAAAACTCGTGGTGTTTACCGTCTTTTCCAGTCATCCGACTACTGGTTCATTTTGGAAAAGGCGAACGGCCTATCTAGCTTTATGTATATCTGTATGCGGCATGAGCTGCAGACCAACAGGTCGTGGGTTCTATAGTCTATTCAGGACGGAAAAAACTATCCTGTAATGGCGGGGATCGTATAATTTCGGGGACCTACGAAGCGGAGAGTACTTAATTCATGTGTACTTAGTGCGATGCATTTTTTTCACGTTGCGTAGTGTTTGTTCTTTTAGTGGCCCTGGGTCCAGCCTGAAGCCTGTGAAATCGCCTGGGTCCCCGGGTCGCCCGCCCAATCGTCAACATTCTATCTCAGCTGTTTATGACAATGCGCTTGGATCTCAGGAGGCCATTGTCGAGCGTGCAAAACAGGCAAGTGATTCACACTGGCGGTCTGCGGCTGATAAGTCGTAATGTGGCAGTACTGGTAGTGGTGTAAGTCTTAGGCGCTTGGCTGGAACCAAAGTTGGTGTTTAGTGTTCTTCCGCAACAAAACATGGTCTTCTTCTGGTATAAAACAGGGATATAATTCCAAGCGGTTTTAAGAATGTTGGCCTTATTGTTGGATTATCTGATGGCATGCACGAGGTAGTGGTATAAATAGAAATAGGGCTGTAATCTGTTACCCAGATGCACCGGATGCTTTTGGGTCTTTTTTTCGCGTGGCCTTAAACCATGCAAGATCAAACCAAAAATGACCTGCCTACTATTGTAAAGGAAGAATTCTCACACGCTCATGAACATAGCTGTCACAAATATAACGCTTCTGAATATCTGGATAGAAAACTATGTCAAGTCTTCCTAGTCTGATTTTAGCTAGTGTAACTGGACATGGGCCATTGATTTATCATCTGGTTTGATAATCCCATGTTTTACCTGGATATCAAATGGCCCGAGAGAGATTTGCTTGGGTGCTTTCAGGTCTGTTTTCCTCTTAACAGTATTTGACAATGAACCATGCAACAGTATTTTGCGACAATCCTTAATTTGGTATCTCAAATATATATACTCCGGTCTGTAACAGGCAAATATCTGTCATATAACCATACACTTTATCCAGTCAAAACATTTAATAATACATTTAATAGTCATTTTGGCCATTTTATGGTGAGGGATACGTGAATAGAGGAGTTACAGATAACAATTTCATGCCTGGTGGTGAAGGTTCAAACTTCGCAAGTGATCGGGTCAAATGAATTATCTATCAGTATTCGACTCTCTTTCACTGGTAGTAAGCTCCGGGAGGTGCAGTTAATAGTTTATAATTGCCGTCGACGCATTCTAGGCTTAGATAGTTACCTCTATTCCTAATTACAAGGTGGCTATAATGAATGCCAATTATGGTTTTACTTGAAGGCTATTTTCATAGAAGCGTCTTGGTGCTGGCCAGAGTACAATTCGTTATGTTATTTACTTTGCGCATGTATCTTGCTTTATTCTTGCCATGCTTTTGTCCTAAGACATTGCGAGAAAGTGCTGTGATAACTCGCATGGTGCTTGTCAACTTAAAATACATCTGTAAAGTTGTTTTTCATTCCCGCTCTCCTAATTAAGCTGTGTTGTTCTGTGATGTACCACTAAGTAATCTATCGGTACGTTTTGCTTGTTACATCTTCTGTATCTGCATTTCTAGTTCAACGCCCAGGGTACCAAGGACAATTGAAACAACAAATGTATACATTTGTAATGTATTTATTGGGTACTCCTAGACACGAGGCCCCAGGTACAATTATAAAAAAGCAATTGCATGTTCCAACAGAACAAAGACAACATTACTAATTTTAAAGCCTAATACAAAACACGTTCACTCATTTTGATGCATGCCACACATTCAACGTTTGAAATTGACAGGTGCGAGAATGTTGCTTGCCGTACAGTGGAAGCTAGATATATAAATGTCGCCAGCTGCTTCACTTTTCGTCTATCCGTGGACATCGTAGTTGAAATAAAATGATCTAATTACATTTTTATGTATATAATGTTTTTTTAAGTCTCGCATGTGCTGTCGTTGTGGCTTTAATATGTACTGTGCTGTGATGAAATAATAGAAATGATAAAACATATAATTTTTGTTTAAAGCCTTTTCTTGTACTTTACTATGGCAGTTAATTAACCTAGCGCCTACTGTGATTTGGTTGACAGGAGGCCCAGGTTATGCAACGCATCACTGAGCTCCGCAAGGATGGTCTGTGGTCCACGCGGCGGCTGCCCAAGGTCCAGGAACCCCCGAGGAACAAGGCCCACTGGGACTACCTGCTGGAGGAGATGCAGTGGCTGGCGGCCGACTTTGCTCAGGAGCGCAAGTGGAAGAAGGCTGGAGCGAGAAAAGTACGAAACATACGTTGCTATGGCTTCATTGTTGCTTAAAAGTCAGAACTGGTGTAACCTCCATGGGTAACGGGTTCAGTTTCTATTTTAGAGCCCACAAATGTGTTATTATTAAAGTAAACATTAGCCGTGATGCATACGTGAGCTATGTTAAAAACAATGCCTAACATTGAAGGACGACCGCTTGAAGACCATAGCCGTTGATGCGTGTGCTATTATGTGAATTATGACGCTATTACGTTTTACAAAATAAAATTCTGCGCCTAGTGACCCTAAAAGTATTTTGTAGTTTATTCCTGAAAATTGATTAGGTTCTTCTGTTCTTACGTGTAACCAACCAACCAACCAACCCCGACAACGTAATCAAGCAGGTCAAAGGCTGCTTGGAGAGTATCTTATCATTTGTGTGTTTGTTCAATGTAGATTGCGAGGATGATAACTCGCTACCATCAAGAGAAGGAACATCGCGAGCTGAAGGCAGAGAAAGACGAAGTTCTCAAGCTTAAGCGAATTTCCGGCAACCTCGCCAAGATGGTGAAAGAGTTCTGGTCAAATATAGAAAAGGTGTGTGAAAGCAGTGTAACAAGTTACGTAGTAATGACTTACTGTAATGAACTAACATCTACTTCCGTGCACTAAAGTAAAACCTTTCTCTTCATGCCATCTGAACTATCAAGATTACACTTGGTTTGCCACGACACCGTGTTGTGACCTCGATTATCGCTCACAATGCTAAAATAGTGGCGAGAAAAATGTGCCGTTTTAATTTCCAGACTTCTGTGGTTCAAGATTTCTGGCAGATGGGCGTGCAACAATACCTTTGATAATGGTACTAATTGAACTGAATTATTTAAATATCCAGATCACATCACTTAAGATCCTACTCGATACCAGTAATCTTCCATTATGTTAATTCGTACTGTAAGCGTTGAATGTCCTCCGTAACTAGAAAAAAAGTGCTCATGGTCAAGCTAAGATCTGACTTTTGTTTATCAGATGTTAGAGGAAGAATCTTTGCTTGTGTGAAAACATGCGACACTTTCTTTGTAACTTCTTTCCCAAACCGTTGGTTCTTCGGTCTTATGTTGTTCCTTGTTATATCGCGAAGTTATGTTTGCCATGACACCGTGTTGTGACCTAGATTATCGGTCACTATGCTTAAATAGTGGCGAGAAAAATGTGCCGTTTTTATTTCCAGACTTCGGTAGTTGTACGATTTCTGGCAGATGGGCGTGCGACAATTCAATCCGCATTGCTTTTAAAATTAACTCACAAGTCAATAATAGCAGCATACTGGTGATATATTAAATACCCTTTCATCTTAATGTTTGGTCTGCATAAAAAACTTAAAAATAATGGAAGCTTGACATGCTTATTCTCCCGTCCCTAAGATATCAAATGAGCATTTGTAAAGTAAACAGTTTATGTTTCGTTATTTTATATTAAATGGACATTGTATGCATCCAGCCATAACACCGTATTGTGACCTAGACTTCGGTCTCAGTGCTTCAATATTGGCGAGAGAAAAGAGCCGTTTTAATTTCCAGACTTTAGTTTTATTACCTGATTTCTGGCAGATGGGCGTGCGACATAAGAATTCAAAGTGCTTTTTGCAATTATGTGATACAAAACAGTATAAGAGTGGAGTCCTGATTTGCTTATGGCCTTACCATTATATCCATATACACATTTTATATATACTTATATTATACTGACTAAGTGTCTTTTAGTTGCTTGACATTAAAATATGGTGGCAGCATTGTCCGCAAACCGGAGACTGACTTTCGTGGACATGTTGGCTGTTCTTGCCCCGTTGTCGCTCCTCCTGACATTACGTATAAACAGGTTCCCTGCCATCACACCGTGTTGTGACCTAGCTTATCGGTCACAATGCTTAAATAGTGGCGAGAAAAATGAGCCGTTTTAATTTCCAGACTTCTGTGGTTTTAAGATTTCTGGCAGATGGGCGTGCGACAAAAAAATCTTTTATAAACGATTGATCTTTTCACCTCCTCACTCCCCAGTCAATGGGCGTGCGAAAAACAAAACTCAGCGAGTACCATACATTAAAAATCTGTTAATGTTAGGCTTGACATAAATGCCTTCGTTGTCCCGAATTGATCTGTGAAAGCACCAACAGTGACTGACGGTTTTCATCTTACAGGTTGTACAATACAAACAACAGAGTCGCTTAGATGAGAAGCGGAAGAAGGCGTTGGATCTGCACCTAAGTTTTATCGTGGACCAGACTGAGAAGTATTCCACGTGGTTGACGGAAGGTCTCGGAGGCCCCGGCGGCGTCCCACCCAGCGGCGGTCCACCCAGCGTCAAGTCCTCGCTCGTTGGCTCAGCCTCCGCCAGCCCCTCACATTCCAGTCACTTTGACGGTAAGTACAACACCCTCTTCAAGTCCTTCAAGTCCTGCTGGGCGCATGGTAGTACGTTCTGTTTGCTCGTTTACAGTTACGCTTCAAGTGCGAGGATGCATCCCACTCCCCCCTCCCCCCCATATTCAAGGGTTTGTGTTTGTCTGTTTGGCACCGAATGCTGGTCTGTAAGATGGTTGGGCGTGATGAGAACCCTGACGTATATGTAACCCCAGATCAGGGCCGCCCCGATAGCTCAGTGGGTTAGAGCGCTCGCCTTGAGTGTTCTGGCCACTTAAGAGCCTAAAAGCCCCGCTGTGGTCATGTCTGTGTGCTCGCAGGATAAAGATCCTTTTCTTCGCAAAGAGTAGGGGGTTTACCCCTGAACATAGCTTCGCTCTACACTCCCTTCTCTCATTGACGCGATTGACCATAATTGATTTAAAGCATCCTGAATATACAGCTAACCAATGTTACCCCAGATCAACGCTCCAGGATGGGATTGCTACTCTCAGACTGGTTTAACTTATATCTGGGGAGAATGAAAGATCCTTTTAAAACCCTGTTTAATGCTCATATGCGTTCTTCAGTACCTGTCAAAGGACACACCAACACCACGACTTATTTTAAGATGTTTTTGTTGCGGTAAACCAATCACCGATTTTTTTTTCCCTGATCCTCGTTGATTATTAGGCTCACTTAAAAATGGATAATTGATTTGTGGCCAACGATCGTGCTAAAGTTGCGTATGCAAAGGGCTCTGCTTGTTCTCTCCCATGGCTCCTCGCTTAGGTCTGTCCTTGTTCGCTAGTCGAATCTAACATATACATGTATGTGCAACAACTATAGGCACAGGAGGCAAGAGTCGTTGATACATGTGTTCAGTGATGTGTCGACGCTATTGCGCTCCGAGAACAAAGTTCTCTTGTTCTACACCACGTGTCTGTATGACACTTGGACATACACTGAGATGACAAAACTTAAAGTGCAGACAAACCTTAAATCAAAGCTTACAGTGTCGGCATTCGCTTTATCGATTCCTCTCATCGTCACGAGGGTTGGCCCAGTTTAGTCCGTGTGTGCACAAATCTCATTAAACTTGGTTGCTTTGGTAGAGAATGATGTGATGTGACCTAAATATCCATAGCTGTTTACCCCAGATCAACGCTCCAGTCAGGGACTTCTATGCTCAAACTGGTTTAACTTATATCTGGGGAGAATGAAAGATCCTTTTTAAACTCTGTTTAATGCTCTTATGCGTTCTTCAGTACCTGTCAAAGGACACACTAACACTATGACTTATTTTAGGATGTTTTTGTTTGTTTTATTTTGATATGTATCCGATAACATCACGAGTATAACGAATTAGAACGATAAACCAATCAACAATTTCCTTGATGATGATCCTCACTTGCATGAGGCTCACTTACAAATGGATAATTGATTTGTGATCAACGATCGTGCTAAAGTTGCGTATGCAAAGGGCTCTGCTTGTTCTCTCCCATGGCTCCTCGTTTAGGTAGGTGTCATTGTTCACTAGTCGAATCTAACATATACATGTATGTGCAACCAACAACCATAGGCGCTGGAGGCAAGAGTCGTTGATACATGTGTTCAGTGATGTGTCGACGCTATTGCGCTCCGAGAACAAACTTCTCTCGTTCTACACCACGTGTCTGTATGACACTTGGACATACAGTGAGTTGACAAAACTTAAAGTGCAGACAAACCTTCAATCAAAGCTTCCAGTGTCGGCATTCGCTTTATCGATTCCTCTCATCGTCACGAGGGTTGGCCCAGTTTAGTCCGTGTGTGCACAAATCTCATTAAACTCGGTTGCTTTGGTAGAGAATGATGTGATGTGACCTAAATATCCATAGCTGTTTACCCCAGATCAACGCTCCAGTCAGGGACTTCTATGCTCAAACTGGTTTAACTTATATCTGGGGAGAATGAAAGATCCTTTTTAAACTCTGTTTAATGCTCTTATGCGTTCTTCAGTACCTGTCAAAGGACACACTAACACTATGACTTATTTTAGGATGTTTTTGTTTGTTTTATTTTGATATGTATCCGATAACATCACGAGTATAACGAATTAGAGCGATAAACCAATCAACAATTTCCTTGATGATGATCCTCACTTGCATGAGGCTCACTTACAAATGGATAATTGATTTGTGATCAACGATCGTGCTAAAGTTGCGTATGCAAAGAGCTCTGCTTGTTCTCTCCCATGGCTCCTCGTTTAGGTAGGTGTCATTGTTCACTAGTCGAATCTAACATATACATGTATGTGCAACCAACAACCATAGGCGCTGGAGGCAAGAGTCGTTGATACATGGGTTCAGTGATGTGTCGACGCTATTGCGCTCCTAGAACAAACACCTCCCGTTCTACACCACGTGTCTCCATTAGCATGGCACTTGGACATACAGTGAGATGACAAGTCATTCGTCTTATAAAGCAATTATATAGTGAGAGGTCATAAATTTGCCCCAAACCATAATACATCATAGACTAAGAATAACTAAAAAAGATGAAAGGGAGCTGCTATACCGGTATATTTATATATATATAATAGGCTTATCTAACTGATAGTATTTGAAGCCTAAAGCACACGATACTTTACTTGAATAACTGATGTAAATTTCAAACATCACTTTGTTGATTCTATTGTGATTGACATCTCTTGTGGTCTTCAAACAAAACTCGTTTACCCCCGATCAACGCTCCAGTTTGGGACTTCTATGTTCAAACTGGTTATATTTATTTCTGGGGAGAGAAAAGATCCTTTTAAAACCCTGTTTTATGCTCTTATGCGTTCTTCAGTACCTGTCAAAGGACACACCAACACTACGACTTATTTTAGGAAGAGTCACTTTGTTTTGTCTTGATATGTATCCGATATTTAGGAGGATACCACATTTCATGTGCAGTTTCATTACATTGCGGTTAAAATTGAACATTCATTTGTTGCAAATCTGGGGGCTTCACTGAAGGTTTACCAAGAATGTAACTTGTTTGGTCTTGACTAGTTGCTAATAAACTGAGCTCTAATTAGTCTTACCGGATAAAGTTAGTCTGTCTTATTACATTATTACCTGTTGGCGTCATTTTGTGAAACTTTCCACTAAGACCTAATGGTCTGTCCCAGATCAACGCTCCAGGATGGGATTGCTACTCTCAGACTGGTTTAACTTATATCTGGGGAGAATGACAGATCCTTTTTAAAACCTGTTTAATGCTGTATGCGTTATTCAGTACCTGTCAAAGGAGACAGCAGCAATGACGTCACTAGTACAAATTACGTCAGTTATGTACGGATAAGGACATCACAAGTGTTTGTTTATTGTTTTCATATAAGTAAGATTTATGCCGATTTAAAATTCTCTTCCTAGGCCTGTTCCACTTTGTAAGGGGAACTGAATATCAACTACAGGAAACCAGGAACATGTAGTATACCTCGACATCGCTAAATTGGCTAATAATTGGTTTGAATTGGTCTTTGAACCTTGCTTAGTTACCACAGGAGGCAAGAGTCGTTGATACATGGGCTCAGTGATGTGTCGACGCTATTGCGCTCCGAGAAGAAACCCCTTCTCTCGTTCTACACCACGTGTCTGTACGACACTTGGACATACAGTGAGATGACAAATCATCCCTAACCCATCAAGCACAATGCCCCACGAAATGATATTAAAAAACCACCCCCAAAACAATTGAAACAGGTGTTGCAGTTTAACGTGGTACTCTATGCATGGTACCTGTTGGTTAATTACAGGAGTTGATCTACAAGTAAACTTCATTTGGAGTCAAGAGTCATTGACATATGTGGTCAGTGATATGTTGATGCTACTGATCTCCGAGACTGACTTGTCGCTTGCTTCGTACCGTATGTCCCGCTGTGACATCTGGGCTTGCAGTGTGATACAACCACAGTACCGATAACTCAACCTGTGAGCATTGCCATAAATTGATTACAGATAAACGAGAGAGTGGATTTGTAAAACTTAATTCAATGTGAAGATCTCCCACTGATTTTCATCAGAAATATAATTCGTTTTCTCTTGTGAAATCGCACCTCAACTCGAGCTAATATAATGTATTCTACACAGTTCTATGAAGTGCCAGACACGGATGTATGAATGTAGATTAAAATGCCAGGACTCGATGGAGACTTAATATGTAAATTATAATTAACATGTACTCTATCATGTTGAGTCTGCATAGTCTCCCAGAGCAACTGTTCACTCTTTATGCCCTGCGTGTCTTGATCCCTGTGACACTTGGACACCTGGTGTGGGACACTGTAAATATCAGTCAACCAGCAGAGGTCAAATTCATATTGTAGTCTGTATAGAATATTAAATTATAAAATAATGAAATATTTGAACTTGTGAACATGCATACAATATGTGTACTATGCTAATAATATGAATGCATCATTTCCAGTCAACACGGATTCTCAAGAAAATATTCCTGCATGGGGACCTATAATATTCGACTCTATTATGATTTTTTTTGCTTTTGTTTTCGTTAGATGGTGACTTCGAGCCTGACAAGAGCGAGTCTGACGATGAAGAGACCATAGAGAAGGAGGAGCAAGAAGGGGACCTCGATGAGGTAATTTCTTGTAATATATTGCAAAAATGATTTGCTGGAAAAAACTGGAGAATAATCTTTAGGTTTCAAACCGCTATCTAGAGTCAATGTCAAAACATTTTGTTTAATATTTCGATTAGATTAAATTATAAAATTTAAATTTAAAAAGAAGGATTTAAACAAAATGAGATTTAAAGTGGAATCTAGGTTATGTAAGATTTAAAGTATATTAGATTGTGAAGTTTACATTACATTAGAAAGGATCTGATATAAATTAAAATCTGTGCAGAAGAGCACCCAGGACGAGCTGGAGGCCTTGCAGAAGGAGAGTGAGCTGCCCATTGAGGAGCTGCTGCGGACACTGCCTCAGGAGGTGCTCGACAAGCCGGCCAGCGTCGACGATGACCTCATTGACGTCGACGTCGGTGGCGCTGACGGCGGCGACGACGACGCCAAAGCCAAGACTGAGGTGAGCGAGATAGCATGACCGGGGATTCAAAGCAGGGATTATGTTTAAATGTTAAAAAATGAGAGAAAAAAGTTCTTATTTATTGTATGTTTTCGCCAAAAAAACAAAACTGTCGTGACTAGGTGTTTAATATGATATATTATTATTATATTATAGGGTTGGCCGGAAAATGCAGGTGGTTTATTTTGTGTTATAATTTGTCTCAAAACTAAAATTATTGCGAAGTTCTGTGTGCACGCTTGCATCGCGTGCTTCCTCAGCCCACTTTAGTCCTGTCATAAAACCCCAACGTCCTATCAGTTTAAGTTGCGCGTGATTTAGTTGCCGTGACAGGATGGTTCGCTCCATTTCTGTGTTCCAGGAACGTTATTTGGCCAAAGTTAACCATCTTTTTGCATAACAGCAATTTTAACTACCATGATTTGATTTGCTTTAGCGCCAGGGAGGAGAAGAGTATCGGTCTGGGGAGGAGGACAGTGAGGACGACGAGGGCACGGTCGCAGAGCAGGAGAAGGCGGAGAACAAGCGGGACCACGGCAAGGAGCTCGAGGAACTCAAGAACGAAGGTAAAGACAGGGGCCTATTTCACCTACATATACTACTCAATCACCTCTATGCAGGGATATCTGAGTATAACAGGTGACTGTAATTCTACTATTACAGTATTTCCTGAGCAAATTGTGAGTACTATAGTTTAGCCGGCTACCGGGCATAGTCGGGTAAAATCGCCCATCATTTACATGGTAACTTTAGTCGACTAAGCCCCGTAGTCGGCTAAACTACGCTCGTGAAATCCACAACAGGACGTCGCTAATACCCGACAAAAACCCATGACTGGCGCATTGTTTTAGTGTAATGATATGCCATGTATAAGCGCGTCTCTTTTTCCCAATGAAAAGCCGATTTCTTTGTTGTATTTGGATCAAGAACATTAAATAGGTTCCCAGAGGCAGCATGATGGGGAAGAAATTGGATGGGTCCAATATCACAATGGAAATGAGCGTCGGTAATTTTCCTTACAAAATGCCGAGGTCTCGAGATTTCCGAAGAACAATTCCTTTAGGATATTGCACTTTATGCCCCAATTGTCTTGTTACCTGTGACTCTTGGACACCTGGTGTGATACATATTCAGAAAAAATCAGGTCCCCGAAAATTTGTTTTGAAAGTAGCGTAATTAGACAAAAGTAATGCACTTGACATAAAGCGGACCATATGTGCATGTCAAATCGCACGAGCGAAATGCAAAGCGCCTTACTACCCATTGGTAAGAGTGTTCAGTTCCGTTCGTTTTGGTTTCTTATGTCCCAATGGAAATGAGCATCGGTAATTTTCCTTGCGAAATGCCGAGGTCTCAAGATTTCCGAAGAACAATTCCTATTGGATATTGCACTTTATGCCCTGATTGTCTTGATTCCTGTGACTCTTGGACACCTGGTGTGATACATATATTTATAAAAAAAAGTAGCGTAACAAGACAAATTAATGCACGTGACCTGAAGCGGACCATCAATGAAAGTCGCCCGAGCGAAATGCAAAGCGCCTTAATACCCTTAGATATACGTATTCGGTTCAGTTCGTTTTGGTTTCTTATGAAGTATTTTGAGCGTCTACTGCAGCAGGCAAACTCTGTAACCAAGACACTGGAAAGGAGCATTGGGCATTTTCTTTGTCAAATGCCACGGTCTCGGTTTTCCAAAGAACAATTCCTGTTGGATATTGCACTTTATGCCCCAATTGTCTTGTTACCTGTGACCTTTGGACACCTGGTGTGATACAATCGAAGAGTTCAGCCCCGAGTAGTTAACTATTTCTTGGGAACCAATAGACTGGTTAAATGCAAAAAAGTATAAAAACAAGATCAATTGACCTAAAATGAAAAGTTGTATATGTATTTTTATAGGTTTTTCATATCCACTTCAAATGTTCCATTTCTGATGTGTAATTATAGGTTTTAGCTTTGTATCGGTTGCATGAAAAAGTCGCGTGATATATGGGTCTTTATCCCCCGATTGTCTTTATATTTGTGACACTTAGAAAGGAGAGTATCAATGTGCGTTGTTATATAATAGTCGCTGTGAATGAACTGTTGGTGGTCGTTCCCTCTTCGTTTTCAGGGGACCTCTCGCTTGAGGAGTTGGTCAAGAAGTATGCGGGTGCCTACGACAGCGACTTCGAAGCAGAATTAGAACAGACCGAAACAGAGTCGGATACTGAGGACGAGAGCGACGAGGAGGAAGAAGAGGAAGAAGAGAGCGAAGGTAAAAACATGATATTCTTGTCCGAAGAGATTTAGAGTTTGTTTATTGCCAGCATTGTGGCCTTGCTTACATTTAAAACCGTCCGCCACGTCCCCTCGCTACTCGCGATTACGCAGCCGAATGGGACGCCAGCCAGACGAAATGAGGCTGAAAGATATTCCAATGGTGTATAAATACATTTATGCCACTTGCCGTTGTCGTTTTACAAGCTGCGTCTGAGGCGTGACTCGACTGACACAAGTACTATATTCGTCTAATTTTGTGACCAAGGTTGATGACTTGTTACGGGGAGCCTCCCTAATTCAGTTCAGGTTCAGCTGCCGACCGACGAACCATGCCACCTGTATATGGGGCATGTTTCATTCAACCAGATTTTTTTTGCCCAATTTCGTCATCAATTCATGCGCATCAAAAGCGGCCTAAAACATTTGGTTTCGTCATCTGGCGTGTTACAGAGGAGGTGGAGGACGAGGAGGAAGAGGCTGTGGAGGATGTCGGTCTAGATTACTTGACCAAGAATCTGGAGCAAGAGGAACCGGCGCCAGTCACCGCAGTAAGTCAGGTAGGTGGACAGCGCCACATGAATCCAGCGGCATTTTTTTTTATAACATTTATTGCACAAAGATGTTGCAAATACGTACAGACATAAAATAGATCCAGCGGCACAGAAATGTATCTATGAGCAAATTTATTTAGGTTGCATCTAAATTATATATAAAAAAAACGCGAGTTTTTATGTTGTAAAAATACTGTAGGAATCCATTGTATCCGCAGAAAGTTTTGTGCACAATGGAGGAGGATATTAGCGAAATAGCAATTATGTAAGATCAAAGTTACCGAGCTTCAATCGACATGACATCAGCATGGGAAACCATTGGTCTGGAATCCGTGTCGTGGTTTTGGCACCTAGCTTGCGTGAACAAGTTTAGTGTATGTGACTACGTTTTCATCTATTGTCTGAAGGTCCAGATCGACACGCGTAGCGCTTTTAACAAAATACGGCGGCTAGTAGTCTACATTTGAATAGAAAGAATAAAATGTCAGTATTTTTTTATAAGTTATGTGTTCCCCTCCAGCCTGCGGTGCCACCACAGCCGCCTGTGCCCTCCCTGGAGATCACAGACATAGCCGCCACGGCCGAGGCCATCCAACCCACCGGCTACACGCTGGAGACTACTCAGGTTGGTGACCTCCTTCAACTCTGCCTAGTTTGTAAACTGAAGGACCTCATGAAACAGTTAAAATGTGTTCCCTCCGCAAGCGTTTCATTATTTTACACCCATCGCACAGAAGATAAAGCAGAATAAGCCCATATTTAGCACACTTATAGCAACGAAACCTCGCTTATACCCCTCTTTGTTAGTATATAACAATGGCGCTACGTCGCTTGTTATGATGTCCTTCAAAGACACGAGAAACCTGCAAAGCAATGGCAAAACCCAGAGCTATACTCAGTCTTGAATTAAATCCTGAAAGCCTCGCTATCCGGAGAGAAGCAAATTTATTCACCGGAGCAGAAGTTGGTAGCCGGCTTTATATCCCTGCGCGCCTGTTCGCTGTTCGGTATTCTGTGTGATGTCGACCGCGACTCGCTAAGACGTCCGCGCGCGATAAACTATTCCGCGCAGTTTGATGTTGAAATTGTTGTTTTACAGAGTCCTCTAGACATGAAACATACATGCATCAAGATATGAAACATACATGCATCAAGATATGAAACATACATGCATCAAGATATGAAACATACATGCATCAAGATATGAAACATACATGCATCAAGATATGAAACATACATGCATCAAGATATGAAACATACATGCATCAAGATATGAAACATATATGCATCAAGATATGAAACATACATGCATCAAGATATGAAACATACATGCATCAAGATATGAAACATACATGCATCAAGATATGAAACATATATGCATCAAGATATGAAACATACATGCATCAAGATATGAAACATACATGCATCAAGATATGAAACATACATGCATCAAGATATGAAACATACATGCATCAAGATATGAAACATACATGCATCAAGATATGAAACATACATGCATCAAGATATGAAACATACATGCATCAAGATATGAAACATACATGCATCAAGATATGAAACATACATGCATCAAGATATGAAACATACATGCATCAAGATATGAAACATACATGCATCAAGATATGAAACATATATCCATAAAGATATGAAACATACATGCATCAAGATATGAAACATACATGCATCAAGATATGAAACATATATCCATAAAGATATGAAACATACATGCATCAAGATATGAAACATACATGCATCAAGATATGAAACCTATATCCATAAAGATATGAAACATACATGCATCAAGATATGAAACATACATGCATCAAGATATGAAACCTATATCCATAAAGATATGAAACATACATGCATCAAGATATGAAACATACATGCATCAAGATATGAAACCTATATCCATAAAGATATGAAACATACATGCATCAAGATATGAAACATACATGCATCAAGATATGAAACATACATGCATCAAGATATGAAACATATATGCATCAAGATACGAAACATGCATTAAGATATGAAACCTATATCCATAAAGATATGGAACATATGCATCAAGATATGAAACATACATGCATCAAGATATGAAACATATATGCATCAAGATATGAAACATACATGCTTCAAGATATGAAACATACATGCTTCAAGATATGAAACATACATGCATCAAGATATGAAACATACATGCTTCAAGATATGAAACATATATGCATCAAGATACGAAACATGCATTAAGATATGAAACCTATATCCATAAAGATATGGAACATATGCATCAAGATATGAAACCTATATGCATCATCATTTTGAGATACTTTTAGTCTTGATTCTAAAATGTAAAAAATTCTAAGTTGGCGCATGTAAGTAGGCTGCTTTAATTAAAGTGACAACAACAATCGTGTGATTGGTGGTTTCAGGTGAAGACGACAATCCCGTTCCTGCTGCGCCACACGCTGCGCGAGTACCAACACGTGGGTCTGGACTGGCTGGCCACGCTCCACGACCGCAAACTCAACGGCATCCTGGCCGACGAGATGGGGCTGGGCAAGACCATCCAGACCATCGCAGTGCTGGGCCACCTGGCCTGCACACACGGCGTCTGGGGACCCCACCTCATCGTCGTGCCCACCAGCGTCATGCTCAACTGGGAGATGGAGTTCAAGAAGTGGTGTCCCGCCTTCAAGATCCTCACCTACTACGGCAACTTGAAGGAGCGCAAGCAGAAGCGGACGGTAAGCGTGGGTCAACCACCTTGTGGAAGGATGGAGTCGGGGGATTGGTGATGGGCAAAGCCTTTCGTCATGGGTCCTTATTTAATGGCGACCTGGTATAGGATACGAGTCTTTTGTGTGACCAATTGTCTTCTCCCGTTGGCGGACCGTGGTCACATGTAATGATCCCATGTCCTTCTTCACAAAGAGTAGGGGGTTACCCCGGGGACATGGCTCCACTCTCCCTTCCTTCTCACATTGACGCGATATGACCAAAATTGGTTAAAGCGTCTTGAATATACAATTAACTAACTTCTTTACAAACAGTACACAATACTGTTAATGTCTGTAGTAATGCTATACACGTATTGGAAATTGTTTCACATATTTTCTTATGTTTTTTTTTTCTAAAAGAGGAGCCTCAGTTGGTAAGCAGGCTGAGCTGCAGATCAACAGGTCGTGGGTTCGCGCCATGGCACCTGCGTCTGGAGTATGTTTCATCCAACCCCATTTCATCGTGCCGGGCGGCTTTACTGTCCCAGTTTAACGTCAAAACGTCTATCGATTTATCTCTTCGACAGGGTTGGACCAAGACTAATGCCTTCCATGTGTGTATCACGTCCTACAAACTAGTTATCCAGGACCATCAGTCTTTCAGGAGGAAGAAGTGGAAGTATCTCATCCTAGACGAGGTAAGATCTCATTCAAACCAGTCCAATTGAAATCATACTGGTGACTTGGTTTTTTTAAAGAATACTGTTTCATTATTTACGTTTAGAATTTCCAATTTCTACGTCCCACTCAACGCTCTGCTGTGAAATTATTGCAGTTTTCACAGCAGATTTTAAAGTTGTGGGAAAGAAGAAAAACACTTTTTAAAACCCACGCAGCGGCCCAGTGCTCTGCGTGGTTCCTGTCAAAGTGAACAGTTTGTTTTGAACGTTGAATGTTAACACGTAAGCGACGGCTTTATGCATCGAACGAAGTCCATGAATGTGTATTATCTAGTTTTATTTAAACTTTCGTCAAAACAAATGGGTTTTTATATTAAATGGTAGACGTGAGTCGTACGGGAATTACGTGGAGGCGAAAAGTTCTCCCCAACATTGGCCAAACGACCCCCCTCCCCCCCCCCCCCCCCCATTAAGCGTTCATGTGCATAATAGCGGCCGAAGACCGCCAACAATTCATTCATGTCAGTTTGCACGCATATTTGTTGCTTGATACTTTAACCCGTTTATTTCGTTTACGACTATGACACAGTATAATGTTACAAGACGAATGACGCTCAGTGTTGTGCTTTTTTATGCGACTCGTACAGCTCTTAATTTCGTGTTCCTTTTTCTGTTCTCCAGGCTCAGAACATCAAGAACTTCAAGTCTCAGCGGTGGCAGACGCTGCTGAACTTCTCTAGTCAGCGCCGCCTGCTGTTGACGGGGACGCCGCTGCAGAACAGTCTGATGGAGCTGTGGTCGCTCATGCACTTCCTGATGCCCCACGTGTTCCAGTCCCACCGGGAGTTCAAGGAGTGGTTCGCCAACCCCCTCTCGGGCATGATCGAGGGCAGCCGAGAGTACAATGAAAATCTAATCAAACGACTACACAAGGTCAGTCATAGATCTTGCCAAGGTCAGTTATAGTTTTTGCCAAGGTCAGTTATAGTTCTTGCAGAAGTCAATTATAGTTCTTGCCAAGGTCAATTATAGTTCTTTCAAAAGTCAATTATAGTTCTTGCCAAGGTCAGTTATAGTTCTTGCAAAGGTCAATTATAGTTACTGGACACCATGCATTCCTCTCTGTAAATGAACTTGCGTTTTATCAGCGTTCAAAAGAATAGAATCCATGTTGTACATATGCTAATATCGCAACTTGTAGTGCGATTAATGAAAATGAAATGAAGAACAAAACCAACGATTTCGAGACCGAATACACTGCCATATTTCATGTTTGGTGTAATATGTCAGACAAAAGGGCTCGTATATCGTATGCTGTGTGAGATCCCCTGCTTGACCCAAGGGTGTCATGTCAGACTACCAATGAAGCAGCTACATACATCCTCACGCTGAGGCGTCGTCGTTCGCGTATCTCGTTGTTACCCTCCCAGGCTGTATTATCGAGAAAGATACGTGGTCGCTAGCAAAACTTCGGTCGCACATAACAGAAGAATGTTGAAGACTGTATATTTGTCTGCTGCTTCCCGACCTTGTGTGATAAGACAGGCCCTGGTGTGGCGACACCTACAGTAGATGTCACGTCAAAGTGTGCGCTCCGATCGTGTTGTAATGTCAGGTAATTGGGTGGCTTACAATTGAGCGCGCTATGGTAAAATTGCAGGTCACTGTCGGAACGTCAAGAGGTTTTCCATCGCTTGGCAGTAGTCCATGTTGTATTATATTTACGTCCGTCGTCGTTGCAGGTGCTACGTCCGTTCTTGCTGCGGCGACTGAAGCAAGATGTGGAAAAGCAGATGCCAAAGAAGGTCGAACACGTCGTCATGTGTCGGTTGTCCACGCGTCAACGCTATCTCTATGACGACTTCCTTTCACAAACAAAGTACGTGTTAAGGCAACCAAGGCTGGAAGTTCGCTTCACGTAGAACTCGAGGGGTTAAGAATAGATATACATTCGCGCATGTATCATTATACTTCACCGCAAGTTGTCCTTTTATTTCCGGGTGCTTGGTTCTTGTGAACCAATGTGTACACAGATATGGCATGAAACACTATCTCATTCATCTGTCGATGGATATTTTGGTTTTAGCGGTCGGAAAAACCTTATGCAGTGGTTATTGCAAACGCTGATATAAATCTTGTTATTATTTCCTTTTATGTTTTCATTTTTCGCATTACGTATTAAGCGTATATCAATACACGTGTCTTAATGCTTCTCCAGCTCGGTTAGTGAACAGGCCGAGGTGCAGACCTTTTTTTTTTAGCAGGTTTCATCCAACTCCATTTCATTGCCCCGTGACGTTTCCCGGCCCAGTTATCCCATGACAGTGCACACGCGTGGCCTCGAAACACCACACAAAAATGATTCTTTTCTTCCTTTTTTCCTTGCGTCGTTCAGAACCAAAGAGACGCTGGCGACGGGTCACTTCATGAGCGTCATCAACATCCTGATGCAGCTGCGGAAGGTGTGCAACCACCCGAACCTGTTCGACGCGCGGCCCACCGTGTCCCCATTCCAGATGGCTGGCCTCACCTTCACCACCGCCTCGCTCGTCATCTCGGCCCTGGACCGGGACCCGCTCAAGGTGGGTGTGCTTCACGCCTCGGCTGTCATACGGGTGTTTACGGTAGCGCGACACACCGTTAACCAAGTCCGTCTTGTGTGGTGTACTGCTGCAGGTGAAGTTAGAAGAAGTCAATGCTGATATTGCATACCATGTTAATTAATTAATTAATTGGCTGGCGTACGGGTGTTTACGGTAGCGCGATACACGGTTAACCAGGACGCGATACACCGTTAACCATGTCCGTTTGAGTGGTGTACTGCTGCCGGTGAAGTTCGAAGAAATCAATGCTGATATTGCATACCATGTCAATTAATTCATTAATTGGCTGGCGTACGGGTGTTTACGGTAGCGCGATATACGGTTAACCAGGACGCGATACACCGTTAACCATGTCCGTTTGAGTGGTGTACTGCTGCCGGTGAAGTTCGAAGAAATCAATGCTGATATTGCGTACCATGTCAATTAATTAATTAATTAATTCATTCATTAATTAATTCATTCATTAGGTTAACCAGGTTATCAAGCTGTACGATGCCTTCCGAAGCATCAACCTGTTTTACTTGTAGACTGCGTTATATATCTTTGTTTCGGTTGTTGCAGACTGTGAACTTGTGTCCCCGGGGGACGGGACTCGCCGACCTCGAGCTCCGATTGCCCTCCCACGCCGCCCACCGCACGCGGCAGCTGCAGACCCCCCGACCCCTCATCGTGGAGCTGGACAGCCAGCCCGACCCCGCGCCCCGCCCCGCTCCCGTCGACAAGCCCAAGCAGTTCGTCTTCAGAAGCTTCTCACCCGTACAATCATCGGTAAGTCCTGTCTAGATGGATAACTTTTTGTTGTAAATATCAGCCAGTTTGGAAACAAAATGTGACCCTTATGTTTTGACCCTTGCGGCGTATTTTCCGAAATTCCCGTTAAGCTCTGATGTTGGCACATGAGACTGGACGACTAAGATCCCTAGCTGGGCAGTGTTTTTAGTTTTCTTCCTGGCGAGACCACATGGCCAGGGTGCGAGTTCAGTGGCATCGCGTGGTCTCTATAAAGTTCTCGTAGAGTGAAGTCCTGGACTCATCCCCTGAAGGCTCTGAACAGTGGCCGGTCAGACAGAAGCGTCAGCGACACGTTACACTTTATATGTAATGGTGATGTCAAAGGTTATACAAACCTGTGTGCTGTCACAGATCTAGGATTATTAGTTATTCCTCGACTAAAAATAATTCGACCGTTAATACAAACGTTCCCCTTACCAAAGACTTCTTTTCTAACTCTTAAAACGCGCACGTCAGCAGTTTCTACTTCATGAAAACAACCTGGAAACGTAAGGGCATTTATTTCAGCGAAATTTTAGATTTTTCTTTCCGAATTTTTGAGAAGAAATAAATACGGTTCTGGCAATGGTAATATTCAGGCAGTATCAGGGTACTCGCGTACTATACTCGTGATTGGTGAATATGTGAAATGAGTTCAGATGAAGAAAACTCCTGATATTCAGTAAACGGAACTCGATTGATATTCAGTGAACCAAAATTCGATTGATATTCTCTGAACAGAACCTGATTGATATTCAGTAAACAGATTCTGATTTATATTTAGTGACCAAAACTCAATTGATATTCAGTGAACAGAAACTGATTGATAATCAGTGAACAGAAACTGATTGATAATCAGTGAACAAAACTCGACTGATATTCAGGTAAATCAGCTGTCTGTCACGGTTCGTAGATTGGCAAGATATTTCATTCCCTGAAAATATATTACTTACTCGTAAGACAAGTGACCAACTAATGGACCCCCGACGGGTAGTTACCCTGGAGTTGTATCGAGACCACATGGCCAGGGTGCGAGTTCAGTGGCATCGCGTGGTCTTTATCAAGTTCTCGTAGAGCGAAGTCCTGGACTCATCCCCTGGAGGCTCTTAACAGTGGCCGGTCAGACAGAAGCGTCAGCAACATGTTAGCTTTACCTCAGTAGTGTGACATGCAATTGGTTCCTGGTGCTAGTTTCTGTCCTGGCTGTTTAGTGTTGTAAACCAAACAATTGGGTGTACATCGGGTGTACAGGTTGATTGGAATGCCGAATATTCGCTGCTTACATGTTTTTTTCTCCCTCGGAGCAGTGGTATCATTAGAAGTTGCAATACGCCGATCCTCCATCACTGACCTCAGCTTTCTGCTCTATCTTACAGATATCAGGCCGCTCCTCACCCTTCATGCCAATATCCTCCCCCGCTATCGTCAAGACGCCAGCCTCAAGGTCACAGACCGCCACACCTACGTCACTGGTCACTGGGCAGCAAGGTCAGTACCACCTCCTTCAGATAATGGTTCTTTTTCATCGTGTATGATCATGATGCATCCAGGTAGGGGGAGGGGGCAGCTGCAGAAAAATGAATACTCTGTAGTGTACTTTGTTGTGGCGGCATTCTATTTATCAGTGTTCTCATTGACCTTTGCCTTAGATTTAATAAGTAAACAAGCATTGCTGCCACAGCACAGTGTTCGTATGTTTTGACGTGGCGTGACTTGCCACTATTTCTATCAGTTTGTCTTGATCAATATCAGTTTACGTTTACTCTCCAGCTGTTACGGGGACGACAGCAGGTACGCGGACGTCAACGCCGCCTACGGTAACCAAGACGACGGCTGCCGTTGGAGTGGAGGACCAGACCAGTTCCGTCACCCAGGCCAAGGTGTCTATTCAAACTACATGTAAGTCCTCATGTTTGACTCTCATTTAGGTGTCATTGTTCGCCCTACCCGACTGTTCCTTGGCGGATATAGTGGGCGAACCAAATTACATGGTACACGAGAATGGCTGTAGGATTTTTTTTATCAGCAATTTTAAATTAAATTGAACTGTATTCATGCATCCATTAGTGTGTTTTAGGTTAGAGCTACTAACCTTGCAATGTCGCGACTTAGGTATATATTTCCAGACATATTATTTGGGTGATAATGTCAATGGTTACCAGACTAAGAACTGTCGTGATGACGTCATTTCCTCGTTGCAGCGGCTACAGCGACGACATCTGGCGGTCAGTCCGTGCTGACGTCACAGCCAATCACCGTTCAGATCCAGCATACGCAGCAGGGGTCTCGGCTTATGATCCCCACCAGTCAACTGGCCCAGCTGCCAGGTGAGCCCCGCCCCCGCTGCAGTCGAGCAAACTCAACCATTGTGGGTGGGGGGGCAATGTAGTTACCGGCATGGAGGAGGCGAAACAGTGTCTCTTGTATAGTTGTTGTTCATTGACATTCACAATTCTGTATTTGTAACTTGTATAGAAACCCCTAAATTCTGTTTTGTTTTTCCATTTCATTCACATTGTTGAAACACCTGGTATACAGACTGAAGCAAATCCTATCCATTAGATCCACACTGCTGAAGTACCTGTTTATTCATTGATCTACACTGAAGCCAATCCTATCCATTAGATCCACACTGCTGAAGTACCTGTTTATTCATTGATCTACACTGAAGCCAATCCTATCCATTAGATCTACACTGAAGCCAATCCTATCCATTAGATCTACACTGAAGCCAATCCTATCCATTAGATCCACACTGCTGAAGTACCTGTTTATTCATTGATACACACTGAAGCCAATCCTATCCATTAGATCCACACTGCTGAAGTACCTGTTTATTCATTGATCTACACTGAAGCCAATCCTATCCATTAGATCCACACTGCTGAAGTACCTGTTTATTCATTGATACACACTGAAGCCAATCCTATCCATTAGATCCACACTGCTGAAGTACCTGTTTATTCATTGATACACACTGAAGCCAATCCTATCCATTAGATCCACACTGCTGAAGTACCTGTTTATTCATTGATCTACACTGAAGCCAATCCTATCCATTAGATCCACACTGCTGAAGTACCTGTTTATTCATTGATACACACTGAAGCCAATCCTATCCATTAGATCCACACTGCTGAAGTACCTGTTTATTCATTGATACACACTGAAGCCAATCCTATCCATTAGATCCACACTGCTGAAGTACCTGTTTATTCATTGATACACACTGAAGCCAATCCTATCCATTAGATCCACACTGCTGAAGTACCTGTTTATTCATTGATACACACTGAAGCCAATCCTATCCATTAGACCCACACTGCTGAAGTACCTGTTTATTCATTGATCTACACTGAAGCCAATCCTATCCATTAGATCCACACTGCTGAAGTACCTGTTTATTCATTGATACACATATAACGAAGCACCTGTTGTCTATTAATTATATTAATTGGTTTTGGAGGTGGTTAACAGTCTTGAGGGTTGTTATACTTTGTGGTTACGGATCACCATCTGTGGGCACTTCACTCAACCCTCGTAAAACAAATCTACCTAAAGGCTGGTCATTCACTTTATTACCGTGTGGATAACCTGTTTCACGGTAGTCACACGAAATTTACATAGCTGCCAAAAGAAGTATAATGCATAAAGTATAAAGTAGTCTTATTTATAGTCTTATTTAATGCGCCATTTAAGTGAAGTGCGTCTAAATATGTAGAGCTTCAGGAATTAAATTTCAATCCGCCATCTGCCACGTCTATTGGATGTTTGCGCGATTTTGCTGCGTAATAAAGCCAACACGCAAGTTACGTGAATGTTTCGTTAATGACTGTGGCGTCCTCCGATTTGCAGGGAACATATTCCACATCCTTCAGACGTCTTCGGGTCAGCAGATCATCGCCGCCTCCACGCAGCACTCGCCGGTCGCTTCCTCATCGGGTGAGTTGAGATACTGAGAGCCGCGGGACCTGTTGCTAAGAGGATGATAACTCTGGCTAACGTTAACCCTACATTTAATGCGGCAATTTCATTAATGTCGGAAAGTAACAAATCAACAAGCTTATGATTTTGGCTGCTGATATAAGCAACGAGCGACGTGGATAAGCCAATACAATGTATGCATTTTGTAATCGAGCTTGGCTTGGCTCCGGTCTCTGTTGTGATTCTGAACCGTTAGGCAAAATGGTTTTTTGGGCAGTTTTTGTGTGAGAATATTTGTCGAAGGAAATAATCTTTATTAGCCAAAATCGAAATAAAATTCGCCGATTGCCCATGTCTAGCAGATAACGTTAGATTTATGCTATTTGTGTCCAGAAGGAAGCCAAATAAAAATGCCTGTATGTACTTCGCTCACTTTTAAATTGTTCTGGACAGTATGTTAACATTTCCCTGTGTATCCAAAAGAGTGACTGTGAACTACTTAACTAAATCTGGATATTCGCTGTTTATATAATGCTTTACAATGTGATTTTGTCGCGCGCTGCAGTTAACGGGTCGACGTCACTAGTGACGACTGCGCCCAGCGTGACGTCCACCGTGACGACGGGCGTCCTGACGACACGAGCGGTCACCTCCGTGCAGCTGCCCACCAACTCCACCTCCTCCACTGGTGCTAAGCCCGTCGTCAGGGTCTCTCCCATGGCTACGGCTGCCACGCCGCAAGGTATGCCAATCGTGCTGGTACCGCTGTCCAAGTCTGTATTTCTTCAACGTTGGGACAATCAGAGCGCTTTCACCAGATCCACTGGAACAGGACAGTAAAAACATGGAATTCAACCAAATTCAGCATTCTAATCTTACCTTTGTCACGTGAGGCTTTGTGTTATTATGCCCACGATGTTCGTATAGATCTACACGATACATATCTAGATGTGCATGTACTTTGTCGTTTGTAGATTTGAACAAAAAGAAATTGAGAAACGTCAAATCATTTGAGCACCTTTTTTCTGTTTACAGAAGGATCACAGGGTACCAAGACCACTTCTCTGTTGGGGGAAGACCCCGCGGGCATGACCACGAGGGGCCGGCGGAAATCGAAGGCCGAAACAGCGGAAGAAAAATCTCCGTTCTACTTGGTAAGAAACAATCCTGTTATATTACTTTGCGCCTACAATGTTAGCTGCTCTTGCTACTCATAACGGCGCGTGGGTCGGTGGTTCGAGCCCCGCTGTAACCATGTCTGTGTGGTCGCAGGATAAAGATCCCATGTTTTTCTTCGAAAAGAGCAGGGGGTTACCCCCGGGGACATGGCTCCACTCTCCCTTTCTTCTCCCATTGACGCGATATGACCAAAAGTGGTTAAAGCGTCCTGAATATACAACCATCCAGCCCGGCAATTCTGGGCACCTGTCTAGGGCGGTTACCTCATTGTTCCAGAGAATCTTAACGCTGGCAATACGTCTGAAAATCGGTTTAGCGGCAGATCAATTTAGCCTTCATGTGAACAAAAGCGGTCTGAAACACACAACAATTCATTTGCTTTCAGGAGACGCTGGCTGTCCGCAAAGAGCGCTACCGTCGGGAGAAGCTCGAGCGACTGGCGTCCATTAACCGACAGACCTGTGACGTACTTCCGGTCTACGGCACGGACCTCCATCGCCTCATCAACATCGTGGACGCCCTGCCTCCCCCCGCGGTCCACACCGGCGCCTCCACGGAGGGGTGGGCCGGGCGGGGGTACCTCCACTGCTGCCACGTGCAGCGCTGGCGGGACTCGGGACACCAGGACTTCTTCTGGAGCACCACGGAGGCCCTCAAAGACGCCATCCACACTCCGGAACGCTACTTGGACGAACTCCGAGAGTTGTTAGAACGGTAAGCAAGCGGCTTTACGAGAATCCCATTCCATCGAGGAGTCCTTGGTATAGGTCTTTAAATGACTGGGGTGGTGCTAATCGTAATCATGGCGTAACTAATGCCTGTTCTGCCATGCCATAGCTTCTCCAGCACGTATGGCTGGTGTTTATCGTCCAAAAATGACCATTAGTTTTAAATGTTGACCCACTGAAAATATATTTTGTGAGTAATTTTTTGCTGTCGCCGGGAAGGCGCTTTGGTATTTTCTACTTCGCGCGAAGCGGATGATTTGTCCAGCATTTAAGTGGCTCGACGTAGAATACATATTCAAGCAGCAGGTGGATATTCGGAATTGTGAAAGTGCTAAAATGTATTGATTATAAACAGCTGGAGAAGGTGTGCCGGAGACGTACTTTTAAAACCCTGTCGCTTAATCCACTTTTCCAAGTAAACCTGGCTTATGTGTTAAATATTCTGCAATGGCGTTTGGGTGATGGCCGTTTGTCATTACGTCTCGTTGTGTTTTGTTGGCGTCCAGGTTTGTGTTCGCGGTGCCGCCCGCCATGGCTCCCCGGATAGAGATGCACGCCTCCCACCCCCCGCCCTCCTGGCTGCAGCAAACCCGGCGGCGGGACTTCATCCTCCACTCGAAGCTCTCGCCACAACTCAGCAAACTCCACATGATCTCAGCGCGAAGAACCGTCCAATTCCCCGAGCTGCGTCTCATTCAATACGACTGTGGTACGTCTGATGTGTCGGAGCTTCCATTGACCCAGCCATAATAATCGGTATATTCATGCATGGAGAGACGTATGCTCCAGTCTTTGGATCCTCCCTAGTAGCTCAGTTGGTAAGCAGTGCTGAACTGCAGATCAACAGGGGCCGTATTCATAATCACCACTTAGGGTACGCCACTAGACTTAGCGCTAAGTGGAAGATTTGTCGAGCGATTATCGGGTTCAAAATACATATGTAGTCACCCAAAAAGTAAATTTTCTGAATTAAGGAAACGCTAAAGTTATATTGAAGGCGATTTCTTGATCATGAGCACCACCACAACGAGCTGGTGAAGCTGAGATGAAAACGCACTTTTCGTGCGTAACTTACGAGGGGATTATGAATACGGCCCCTGGTCGTTAGCAAAACTCGTTGACGCCTGCGTCCGGGGCATGTTTCACCCGATCCTTTTTCAATATGCCTTGAGGTTTCTTGGCGCGATGTAGCGTTCATGTGCTCAAACAGTAGCTGAAAAAACACCGACCAGTTCCTTTTACGCACGCCATAAAATTGTTATCGTTGATTAGTCAATCACCTGACACAATGGGTTTGATCTAAGCTGTTCAGCCTTCTATGAGTGGACAGTAAAAATATAACCCGAGAGTAATTTTCTGTCAGCTTACCCCATCACGTGGGCGTCTCCAGGCCTGTGATGGATATTTAGAATGGAAGACACTGATTATTTATAATAGGACCCGGCATGGAAATTGTGTTCTTGACGTCCACAATTTCTGGTAATAACTCCCATTAAATAAAATAGTTTCCAACGGCTTCCAACACTTATAATGGGACTCTACTGAAACCATTGTCAAGGTCAGCCTTGTGGTCGTCAGTCATTTGAACATTGGCAATAAAACCGTTGGCTGTACTGTACTGTTGATGACGCTTGCAGTAAGTTTATTCTAAACTGAAGGATTGCGCAATATAGCCCTTGTATTGTTGGGTGATTAGGCAAGCTGCAGACGTAATCGTATACAAGTAGCAGGGTTTACACAGCTAACCATACCGTATATCGTTGTCAGGCAAGCTGCAGACACTGGACATCCTCCTGCGACGCCTCAAGTCTGGCGAGCACCGCGTCCTCATCTTCACTCAGATGACGCGGATGCTGGACGTGCTGGAGCAGTTCCTCAGTTACCATGGCCACCGCTACCTGCGCCTGGACGGCACGACGCACGTGGAGCAGCGCCAGGTGCTCATGGACCGCTTCAACGTCGACAAGCGCATCTTCTGCTTCATCCTGTCGACGCGGTCCGGCGGCATCGGCGTCAACCTGACCGGCGCCGACACCGTGGTCTTCTACGACAGCGACTGGAACCCCACGATGGACGCCCAGGCTCAGGACCGCTGCCACAGGATCGGGCAGACCCGCGACGTCCATATCTACAGGTAAGTCAAGTCAATGTTCGTTTATTTTCACCATGTGCATTCATAACATGTATAACAGAAATCGCAGTAACAAAACTGTAGCTTCTAAAAAAAGTGTTTTGAGATGGACACAAAGTTAAAATATAACACATGGTGAAGGCGACCCCAACTAAGCCCAACCTGGGCCGCTATCATCAGGGCCACCTAAAATTATGGTCTAAATAATGACGTTCAGGCGTAAAAAAGACAAACAGAATGAAACGAAACAGAACATAAAATAAATAAACTTGAAAGAAAACCTATTTTTAATTTATGCAAACATATACATAGATGAGATTACAGCCATAGATCTGGTTAATTCTAGTTCGTCATAAGATTGTACAGGTAAGGCATGATCTTGTCCTTTACGTGGGTGATAATAGACCAATCCATACTCCCGACACTAAACCCCGCCCACGCTTCAGTTCTCTATTTCCTTACTAGTGAGTATAAAATTGACGAATCATAGCTGATGGTAAGTACAAGTGAGAAGTACTCAACTGTGAAACTGACAAAAGTGACATGCTGCTTTGTTGTCCCGACTTGTTTGTCTGACAGAACGCGCGTGGACCCACGAGGTTGAAATCTTAACTGAAGGGCCTGTTTAATCCATGTTTTAGTAATCCTCCTGGATGATTCCTTGACACATTTTAGCCTTGTGTGCTCTAATGCGGCTTGAAGGAACAATCCATTTAACTTCTTTACTGAACTTCACACCTGGATGCGCGGTCTTGAACGTGTTAGCGCCTGTGGGCAGTTGAGCACTTGTGAGGATGAATCATGCTTTCGGACTACGATGAAGATATTCCACATATCCTCTAAGAAGTTCTGAACAAGTGTAAACTAATTTAAAATACACACGGTTTTCAATGAACAATTTGGTCAATTTCCTCTCTTCTGCGAGCGATTACAATGTAAATTTGTGAATGGCATTGTATTGGCTACATAGTCTCATTAAAATGTTGAAATTGCCAACCTATGTATCTTGTCATATATAACGTCAAAACACTTGTTAGGATGAATACAGAATTCTGACCAGAATGAAGATATTCCACATATCCTCTAAGAAGTTCTGAACAAGTGATGTTTTGAAATAATAAACTATAACCATAAAATTAATACTGTAATTTCAGAAAATTGCAAGAATGATATTGCGTGTTAAGCTGTTGTAATTTACCATCAATGGAGAAGTACATACATCTATTTGTAAAGTAACTAACTGGACGAAACTAGTGTAAACTAATTTAAAATACACATGGTTTTCCAACAAATAATTTGGGTCAATATCATCTCTTAAAATATTCGGCGAGCGACTGAAATGTAAATGTTTAAATGGAATTGTATTGGTTACATGGGCTTGTTAATTACATATAATTGCCAATATTGTAATGTCAAAGCACTTGTGAGGATGAATACAGAATTCTGACCAGAATGAAGATATTCCACATATCCTCTAAGAAGTTCTGAACAAGTGATTTTTTGAAATAATAAACTTCATAAGTAATACTATAATTTCAAAATGTTACAAAAATGACATTGCGTGTTAAGCTGTTATAGTTTACCATAAATGGATGAGTACATTTATTTGTAAAGGAATTAACTGAACGAAATATTAATTTCATTGACCGCCTGCTGTATACCTTTTGTTTTTGCCCATTGGTGAGGTTAAATATTGTAGAGATGATATATTTTAATATATTGAGCGTAAGTGACCTACACATTTCAACGACTGGATTAGATCTGTGGCCAAAAAATAGTTCTGATGGGTTTGATCTAAGCTGTTCAGACTTTCGTAGATGGACAGTAAAAATATAACCCGAGACTAACCTTCTGTCAGCTTACCCCATCACGTGAGTTCTCATTCGTGTGATGGATATTCAGAATGGAAGACATTTATTCAGATCGATTTACGATGTGATCTTTTCTTACCACCAAAAACTTACAGTACCAAGAAAATTACGATGAAATTGTTGCTTTAAGAAATGTCAATTCAGTTTTGTTTTTCTCTTCAACTTTCAGGCTGATTAGCGAGAAGACAGTGGAAGAGAACATTTTAAAGAAAGCCAACCAAAAGCGGTTGCTTGGTGACGTGGCAATTGAAGGTGGAAATTTCACAACGGCCTTCTTCAAGGAGGTAGGTCAACATAACTCACTTGTTAACGATTACCTTTATTAGATCTTGTAAGGATGAAACTTGAACCTGATATGCTGTGATGAAATTCTCATATATCCTCTAAGACGTTCTGAACTAGTAGACCATATTGCATACGTTTATCCGAAAAAGATGCTAAATAATAAAGCTAAGGATTTTTTGTATATAATTACTTGCAACGGTGTTAAGTTTACATGTTTCTTTTAAAAAGGCCTATTATTAACAGTGATCCTAGAAGTGATGGAAAACCCACTGGGTTTCGGACAGAAGGCATAACGCCTAATGAGCCTGAGTCCATGCTAGATAGTATCTGATCTAGGAGAGATTGTTGTGATCTAAAGTTTAGCGAGGTGCCTAAAACGAACGTGGCCGTGTTTAAAGTGGTACTGAAATAATTTACGATGGGTAAACTTTAAACTTATATGTTCCTGATTTTCATTTGAATATCGAAACAATGGTAACTACAGTTACTTGCCTTCTGTTGCGTGGAAACGCCTCCGCCATCCGCCCAAAATAGCGATAAAGGCTCCAGTATATGAGTCTTCAATTGCTTTAATTTCTTTAAGGTCGCTGGAGAGCGGTGGGATTAAAATTAACCTGATCTTGGGACTCCTCGGGATGCAAGCAAAGGTTTGCTTTATTCTACCGTCAACACAGGTAACGGGTTGGATAATCTTTATATGGACTATTCCGCATATCTATCGGTTTTCACAGGCAAACGCATGATCGGTGTTTTCCCATTTTTCCAGCAAACCATCAAGGACCTGTTTGATGAGCCGTCGGGTCTGGAGGCTTTGGCCAAGGAGAAGCAGAAGGTGGCTGCCGTGGCGGCGGAGGCGGCCGAGGCCGAGGCTGCTGCGGCCGCCGCCAAGGCCGCCGCCAAGGCCAAGGATGCGGAGGCCTCGAAGGCTGCTGCAGAGGCGGCCAAGGCGAAACTTACTCAGGACCAACTGGAACAGGTCAGTACCACAGATAGGTGTAAGGTTGACGACACTCGCTTCTGAGGAGAAAGTTGCCTTTAAGTATTCTTCGTCAAGATTTTGAGGAGGGAGTAGTTGACACCACTGTTCCCGCTATTGGTCCTAGAAGTGATGGAAAACCCACTGGGTTTCGGACAGAAGGCCTAGCGCCTCATGAGCCTGAGTCCATGCTAGATAGTATCTGATCTAGGAGAACCAACCTTTGCAAAGAGGGGCCGCCAGGTGTGAAATACTGTGGAAGTGCTATGTGTGTCAATATTATAATATTTCTGTCGCTCCCATCGTTGATCTCTGACGTCTATATTACATGTATTTTTCATGTCTAACATCTATATTATCTGTATTTTTCATCTCTGACATCTATATTACATGTATTTTTCATCTCTGACATCTATATTACATGTCTTTTTCATCTCTGACATCTATATTACATGTATTTTTCATGTCTAACATGTATATTACATGTATTTTTCATCTCCGACATCTATATTACATGTATTTTTCATCTCTGACATCTATGTTACATGTATTTTTCATCTCTGACGTCTATATTACATGTATTTTTCAGAGATTCATCTCTAACGTCTATATTACATGTATTTTTATAAAGTGTTTATGCATTTGCATATTTTGCAAAACGCGAACATTTTGTTACACAAAAGTGGCCTAAAACGCGTACCTGTGGTTGCTCCAGGCGCTGTGCGCGGCCGAAGAGGACACGGACATCCAGGCGGCCAAGGTCGTCAAGGCCGAACAAAAGGCGGAGCTGGCCGAGTTTGACGAGTCTATTCCCTGGGATGAGAAGGACGCTGACGCCCGGAGACACGGCGACGAGACCTCCAGGGTTGAGCAGGAGCTCTCCATGTTGGAGAAGGAGGTGCGTGTAATAGGGATCACCAGACATAGTAACAGTATTTTTCTGAAATTTAAACGTACGTTATAACAAAATGGTAGAGCTGTCATTGTTTGCAAAAGATTGTAATTTGTGTGCAATGGCAATTACTGACGGTAATTTGTTTTCAATGGCAATTACATATGGGCATTTTGTCAATGGCAATTACATATGGTAATTTTTAATGGCAATTACATATGGCCATTTTGTCAATGGCAGTTACATATGCTCATTTGGTCAATGGCAATTGCAGTAGTTGCAGTTGAAGGAGGTATCAGTGTGGTAATGCAATGGTTTGTTACTACAGCTGAGTCCGGTTGAACGGTATGCGGTGACGTACATGGAGCAACAAGTGGCGCCTGTAGCCTCCGACGAGCTTCAGAAGGCAGAGGTAAGCTCATCACATATCATTGCGAAATGTACCTCACCCACAGATCGCTGGTATGCCAAACTCTTCCCTGATGGAGAATTGTTATTATAGGTCCTAGAAGTGATGGAAAACCCACTGGGTTTCGGACAGAAGGCATAACGCCTCATGAGCAGGAGTCCATGCTAGATAGTATCTGATCTAGGTCCACCTCAGATAGGAGATTTGATATCGATAAAGAGTTATGTTGTTGCCAGTCTATACGGCCTCACCGGACAAACCCATGGGAAAGCGGGTCATATAGGCTCATATGATGTACGCTGCTTACTGTGGGCTGAAGATATGCAGCGTTTAAAACATTTGTCATTTGTTCTGTCCCAGTGTGTACATAATACGCCGGCTTGCAGGAAGTGAGGGTTCTGTATCATGTGTCCAATGACAGGTTGTGATATAAGACTTTAAATAATGTATGCATGGCCTGACCTGGTTTACTTGCAGCGGAAGGTTGTGATAATGTGGACCTACTATAATGTAGGCATAACCTGACCTACTAGTTTACCTGCAGGAGGAGGTTGTGATATAATGTATGCATGGCCTGACCTGTTTTACGTGCAGGAGCTGTTGACATAGACCACATAATGTATGCATGACCTGACCTGGTTTCCCTGCAGGAGGAGGTTGTGATCGCCAAGGAGGAGTGGGAGTTCAGCCGCCTGAAGGCCCTGAAGGAAGAGGAGGAGCGGCGCGCCGAGATCGAGGAGGACGAGATGCTGTTCACGTACAGCCGGGACGACGCTTACAACCAGGTGAAGGCCCGTGAGCTGAGCCCCAGCAACCGGATGGCCCGGGCCATGCAGTACGCTAGGACCCAGGTGGTGCGCCGGGACCGGGGGGCGGGGGGTCCCGTGCTGGACGAGCAGGGTCGTAAGATAGACGGGCGCAAGCTGAAGCGGAAGCGCCTGTCGCTCCCGGACCGCCGCCTCGACGAGGAGAGCATGGTGGAGGAGCTGGTGCTGGGCAGGCGGAAGCCCAAGCCCAAGCCCCGCGGGCGTAGGAGTGAGGGGGGTAACGTGGACAGCGACGGGGATGCCGCCGACAGCCCCGAGCGGCCGCCACCCCCCGCGGTGGTGGTCGTCAAGAGGGGTCGGGGTCGGCCGAGCACCAAGAGGCCCCCGAGCATTGCGAGCAGCACGGCCAGTGAGGCCAGCGTCGCCTCCAGCGAGGCCGCGGTCGGGAAGAAGCGTCGCCAATCCAAGGGGGACGCCCGCGGTATGGGCGACGCCAAGGTCAAAAGGGCAGCCCAGAAGGCGCCGAAACCGCACCCGCAATCACAAACCCATCCGCCGGCGGTAAACTCCGTGGACGGCCACGAGACCGTTACTATGGTCAATGGGTTGTCGGATAACAACAGTCCGCCCGGTGGCGTTGCCATAGCGACGAAGAAGCGTTTGAGTAACGCGGGTCGTAAGTCGGCGTCTCCGGTTTCCGCGCCGGTGAAGCGAGCGCTGACGGCGGCTCTGGCTAAGAACCAGAAGGCGACCGCCAAGACCAGCCCCAAGAAGGGCTCCCCCAAGGAGAAGGCTGGGCTCTCCATGCTCTCTATGGGGGAGGTGGTGACAGTGGCTGGGGCCGGGGCTGGAGCCGGGGCTGGGGTGGACAAGCAGGCGGCCGCCGTGCCGCAGCCCTGGTCCAACCCCAACCTGGTGATCCGCACTCGGCGGGCCTCGGTCCAGTCCCCGGTCCGCGTGGAGGACTCCGCACCCAGGGCCGCCACGGCCGGGGGTGACGACAAACCCCGCACCACGGTGGTATCAATACCCAGCTCCATGGCGACGGGTGGGGGAGTGGTGCTGACCGCGGCGGTGGCGCGGGCCGGGTCAGGGTCAGGGTCGGTGACCCCAGTTAAGGCTGTGTTGGACGGGGTCCATGTGACCCCCCAGCGGACCCAACCCATGGCGGGGTCCCTGGACCAAGTGACGGGGTTGTCCGGGGTGACGGGCTCCCCGGCTCGCGTGTTCTTGACGACCACGGCTCAGGGCCAGCAACAGGCGACGCTGCTCGACCCTAAGCGAATGGCGACGACTGGTGGCACGTTCGTCATCATGAGCCAGGGCCACCCAATGCTGGGCCAGACTCTGCGGCTGACCCAGTCCGCCCTGGGCGCCGGCGTCTCGACTGGTCAGGTCAGGCAGATGGCAACGATCGGTGGCACCCCGCTGCACCAGCAGCTGCAGCAGCTGCAGCAGCAGCAGCAGCAGCAACAGCAGCAGCAGCACCCACCCGGGCAGCCCCAGCCGCTGCTGGTGAGCAGTCCGGGGCAGGGTCTCCGCCAGGTGTTGGTCACCCAGAAGCCGCTGTCCACCCTTCAGAAAGGGGCACAGATCGTGCAGGTGCGCCAGGTGCAGCAACCCGCCGGGGCTTTCACTACCCTCTCCACCACCACCACCACCAGCACCAGCACCGGCGGCGGCGGCGGCGGCCCTATCGCCACCGCAACGGTTGCCAAGGGAGCCACCGTGCAGCAGATACGGCAGCTGACACCCGGCCAGCTTGCTCAACTGAAGGCGCTGGGGCAAGTGACCCAGCTTCGGCCGGGGCAAGCGGTGCAGCTGAAAGCTCCCCAAGCCCAGGCACAAGCCCAGGCACAAGCCCAGGCCCAGTTGCAGCCTACACGGGTGCAGGTGCGCGGGGCGACCCCTGTCGGGCAGCAGCAGACCGCGCAGCTGCAGCTGCGGCCTGGCCAGGTGATCACCCAGAGCCAGCTGCGCGCCCTGCAGCAGCAGATGCAGCTGAACCAGGGCCGGGGGGGTCAGTTCGTGATTCAGGGGGCGGGGCTGGGCGGCACGACGAGGGCCCAGGTGGTGAACGTCTCCCAGGCGACGGCGTTGGCGGCGGGGGGAGGAGTAGGAGTAGGAGGAGGGAGTGGGGGCTCGACGGTGTTGAGTGGCGCCTCCCTCCTCACCTCGGCTCCGCAGGTCCTGCGCCAGACGACCTACCAGCCGGTGCAGCAGCTGGCGGCCGCCCCCGCCGCCACCGCCCACAACTTGCCCAATAACACGGTCCCCATCCTGGAGAAGCTCGCCATGCAGCTCTCGGGATCCACCAACATCCTGACCAGATCCCCTCAAGCGGTGGTGTCCAGAGCACCGTTCATAGTCAATTCCTCTGTCACCCCCAGCGTTTCCATAGCAACCGGCGCTTCCGTCTTGCAACCCGGGGGCTCGGTGGCGGTCACGACGACTCGGATTGGCGGCACGGTGCTCCAGACTCGCCCCTTGCAACTAATCCGGACGTCTAATCTGATCCCGGTCGGGATTAAACAGCTGCAGAGTCCGCTGACCTCGGTCAGTCTGGTGACCGGCAACGCCTTGTCCGGGGCCGGGTTGAATCTTGTCACCACCGGGATTGGTTTCACCCGCCCCACCACCACTACCACCGCCACCACCCTCGTTAGGCAGTCTCCCCTCTCCAACCCCTCCCTTCTCACCCAGGCTCTGCCCTCCCAGGTCCAACTGCCAGGTGGCGCCCCGCCTCAACCCCCAGGGAGCGGCTAGTTAGTAACACCTCACCCCCACCCATGTCCTCCCTGCTGTAGCCATGGAAACATTCCTCTTGTCGGTCCACTTTGTTCGGTAATATATTTTGTTAGCCCGCTCCCATCGGGAAGTCCCCCTGGTCTGTGCCCAACGACAGTGCCTTGCGCCTGGTGGATAGATACCCATTAGAACAGGACACAGGTTGGTGCCACACCTCGTTACCTCGACCAATAACTAGCTCTCAAGTCTTGGAAGTCTGCACGCCGGTCAAGATAGCGGTTTGCCACTGCAACGTCCGGCGTCTTAGCTAGCTATCTGGGTGTTGTTACCATGACGTCGCCTACTCTCTGGGGGCCACGTTGCCATCTCATCTGATGTTCGGTCGCGGGACTCGAGGCACTCTGTTTCGGCTCCTATACGCGCGCTTTGTATAGGGGGAAGGGAGAGCAAGTAATGCGAAGCGAAAGTCCTCGGGTAGAAAGTTACTTAATCAAATAAAGCCAATTATGATTCCATAAGATGGTGTTGTGTGACAGGGTTCTCGTGCAGTATGCAATACTGACCAACTCAACGGTGCGCCAGTAGGTGCCCTGCAAGGGGCCTTCTGACGAGGAAATGTGTCTGTTTTTCTGGGGTCTGGTGTGTGTGTATACCACTTTGCAGTATTCCTATGTGGGCAGAAGCCACTTGGGGGTTCACTGTCAGTTTGAATTCAGTTATAATTAAAGCACGAAGGTCTTACTGTGTGAAATGTATTTGTTGACACATTTTGACCGTTGTGTGTGATGCGTTCCAGCACAGCCCTAGTGCGACATGTGATCAGCTATTGGTGATAGTGTGTTCCAGCTGACGGTTAAACCACAAAGATATGTATGTACGCATATACATTGAGGCAGGCAGGCAGGTAGCTTGTTAGTTAGTGGCAGGCTTGTGTTCTTTGTGGAAGGTATATTTTTTTGCGCGAATTGAGACCTTCAGAACTCGCTGTACATAGGCATTGTCATAGGAAGGCGTGGGTAATATAAAACTGATTATTTTCTGGTGTGTACGAAGATAACTAATCAGCTCAAGCCATCTTTGATATGTGCCATGCGTAGATGTAATTAGCGATGGATTTATGTGAATGGTAAATCCTGTTGCCAATCGAAATACCGAGCTTGTACAATTGTTCCATTATTGTGTTACAATTTTAAGTCCTTTTTTTTCTGCGTTATCGGACAAAAATGGAACATAATATGATAGGAGGGTTTGATTAAGATAATAATGTCAATACGATTGTCACTGCAGAAAAAAAGGAAGATATATAGTGTGTATTTGGTTTGTATGATGAAGCTCATTGCAAAACACAGGCTGCGAAATACGTTTTTTGTTTCCTTGTGCGCGGTGTACGTAGGACGTGTTTAAATGGCGATAAAACCTCTGGACGAATGTATGTTACAGGTGTACAATAAATGATTCGCGGTCATTACATAAATGGAACGAGTGTGTTATGGTCTCATTTCCTTGGAACCGATGCGAACCTGGGGAGGCATCGGCCTCCAGTTGGTGGCTTGCCTACCGTGGACACATGTGTGGATTTAACGATTGCAATTCAGAACAAAAGGGAACTGAAACCTGGCGTGTGGACTCCAGGCTTCGGTTCCTGAAACAAGACGTAGATCTACGAAAACCATAAAGACTTTTTCTCTTGGAACCAGACCCTTGGCGTTCTCGGGGACTTTACTTCCGCAGAATGTCAATAATTAAAAAAAACAAAAAAACTTTTCGATTTTTGAATTTGAACGAAGCTGACGCTTTTCCTTATTTCGGCAATTAGAATTAGTCAATTTGTGAATCCACACATTTCCATTCCGGAAGTGCAACTGGCTCCAAGAGAATGAGATTGGTACACTTCGTAACACGAGTGCTTGCTGGTGTCTCAAGATGGTAACCTAATTGTTTTGTCTGTGAATCCGTAAGGTTGAAACGCCCGGGTCTGATAGGACATTAGCATGGGGCTAGTAAGTACGAAATGGCGAGAGCTGCATATTTCGTCAAAAACTCTATGCTAATGTGCTTATTCTGCCCATCCATTTCGAACTTACGGGCCCTGGTCGGAAAGTAGTTTTTGGTATTTACCCATCTTGATACACCAGTTTGCTTCACTTGACCAGCGCCATTAAAAATGTTGAGATATAGGGCTATAGTATATACCGACATCAGTGACCGTACCAGTGACAGATGTAGGGCTATAGTATACACCGACATCAGTGACTGTACCAGTGACAGAAGTAGGGCTATAGTATATACCGACATCAGTGGTCGTACCAGTGACAGATGTAGGGCTATAGTATATACCGACATCAGTGACCGTACCAGTGACAGATGTAGGGCTATAGTATATACCGACATCAGTGGTCTTACCAGTGACAGATGTAGTGCTATAGTTTACACCGACATCACTGACCGTACCAGTGACAGATGTAGGGCTATAGTATATACCGACATCAGTGGTCGTACCAGTGACAGATGTAGGGCTATAGTATACACCGACATCACTGACCGTACCAGTGACAGATGTAGGGCTATAGTATATACCGACATCAGTGACCGTACCAGTGACAGATGTAGGGCTATAGTATATACCGACATCAGTGGTCTTACCAGTGACAGATGTAGTGCTATAGTATATACCGACATCAGTGACCGTGCCAGTGACAGATGTAGGGCTATAGTATATACCGACATCAGTGACCGTACCAGTGACAGATGTAGGGCTATAGTATATACCGACATCAGTGACCGTACCAGTGACAGATGTAGGGCTATAGTATATACCGACATCAGTGGTCTTACCAGTGACAGATGTAGGGCTATAGTATACACAGACATCACTGACCGTACCAGTGACAGATGTAGGGCTATAGTATATACCGACATCAGTGACCGTACCAGTGACAGATGTAGGGCTATAGTATATACCGACATCAGTGACCGTACCAGTGACAGATGTAGGGCTATAGTATATACCGACATCAGTGACCGTACCAGTGACAGATGTAGGGCTATAGTATATACCGACATCAGTGGTCTTACCAGTGACAGATGTAGGGCTATAGTATACACCGACATCACTGACCGTACCAGTGACAGATGTAGGGCTATAGTATATACCGACATCAGTGGTCGTACCAGTGACAGATGTAGGGCTATAGTATATACCGACATCAGTGACCGTACCAGTGACAGATGTAGGGCTATAGTATATACCGACATCAGTGACCGTACCAGTGACAGATGTAGGGCTATAGTATATACCGACATCAGTGGTCTTACCAGTGACAGATGTAGGGCTATAGTATACACCGACATCGCTGACCGTACCAGTGACAGATGTAGGGCTATAGTATATACCGACATCAGTGGTCGTACCAGTGACAGATGTAGGGCTATAGTATATACCGACATCAGTGACCGTACCAGTGACAGATGTAGGGCTATAGTATATACCGACATCAGTGACCGTACCAGTGACAGATGTAGGGCTATAGTATATACCGACATCAGTGACCGTACCAGTGACAGATGTAGTGCTATAGTATATACCGACATCAGTGACCGTACCAGTGACAGAAGTAGGGCTATAGTATATACCGACATCAGTGGTCGTACCAGTGACAGATGTAGGGCTATAGTATATACCGACATCAGTGGTCTTACCAGTGACAGATGTAGTGCTATAGTATACACCGACATCACTGACCGTACCAGTGACAGATGTAGGGCTATAGTATATACCGACATCAGTGACCGTACCAGTGACAGATGTAGGGCTATAGTATATACCGACATCAGTGGTCATACCAGTGACAGATGTAGGGCTATAGTATACACCGACATCAGTGGTCATACCAGTGACAGATGTAGTGCTATAGTATATACCGACATCAGTGACCGTACCCGTGACAGATGTAGGGCTATAGTATACACCGACATCAGTGGTCATACCAGTGACAGATGTAGTGCTATAGTATATACCGACATCACTGACCGTACCAGTGACAGATGTAGGGCTATAGTATACACCGACATCAGTGGTCTTACCAGTGACAGATGTAGTGCTATAGTATATACCGACATCAGTGACCGTACCAGTGACAGATGTAGGGCTATAGTATATACCGACATCAGTGGTCTTACCAGTGACAGATGTAGTGCTATAGTATACACCGACATCACTGACCGTACCAGTGACAGATGTAGGGCTATAGTATATACCGACATCAGTGGTCATACCAGTGACAGATGTAAGGCTATATTATATACCGACATCAGTGACCGTACCAGTGACAGATGTAGTGCTATAGTATACACCGACATCAGTGACCGTACCAGTGACAGATGTAGGGCTATAGTATATACCGACATCAGTGGTCATACCAGTGACAGATGTAAGGCTATATTATATACCGACATCAGTGACCGTACCAGTGACAGATGTAAGGCTATATTATATACCGACATCAGTGACCGTACCAGTGACAGATGTAGGGCTATAGTATATACCGACATCAGTGACCGTACCAGTGACAGATGTAGGGCTATAGTATATACCGACATCAGTGGTCTTACCAGTGACAGATGTAGGGCTATAGTATATACCGACATCAGTGGTCTTACCAGTGACAGATGTAGTGCTATAGTATATACCGACATCAGTGGTCTTACCAGTGACAGATGTAGTGCTATAGTATATACCGACATCAGTGACCGTACCAGTGACAGATGTAGGGCTATAGTATATACCGACATCAGTGGTCTTACCAGTGACAGATGTAGGGCTATAGTATATACCGACATCAGTGGTCTTACCAGTGACAGATGTAGTGCTATAGTATATACCGACATCAGTGACCGTACCAGTGACAGATGTAGGGCTATAGTATATACCGACATCAGTGACCGTACCAGTGACAGATGTAGGGCTATAGTATATACCGACATCAGTGACCGTACCAGTGACAGATGTAGGGCTATAGTATATACCGACATCAGTGGTCTTACCAGTGACAGATGTAGGGCTATAGTATATACCGACATCAGTGGTCTTACCAGTGACAGATGTAGGGCTATAGTATATACCGACATCAGTGACCGTACCAGTGACAGATGTAGGGCTATAGTATACACCGACATCAGTGGTCTTACCAGTGACAGATGTAGTGCTATAGTATATACCGACATCAGTGACCGTACCAGTGACAGATGTAGGGCTATAGTATACACCGACATCACTGACCGTACCAGTGACAGATGTAGGGCTATATTATATACCGACATCAGTGACCGTACCAGTGACAGATGTAGGGCTATAGTATATACCGACATCAGTGACCGTACCAGTGACAGATGTAGGGCTATAGTATATACCGACATTTACTAAAAGTATACAGGTAGCACGTTCAAGTAAATTTGCATCCTACAAATAAAAAATCGAGAAATTATTATCAACCTATGAAAACATTCTAAATATATAGCATGGATTGTAACAACACTCATTTGCATTATTGTACAGGACCGGAGTCCTCTTATAAACCTCGGCTTTCAATAATAGTTACAATAAAGCTTGTTGACTTAGTGGGGGATGGCGGGTACCACTCTGCCAGCAGAGGGCGCTCGTTCCTCACATCATCTCTGCCCGACGTTACCGCCAACCTCACGGTTTATCTCCAGAGTGCGGGGGTCACGAATGGTTTTAGATGGTTGTTTAGACTGAATTTTTTATTTTTGATGCATAATTTAAACAATATAAGACATTCCGTTGTCGTACGTTCGCCATGGAAGGGCTAAACGAAACAATATTTCAAAGTAACACTGGGTCAAAGTTAAAAGCGCTTCATGCCTTTGACCTCGATCGAACTCGAAAGCATGGTTCGAAAGTAACCTGGCTTTTAATAATCAAACTTAATTCATCCGGTACGGTACCAGTAGCACAGTATATGCTAGGCAGTGGTGTTTGTGATACCAAACTGTAAATACATCTTCGATTAAATTTATTTCAATTTTCGCGTATGAAGGATAGTTTTGATGGTTAAATTTGACGTGGGGCCGTGACTATTAAGCGGAACGCCCTCTGCCGGGAGATCAGCCGGATACAAAACCCTCCTGTGACCATCTAGCAAAGACCTCAATACGCTGTTTACTTACATTTGAAGCAATAGTGTAAAGATAATTAACGTTAGGAAGCTTAATGCAGAAGGGGGAAGGGTGGCATCAAAGGTGTTTGCTGTAATTCTACATGCGGCATTTGATTTTGTTGACTTTTGTTGGACTTTTAGCAAATCGTAAAATAGTCGGAAAAATGGTCTAAATACGTTACAATATAATTTAAAATAGTCTTTTTTTTGGTATAAATATTGGAGACTGACCCGGCGGCCGTTCTTATCACAGTAATACAGGTTCTAAGAAATGACTATATTTAGTGTGGGTTTGTTTTAGGTATACATCTGTGATGAGACCGGAGAACATATGCCCGTGAGTATGGTTTGTTTGTGGTATTTATTGCGTTATATAGTTAAACATGGTTTCATTCGAACAAAAAGATCTGTATATTTATATACCTCAAATCATTTGCGCAGTTTCAACTTTAATCGTCTGAATCCGCATCAAAACATGACGGAATTATGATAACTTATCAAGTCTGTTAATGGCATTTAGCGCTGCTGCTTTCTCTATAGTACCCTTAATGGTATCATTATGTCCTTCTTGAAGTAAGAATTATATAGATAGAGAAACTACAAGTGGTGCATCATTCTGTGACGTCAGGATTGGCTGGCGTCTCGTGCGACGTGGCGTCATGATTGGCTAGCGCCTCGTGCAACGTGACGTCATGATTGGCTGGCGTCTCTCGTGCAACGTGACGTCATGATTGGCTGGCGTCTCTCGTGCAACGTGACGTCATGATTGGCTGGCGTCTCTCGTGCAACGTGACGTCATACTCGGTCGCGCGCGGCTCCTCATTCGTGACTGAATGTATAAACAATAAAGTGGATAATGGTTGTGATTCTGTAAAGTCACCGTTGCTGCCTGCGTCGTTGACAGATGTGGACGCCGCCGACGCCGCCCCAGGACGACAATGACCTCTACAGCGACCAGACGCTGTGCTTCCTGTACGAGCCTTCGCTGATGACGGAGAGCCAGCTGCCGGCAGTCTACGTCAAGAAGGAGCACAAGCGGATCAGGGTCGACCCCGCCCTGGGTGAGTGGGGAGCGCCAGTAAACCCCACCCCCTCATCTGTCCTGCGTTCTCCTTCCGCTCTGCCCCCTCCTTCTCTCTGCACCCCCCCCCCCCCCGCCTTCAATTTCCCGGAGTGTGAGTTGTCTAAGGACGGCACTCAGCGAGAATGTGGGTTCAAATCTACTGCCTGCTCAGGCCAGGCAGGGAAAACTCGGATGTGTCAGTACAAGTATATACTATAGCCATAAAATAATTATATATATATCCTATATATATATATATCATCACCCCCCCCCCCCCGTCATCCGACGTCGGGGGCCTTCCTGGCGCAGTGTTTGGCGCGCTAGACCGCAGATCAATTTTAGGTCCTGGCGTTTCATCCAGGCCTGACGACCTAATTTATATTAGCCATTGTGTGCGCAAATGCGGCTTAAAAAAAAATCTGTCATTTTCATTTCGTTCACTGATTTCGTTTCTATGGCAGCAGCCCAGCGGAAGCGCGTGCGGAAGGAGGAGCAGCACCGCGTGCCGCGCTCGCTCTTCGACCGCCCCATGTCGGCCATCCGCCGCGAGCGCGACATCAAGCTGATGAAGATGAAGCAGGGCTTCGCCAAGCCCCTCAAGCCCCAGCTGCTGTCGACCCGCCCGCTGGAGCACGGCCCCGAGCACCCGGAGTGGCTCATCCACGAGGACTGGGCGCTACTCCAGGTAACCCCGCCCCCCCCATATGTCTCCATGTCACGGCAGAATGCCATAGCCGTAGAGGGCCGCCCCGATAGCTTAGTGGGTTAGCGCGCTCGCATTGAGTGCCCGGGCCACCTGAGAGCCTAACGGCCGCCCCGATAGCTTAGTGGGTTAGAACGCTCGCATTGAGTGTTCTGGCCACTGAGAGCGTAACGGCCGCCCCGATAGCTCAGTGGGTTAGAGTGCTCGCATTGAGTGCTCTGGCCACCTGAGAGCCTAACGGCACGTGGATCGGTGGTTCGAGGCCCGCTGTGGCCATGTCTGTGTGGTCGCAGGATTAAGATCCCATGTTCTTCTTCGGAAAGAGTAGCGGGTTACCCCGTTGACTTCTTTCTCCCATGGACGCAATATGATTAGAATTGGGTAAAGCGTCCTGAATATACAACCAACCGAATGCCGTAGAAACCACTTGGAACAATGATGCTATCCGGTGAATCACCCGCGGGGACCTGGCTCCTCTCCCCCTTAGCCCTAGACCCATTGTCGTGACGTGTCCTGCTGAGGGTTTACAAGAGTCCCCCAGTTTAACCGACCATCTAAATGGTGAATGACCCAGTTTAGTCCTTATGTGCAGAATTGCTCCAAGCGTCCTGAATATACAACCACCCAAACCGACACCTGTGTTCACAGAAGCCACTCCCAGTTCATGCCCTCCCCTCCGCGTGTTTTACAGGCGCTGCAGATGCTACAGGAGCTACCGGTGTCCCTGACCACGTCCTCCCCCGCCATCACGGCCAACTGGGACCTGGTGGCTGACATGGTGAACGCCTGCTCGCGCACCTACCGCTCGTCCAAACAGTGCAAGACCCGCTACGAGAACATCATCATGCCGCGCGAGGAGGGACGCATCCTCTACGACATCAACCCACGCAAGCAGAAGAAGTCCAAGGGCATCTACAAGGTCAGCGTCCCACCTGTGATTTCGCGAACCCCCTGGCTTACCAGTAGTCTGACCTTGACATGTCTAAATACTCACTAGTTTATATCCGGGATTAATTTTCAGTTGAGGTGAATTTATAAGATTCGTCTATTGTCAGGTCTGAAAGTCAATGGCAATCAACTCCTTTATTCACTGTGTTATCCTTGGCATCTTATTGGCATCTTCTTTATTCACTGTGTTATCCTTGGCATCTCATTGGGATCTCCTTTATTCACTGTGTTATCCTTGGCATCTTATTGGCATCTCCTTTATTCACTGTGGTATCCTTGGCATCTCATTGGCATCTCCTTTATTCACTGTGTTATCCTTGGCATCTCCTTTATTCACTGTTATCCTTGGCATCTCCTTTATTCACTGTTATTCTTGGCATCTCATTGGCATCTCCTTTATTCACTGTGTTATCCTTGGCATCTCATTGGCCTCTTCTTTATTCACTGTTATCCCTGGCATCTCATTGGCATCTCCTTTATTCACTTTGTTATCCTTGGCATCTCATTGGCATCTCTTTTATTCACTGTGTTATCCTTGGCATCTCATTGGCATCTCCTTTATTCACTGTGTTATCTTTGGCATATCATTGGCATCTCCTTTATTCACTGTTATCCTTGGCATCTCATTGGCATCTCCTTTATTCACTGTGTTATCCTTGGCATCTCATTGGCATCTCCTTTATTCACTGTTATCCTTAGCATCTCATTGGCATCTCCTTTATTCACTGTGTTATCCTTGGCATCTTATTGGCATCTCCTTTATTCACTGTGTTATCCTTGGCATCTCATTGGCATCTCCTTTATTCACTGTTATCCTTGGCATCTTATTGGCATCTCCGTTATTCACTGTGTTATCCTTGGCATCTCATTGGCATCTCCTTTATTCACTGTGTTATCCTTGGCATCTCATTGGCATCTCCTTTATTCACTGTGTTATCCTTGGCATCTCATTGGCATCTCCTTTATTCACTGTTATTCTTGGCATCTCATTGGCATCTCCTTTATTCACTGTGTTATCCTTGGCATCTCCTTTATTCACTGTGCAATGCTTGGCATCTCCTTTATTCACTGTGTTATCTTTGGCATCTCCTTTATTCACTGTTATCCTTGGCATCTCCTTTATTCACTGTGTTATTCTTAGCATCTCATTGGCATCTCCTTTATTTACTGTGTTATCCTTGGCATCTCATTGGCATCTCCGTCATTCACTGTGTTATCCTTGGCATCTCATTGGCATCTCCTTTGTTCACTGTGTTATCCTTGGCATCTCATTGTCCCGTTGGTTCCTTGGCCCAATTTATTTAGCCAATGGGGGCACCGTAATTATGTGGCCTGAATTCGAACACTACTTCTTCCACCGCTTTTATTTAACCCGGCTCTCCTCCTCCCGTTCCCCCCTGCCCTCCTCCCGTTCCCTATTTAACCCGGCTCTCCACCTCCCGTTCCCCCCTGCCCTCCTCCCGTTCCCTATTTAACCCGGCTCTCCTCCTCCCGTTCCCCCCTGCCAGACAAAGAACAACCGGCCGATGCGGACGAGCCAGCTCTACATGCAGGACAAGAATAACTCGTCGACGATGCTGTACAGCCTGCGATTCGACTCGAGCAAGGCCATCGCGGCCAAGCGGACGCCCACCATCCGCCCGACGCTGGCCAACCCCACGCTGAAGAACCCCAAGCACGCGGCCGTGCTGGCCGAGAGCGGCATCAGCTACGAGCAGCCGCTCACCCCCATCCAGGTGGCCGCCAACCGGGCCGACCGCATCGCTCGCGAGAAGAAACAGAGCCAGGTACGTGCGTAGCCATGGGTGAGACATTGGCCGTGGCTCCGGCCTTGGCCCTGGTCGTGGGTGTGACATTGGCCGTGGCTCCGGCCCTGGCCCTGGTCGTGGGTGTGACATTGGCCGTGGCTCCGGCCCCGGCCCTGGTCGTGGGTGTGACATAGGCCGTGGCTCTGGCCCTGGCCCTGGTCGTGGGTGTGACATTGGCCGTGGCTCCGGCCCTGGCCCTGGTCGTGGGTGTGACATTGGCCGTGGCTCCGGCCTTGGCCCTGGTCGTGGGTGTGACATTGGCCGTGGCTCCGGCCCCGGCCCTGGTCGTGAGTGTGACATTGGCCGTGGCTTCGGCCCTGGCCCTGGTAATGGGTGTGACATTGGCCGTGGCCCTGGCCCTGGTCGTGGGTGTGACATTGGCCGTGGCTCCGGCCCCGGCCCTGGTCGTGGGTGTGACATTGGCCGTGGCTCCGGCCCTGGCCCTGGTCGTGGGTGTGACATTGGCCGTGGCTCCGGCCCTGGCCCTGGTCGTGGGTGTGACATTGGCCGTGGCTCCGGCCCCGGCCCTGGTCGTGGGTGTGACATTGGCCGTGGCTCCGGCCCCGGCCCTGGTCGTGGGTGTGACATTGGCCGTGGCTCCGGCCCTGGCCCTGGTCGTGGGTGTGACATTGGCCGTGGCTCCGGCCCCGGCCCTGGTCGTGGGTGTGACATTGGCCGTGGCTCCGGCCCCGGCCCTGGTCGTGGGTGTGACATTGGCCGTGGCTCCGGCCCCGGCCCTGGTCGTGGGTGTGACATTGGCCGTGGCTCCGGCCCTGGCCCTGGTAATGGGTGTGACATTGGCCGTGGCCCTGGCCCTGGTCGTGGGTGTGACATTGGCCGTGGCTCCGGCCCCGGCCCTGGTCGTGGGTGTGACATTGGCCGTGGCTCCGGCCCCGGCCCTGGTCGTGGGTGTGACATTGGCCGTGGCTCCGGCCCTGGCCCTGGTAATGGGTGTGACATTGGCCGTGGCTCCGGCCCTGGCCCTGGTCGTGGGTGTGACATTGGCCGTGGCTCCGGCCCTGGCCCTGGTCGTGGGTGTGACATTGGCCGTGGCTCCGGCCCTGGCCCTGGTCGTGGGTGTGACATTGGCCGTGGCTCCGGCCTTGGCCCTGGTCGTGGGTGTGACATTGGCCGTGGCTCCGGCCCCGGCCCTGGTCGTGAGTGTGACATTGGCCGTGGCTTCGGCCCTGGCCCTGGTAATGGGTGTGACATTGGCCGTGGCCCTGGCCCTGGTCGTGGGTGTGACATTGGCCGTGGCTCCGGCCCCGGCCCTGGTCGTGGGTGTGACATTGGCCGTGGCTCCGGCCCTGGCCCTGGTCGTGGGTGTGACATTGGCCCTGGCTCCGGCCCTGGCCGTGGTCGCGGGTGTGACATTGGCCGTGGCTCCGGCCCTGGCCCTGGTCGTGGGTGTGACATTGGCCGTGGCTCCGGCCCTGGCCCTGGTCGTGGGTGTGACATTGGCCGTGACTCCGGCCCTGGCCCTGGTCGTGGGTGTGACATTGGCCGTGGCTCCGGCCCCGGCCCTGGTCGTGGGTGTGACATTGGCCGTGGCTCCGGCCCTGGTCGTGGGTGTGACATTGGCCGTGGCTCCGGCCCCGGCCCTGGTCGTGGGTGTGACATTGGCCGTGGCTCCGGCCCTGGCCGTGGCCCTGGCCCTGGTCGTGGGTGTGACATTGGCCGTGGCTCCGGCCCTGGCCCTGGTCGTGGGTGTGACATTGGCCGTGGCTCCGGCCCTGGTCGTGGGTGTGACATTGGCCGTGGCTCCGGCCCCGGCCCTGGTCGTGGGTGTGACATTGGCCGTGGCTCCGGCCCTGGCCCTGGTCGTGGGTGTGACATTGGCCGTGGCTCCGGCCCCGGCCCTGGTCGTGGGTGTGACATTGGCCGTGGCTCCGGCCCTGGTCGTGGGTGTGACATTGGCCGTGGCTCCGGCCCTGGTCGTGGGTGTGACATTGGCCGTGGCTCCGGCCCCGGCCCTGGTCATGGGTGTGACATTGGCCGTGACTCCGGCCCTGGCCCTGGTCGTGGGTGTGACATTGGCCGTGGCTCCGGCCCCGGCCCTGGTCGTGGGTGTGACATTGGCCGTGGCTCCGGCCATGGCCCTGGTAATGGGTGTGACATTGGCCGTGGCTCCGGCCCTGGTCGTGGGTGTGACATTGGCCGTGGCTCCGGCCCTGGCCCTGGTCGTGGGTGTGACATTGGCCGTGGCCCTGGCCCTGGTCGTGGGTGTGACATTGGCCGTGGCTCCGGCCCTGGCCCTGGTCGTGGGTGTGACATTGGCCGTGGCTCCGGCCCTGGCCCTGGTCGTGGGTGTGACATTGGCCGTGGCTCCGGCCCCGGCCCTGGTCGTGGGTGTGACATTGGCCGTGGCTCCGGCCCTGGCCCTGGTCGTGGGTGTGACATTGGCCGTGGCTCCGGCCCTGGCCCTGGTCGTGGGTGTGACATTGGCCGTGGCTCCGGCCCTGGCCCTGGTCGTGGGTGTGACATTGGCCGTGGCTCCGGCCCTGGCCCTGGTCGTGGGTGTGACATTGGCCGTGACTCCGGCCCTGGCCCTGGTCGTGGGTGTGACATTGGCCGTGACTCCGGCCCTGGCCCTGGTCGCGGGTGTGACATTGGCCGTGGCTCCGGCCCTGGCCCTGGTCGTGGGTGTGACATTGGCCGTGGCTCCGGCCCTGGCCCTGGTCGTGGGTGTGACATTGGCCGTGGCTTCGGCCCTGGCCCTGGTCGTGGGTGTGACATTGGCCGTGGCTCCGGCCCTGGTCGTGGGTGTGACATTGGCCGTGGCTCCGGCCCTGGCCCTGGTAATGGGTGTGACATTGGCCGTGGCTCCGGCCCTGGCCCTGTTCGTGGGTGTGACATTGGCCGTGGCTCCGGCCCTGGCCCTGGTCGTGGGTGTGACATTGGCCGTGGCTCCGGCCCTGGCCCTGGTCGTGGGTGTGACATTGGCCGTGACTCCGGCCCTGGCCCTGGTCGTGGGTGTGACATTGGCCGTGACTCCGGCCCTGGCCCTGGTTGCGGGTGTGACATTGGCCGTGGCTCCGGCCCTGGCCCTGGTCGTGGGTGTGACATTGGCCGTGGCTCCGGCCCCGGCCCTGGTCGTGGGTGAGACATTGGCCGTGGCTCCGGCCCCGGCCCTGGTCGTGGGTGAGACATTGGCCGTGGCTCCGGCCCTGGTCGTGGGTGTGACATTGGCCGTGGCTCCGGCCCTGGCCCTGGTCGCGGGTGTGACATTGGCCGTGGCTCCGGCCCTGGCCCTGGTCGTGGGTGTGACATTGGCCGTGGCTCCGGCCCTGGCCCTGGTCGTGGGTGTGACATTGGCCGTGGCTCCGGCCCTGGCCCTGGTCGCGGGTGTGACATTGGCCGTGGCTCCGGCCCTGGCCCTGGTCGCGGGTGTGACATTGGCCGTGGCTCCGGCCCTGGCCCTGGTCGTGGGTGTGACATTGGCCGTGGCCCTGGCCCTGGTCGTGGGTGTGACATTGGCCGTGGCTCCGGCCCCGGCCCTGGTCGTGGGTGTGACATTGGCCGTGGCTCCGGCCCCGGCCCTGGTCGTGGGTGTGACATTGGCCGTGGCTCCGGCCCTGGCCCTGGTCGTGGGTGTGACATTGGCCGTGGCTCACAGGGCCCACAGGGCCCACAGGGGAATGGGATCGGCGTGGTTAAGTCTCTTATACCGTGTAAGGAGATACCTGTAGCTCGTAATCTATCCATCTATCCCCCTACCCCTCCACTCATCCATCCTCTTACGTTGCAGGAGGCGGCTGCAGCCCAGCAGCGAGCTGCCGCCCAGCAACAGCAGCAGCAGCAGGCAGCGGCCCAACAGCCGCAGCCGCAGCAGCAGCACGCGGTGGTGACGGTCAGCCAGTCGCTGGCGACCGCGCAGCACCCCCTGGCCATCGTGCAGGCCGCCCAGCTGCCCACCGCCACGACTCCAGGGGCCACGGTCGTTGTCAGCCAGGTAACCTTCCGCCCAATCTCTCCATGGCTACCAGCTTCCCAATAAAGATTCTATAAATATTCTATAGATGTTCCATTTAGGTTTTCCCAGTAAGCTACGATCTCCCTAGTAATCTACAATGTCCCAGTAATGTACATTTCCCAGTAATCTACAATCTCCCAGTAACCTACAATCTCCCAGTAACCTACAATCTCCCAATAACCTACAATCTCCCAATAACCTACAATCTCCCAGTAACCTACAATCTCCCAGTAACCTACAATCTCCCAGTAACCTACAATCTCCCAGTAACCTACAATCTCCCAATAACCTACAATCTCCCAGTAACCTACAATCTCCCAGTAACCTACAATCTCCCAGTTACCTACCATCTCCTCAGCCTCTGGTTCAAACCCCATATATCTTTTGGGGCGGTTTCACCTTTTCATCTCATTATTCCCGGGTGTGTGTTTTCCTGACACGATTTAGCCCATGTAAGCACAAAGGCGACCTAATACACATATCCATCCATCCATCCATCCATCCATCCATCCATTCACCCATCATATCCAATAAACTCGCCTAGAACCCGCGTCTAATATGAACATGCGGTATGAGCAGTAGTTAACGTTGGTTATTGTCTTCAGTCGGCAGGTGGCGCCCTTCAGAAGACGACGACTGGTGCCACGGTGGCGGCCGTATCCCTGGCCAGGACGCTAGGGGGAGCCACCGGCAGCATCGTCGTCAACCCGTCGGCCGCCAATGCCTTCGCCGCCATCAACAAGCGAATGGGGGTGGTGGGGTCGGCCACACAGCAGACACTGGTCACGGTGAGTTTAACAGGGGTGTCTGGGGATGGTGGGAGGGAAGGGGGGGGGGGGGGGTAAGCTTTAGCCATCATAGTCATGACATCTTAAGCCATAAATGCTGAGTTGTGGGCTAAACACTGAAAACATGTATTACCTGGTAACTATAATGGCTCTTACCGTGAGCATTGCGAACTGGTACATTTACCCTTAAGTACATCAGTAAAGTGCTTATGTACCATTTAAGTACCCCTGAAATATGCTTAATTACCTTTTAAGTACACAACCAAAGTGCTTATTTACCCTTTAAGTACACCAGTGTATATTTACCCTTTAAGTACACCAGTAAAGTGCTAACTTACTTACCCTTTAAATACACCAGTAAGGTGGCCTAAAGACAACAACTGCTATCAATACCGTTCCGTTGCTAGACGACGGCCAGCTCGATGGCCCAGGCCCTGCGCGCGCCCCGGGCCGCCACCGCCCAGATGACGGTCCAGGAGTTTGTCAACCAGGGCGCCCAGGCCCGCATGGCAACGTCGGGGGTTGGGGTGGGCGCCAACACGGCCCCCCAGGTGATCAGCACCAGTCAGCTGACCTCTGGGGCCCAGCTGGTGAAGACTGCCACGGTGGCCGTCTCCAGCGTGGCTGCGAGTAGGTTCCACCTGTTTCTGTTACCTGTTCATAGCTTGATAGATTTATTGTAAGGGGATGAGATAAAGACGCCTGTCTGGACCCGAAATTTTTTTTTTACACGAAGGTAATCTTTGTGACTGGGTTTGTAAGATGTAACAACTGACTATGTGTCTAAAAAAAAAAAATGTTATATTTTCGATTATATTTTTTTAGTTTAGCACACAAAAGAGGCAGTTCTAGCATCTATTTATCATTTCATGCGTGAAACATTCTATACAATTTAGACTATGTAATAAATGTGGTTGATGATTATACATGAAGAGTGTTTTTCAGGCGCGATGCAGTCGGCCCAGCTGAGCCAGATCCACACCAAGATGACTCCCCAGCAGCTGCAGCTGCTGCGCCAGAGCCAGCAGGTAACAACCATAAGATACCGCTATATGTGCGTGCAATATACTCTTCTAATGGAGAGTGGGGGAAAAGGGAGACACGGACACTCAAACAGTGGTGTGTAATTAATGAAACGCCTTGTTGTTAAAGGACACTTCATTTTGAGTGGTGAATATCGCCCCCCTAAAAAAGCATATCTGTCGTTACAGGTTCATTATGTAAGAGTTACAGACAAGTGAAGCTCGTGTGGGGAAAGTGTCGAATTCTTTGGTGTTACCTATACTGAAGACGGAAAACATATCTCACCGCTCAGCTCGCTCCCGAAAATTGCAGTTGTTGCCGATAACTTATTTAATATTGATCTTGTATATTAGTCTATTGTGTATCACACAGTATTTTGTATTTACAATAATTTCTGGGACTCAGATCTGGTGAGGGAATCCCAAGTTTGCTTCGCCCGCCGGGACGCTAATAAATATGTATAAATGTCTTCCCACAGAACCAGCTTCAGCTGCGCCGGCTGAACGCCCAGCAAGCTGTCGCCGCTGTGGGGCAGACCGCTGGCGCCACCTTGCAGAAGACTGCGCCGCTGATAACGAGTCTGTCGCACTCGCAGGTGACGCAGGGAGCTCGTCTCCAGGTGAGTGCCACGGACTGCTCAGTACCCAGGGGAGGGGGCGCCCCGGTAGCTCAGTTGGTTAGAGCGCTCGCATTGAATGCTCCGGCCACATGAGAGCCTAACATCACATAAATCGGTGGTTGGCGCCCCGCTGTCGCCATGTCTGTTTGGTCGCAGGATAAAAGATCCCATATATCCTTCTTCGTAAAGAGTAGGGGGTTACCCCCGGGACATGGCTCCACTCTTACCTTCCTTCTTCCATTGACGCGATATGACAGAAAGTGGTTAAAGCGCCCTGCATATGCAACGAACCAGCCTACCCATCAATACCTGGGTAATATGTGCATGGTGAAAGGTCTCACTGATATACTTACAGTTTAATCAGTATCGACTATTGTCGATAGAACCGCCCTCTACCTTGTTCAGTCCAGATTTGTTAAATCATCCCGTGTTGGATTTTGTAAGCCGAATAATGATGGTATCGCCCTGTCCCAAACCCATTCGGTTTGTAGACTTTAGTAAATATATCCCTTCTGCATCGGACGTCAGTACATCGATGAATTGTGCAGGAGTCCCCGGCTACCAGTATTCGTACGCACACCAACGCCCTCGGCTTGCCTTGCCATGTTCACGAGGAACCAGCCTGGTATATATAGATGCCGTGTTACTGGTTGGCCAGGACCCAGGCCGTATCATTACCGCAAGATTACCCCTCTAATTGGACTTTTAATATTTTTTACTTGAGTCGCTTTTTTTGCGGTGTGCCTCAGATTGCCCCCCTCCTCCCTCCCCACCCCCACCTACCCAAAAAAATGAAACAAAACAAAAACCCCAAAGTGTGTTATACGGTTTAGTGATCTCTATCTCACCCCTGAGTGTGTCTTTGTACCCTCTGTCTGATATTATAACCGCTTTGTGGACAGGTGGCTAAGCAGCCCGGGATGAAGTGTACCACAGCGGACTTCCAAGCGCTGCTGAAGCATCACCAGCAGAGACAGGCGGCCGCGGCCTCGGGGGCCTCCGTCCAGGTCACGCAGGGCCAGGTCAGTACCCGATACTTGTGTACTCGGTGCTCAGTACCCGGAGCTCAGTACTCGTTACACAGTACTCAGAACCCGATACACAGAACCCGATACTCAGTACCCGATACTCATACTCTGTACTCAGTACCCACTGTTCTATACTCCACGCTCAGTATCCAGTTGTCAATCCCATATCATTCAGTCATTTAGTATCAGGTTTTTTGGTGTTGATTGATCAATACCCCCAAGGCTTAGTGCACGACTCCCCAGGGCCTGGTCAGGGCTCTTGCTAACTCACTTGCCCCACACTTGAAAGCGTCGTGAACGCATGCCATTCACGCGAGTCGGGGCCTACATAATATGTAGGCCCCGACTACAGCATCTGTATATGTAGTACATATACAGATATGTATATGTAGTACATATACAGATATTGTAGCTTGCAGTAAAATTCCTGACATTAGCACGGCGGACCAGTCAAAACTGTACCACCTGTGGCCGATTTCACGTACATAGTTAACCGGCTAAAATCGCCTGTCATTCACATGGTAACTTGAACCGACTGAGTCCCGTAGTCTGCTAAATGCGTTTGTGAAATCCGTCACAGTTTTACCCATTTTTTTTTCTTTACTCTTTGACATTTTCTGTGTATGATGTTGGTGTCCCTGATGAACGTCCCTCGCCCCTCTCCCCACACAGCTGACGACGGCGCAGATTCTGGCCGGCACCCCGGTCCACCAGGTCCAACAGGTCCAACAGATGCAGACCGCGGCGACCCAGAGCGGCGGGGCGGGCGGCGTGGGTGGCCAGCCCGTGGCCACCCTGGTCAAGACGGTCTCGAGCCCCGGGGTGACCATCCCCGTCAGCCTGGGCATCAGCGTCATGCCCCAGCAGAAGGCCATGGCCGGGAAGGCGGTGCCCCAGCACGTGCGCCAAATACAGCTCCAGCACCTGCAGCAGCAGCGGCGGGGGGCCACGCAGAAAGTCGCCAGTGAGTAGTGTGTGTGTGTGCGGTGGGAGTGGGGGTTGATGGAAGCGTGCCCACGCAGGACGCAGCAAGTGAGTAGGGAGGGGGGGGGGGGATCCGGGCCACCCAGAAAGTCGCCAGTGAGTAAGGGGGAGTGGGGTGTTTGTCTTTAACATGGCATCACTCCTTATGACATTGTTTAATTGTCCATGTAGGGGTATATCTCCTCTGTCACTGCGGTGTCTCTATAGCGTTGCTGCTCTATGATAGTGTTGTTGTCCTGTCCTTTGATGGCCTACGGATTCGCATGTCAGAGGGGCGGCATATTGTGGCGGAGTGTTGACCGTTTGTCTTGTCCACAGCGCTGGCCGGCCAGATCCGTGCTCAGGGCGCCACGACTCCCCTCATTATCCAGCAGCAGCAGCCGTTGTCCAAGGTGATGGTGCAGCAGCTCCAGCCGGGCCAGCAGGCGCCCACGATCCAGCAGATCATCACCTCGGTGCCCCCCCACACCTCGGCCGCCGTGGTCGTCAGCCAGATCATGAGCCAGACCCAGCAGCAGCAGCAGCAGCAGGCGGTGCAGCAGCAGCAACAGCAGGCGGCCGCCCAGACCATCACCAAGATGTCGGTCCCCGCCGGCACCCTCACCACCACGGCCATCGCCCACCAGCAGGCCCGCGTCGGGGTCCCCGTCACCGTCACGGCCACCAGCGTGGCGGGGATGGGGGCCGGCGTCGGGTCGGTTGCCATGACGCTGGCGGCCCCGCAGAAGACGCTCCATCTGCAGCCGGGCGGCCTCGGTCAGCAGGTGAAGACGGTGCAGCAGGCGATGCGGCAGGTGTCGGTGCCCCAGGCGGTGGGTGGGTCGGGGGCGGGGGCGGCGGTGGTGGCGAGCGCGGGAGGGGGCGGGCCTCCCACGGTGCAGGTGCAGCAGCTGACCCAGGCTCAGGCCGGGGCGCTGGCCGGCGCGCTGGTCAAACCCACCGTCCATCTCACCCAGCAACAGTCCGCGGCAGTTGGCATACAACAACAGCAGCAGCAGCAGCAACAGCAGCTGCAGCAGCAGCAGCAACAACAACAACAGCTGCAGCAGCAGCAACAACAACAGCTGCAGCAGCAGCAGCAGCAGCAGCAGCAACAGCCGTCGGCCAGCGTGCAGCAGGCGGTGAAGCAGGTTGTGCAAGCGGCGCAGGCGCAGGCCCAGCAGAGGCATCACCATGTGGCGGCGGCGGCGGCGGCGGCGGGTCTCTCCGCCGCTCAGGTCACTCCCGCCGCCCCCACCTTGTCCCAGCCCCAGCCCCAGCCCCAGCCCCAGCAACCGCTACCCCAGCCACAGCAACAGCAGCCGCAGCCCCAGCAACCGCAACAACTCCAGCAACCTCTCCTGGTGACGTCTGTGGTGGGCACGGTGACCACCCCCCAGGCGACGACGTCCCAGGCCCTGAGCGGGATGCCCGCTCAGACGGGGCTAGCGGGCCAGCCCCCCGGGGAGGGGGTGGTGCCCCAGGCCCAGCAGAGCGTGGTGATCACCACCCAGCAGCAGGGGGTGCTGACCCCCGGTGGCGACCCCAAGTCCGCCACGGCCTACACCATGAGGCTCAGGAACCAGCGCAGCTGATCCCCGCACCGTGGGGGTGCAAACTCAGTACCGTTGCGAACCGGATATATATTAGCTCAGCTGTCACCGCCTCTGAACTTTGGGTCAGCTGATATGCACGTACCGGGTACTGCGTAGTGCTCGGTCTTGTGGGGGAACCAGCCTAGTTACAACCCCTCACTACATGTTGCTGGGTAGAGGGGAACTAGTGTAGCTAGAATCCCACAGGCTTTGAGTGGGTGAAGGCACACACATTAACCTATCAATGAAGCCTATCACTGCGAACTACCGGTCGTCCTCATATATATCTTTAAATTGAACAAACTGTGGCCTATACCTGTATTTACTGACTATTATCGTGAGCAACGGGCCGACCGGAGATAAATCGGCCTATTACTGTGGCTCGGGATATTATTTATTGACCCACTGTCACCATGGAAACTCGTCCAATTGATGATTCTTCATGGTATATTTACCCCAGATCTATGTATTATAATAGTAATCATACTTCTCATTATTACCTCAAGGCGTCTCCTTCATCTGGTTGGCTGTGTGTTTTACCATGTTGCTTGTTAAGCTTCTCGCAACAGCCTCACATTTCTCGCTCTGGACCTAATCTTACCCTAACCATACGCTGTCCATACCTCAGACCTAATATTTCACGAACACACACACCCCTGATTTGTAGCGAACAATAATAAACGCGTACTTCTGATTAAATTTCGTCGCTGCCGTTGCCATGGCGACGGTTGTCGTTGGTTACGGGGATCAATACACGTACGCGCTTTGGGTGTTCTGCTTGTAATATCGTGAAGACCCTTCCTGAGATCTGCTGTCGGCCGGACGGGAACAAATGAAAGCACTGGTCTTCGTTGTATTTATACGGTATGTAGTGTGAGGAACGCCTTTGTTTGACTGCCTGTCGCGCGGTCGCTTCTGTTTGTATGCAATGTATCCTAGGTAACCGCCTTTAGTCGCGGAAGAAACTGTTATAGAGACCCTTTTTTTTTACTGTACATAGTTTAAATAAATAAAAGAAGGAAGACTTCATTGGTAAACGAAATATTCGTTTAAAACTTGTGTAAGTGTAAGTATTGGCACCGACCGTGGAAAGGGTTTTGGGTAGACTTGTTTACTTGTGGGGTGAACGATGTGAGCTCTATGTGAATTGTGTTCTGAAAGTCTGTGTAAGAAGACTTGTGTTAAGTATGTATGTACAAATAGATCTCTTGGAAAAACAAAATCCCGCGCCACCGCCACTATGCTATCTTCGACGACTCTCCACCCCCTACCCACCCCCCACCAGTCTCCCGCCCGTCAATTTGTATTTTGAACCTCCCGTCCCCCCTCCCCCACTCATCTGTTGTCGGAAGCCCCAGCCTGTAGCCCACCTACTTCCAGCCCAGATCAACGCTGGCTTTCCTGTACGTATGTATGATTCTTTTGCTATGTTATACGGGAAAATACGTGTATGAGTTTCGATGTATAAATTTCTTATTACGTGGTCTGCATTGGAATAACCCTCTATTGATGTCAAATAAAAGTACTTTTGTAGCATGGGAATAGCCGTCGTTTGTTTTAGGTTTGTCTTCATACAACAATTTGCAAGCCAACACAGTCGTTTAGTGACCACCGTTTGTACCGAACTTGCATATTGTAGAACTCCCAGGCCTATAGTTCATATAAATATGTGTTTTCTATATTTGAGTATTATGACTGGTTCCCATACCATGTCACTTGATCGCAAATTCCTCATGGATCAGGGTCTCAGCCAAGTGACTTACAATATTGCCGGTAGGCCAAGTTACCTTGTTTCACCCGTATCCAGAACCAGGGTCAGACATTACCTTTGGATGCCGCCTGTCCTGTCGGGCGCGCGGTGTTAACATTGACTTGCCCGCCTGAAAATTTACCTGTCTATCAAATTGTGAAACAACAACGTTGAAACAACTAATACATAATTTATTTACAAGGTCAAGGATTTTGACGATTCTGCAACGTCATTGTCGGAAAAGTGAGCGCCTATGACTGAGCACGCAGTTTTCCGATCTTATATTGTCGGAAAAAGAACACGAAAGTTCTTGTTCATATTGACCAGTGCCTGCAGGTTGTTGGCTCAGTGTAACTGCTCAACATTGCTGAGTAGCGAGAAATCATGTTTAGCAGTCTAAATCTTCACCTGCCCCGTCGGGCATACAACCAGCATTCTGACCTGTCCGAATATGTAATTCAACTGTCCCAGGCAGTCGGGCAGTCGGTTATGTCTCTCCCTGATCCCCTCAGCCATCCCACCCCACACGCCATCGCACCGCACCATTACCTCCCCCCCCCCCCCCCTCCACGACTCTTTTTCTTATTGGCTGATTTCGAAAAGACAGCCGCATCGAGCTGCGGCCCTATCAGGTGGCATTCGATCTGAATCTGAGCACCTGTGGCTCTGCAAACAGTGTGAAGAGCGAACGACCTCTTTCGTCGTCAGTGTGTACGCGGGTGGAGGTCTGTGACAAGCGGTTTGCATAACTTGTTCATAACTGTAGTTGTGAGGGTAGCTGCAGCCTATCTTGATATATATTTCTTTGGGGGGCGTTTGTATGTGTGGCTGTGTATTTCAGTCAGACTAAGTAGAACCTTGATATATATATATATATATATATATATATATATGGATCCGACCTTGCAACGCGAGCGCCCAGTTCATTCCGTGGTGAGAAGGTAATAACCGAACATTAAATATTCAGAAAATAACTTGAAGTTCGAGTGAACTACGTCACCTTCGGCAATGTTCCACATGTGTTCAGCCTTGAGATTTCTGTATGCTAATGACAGCCACATCACTGCTTGATCGAAAACCAGGCCATTCTTTTTTGTTTTTGCCACTGTGGCGACACGCATGGGCCAATCTTGCGCCACATACAGTTTGCTTTCGCCATTGGCGATGTGGCGAACGGCTCGCGCGCATCCAGTATTTATCCTTTTTTTATTATTGTTATTATTATTGTTATTATTCTTATTATTATTGGTATTATTATTGTTATTATTTTTTATTATTATATAATATACTAGTGTATATAGCATCTGCAATAATTTTTCTTATTTTGTAATATGTACATATATCGTAATTTCCTTCGTTTTTATCTATATTATATCTTTTTATTTTACAATATATATTAAATCTTATATCTTTTAATTTTATAATATATTTCTATCTGAATTTGCTAAAAAGACACTTAAAGCATTAAAGTCTGTCTATAGACAAGACATGATATGAAGTCCTGGCTGCGAAAAGACACTTAAAGCATTAAAGTATGTCTATATAGACAAGACATGATATGAAGTCCTGCCTGCGAAAAGAAACTTAAAGCATTAAAGTATGTCTATATAGACAAGACATGATATGAAGTCCTGCCTGCGAAAAGACACTTAAAGCATTAAAGTATGTCTATATAGACAAGACATGATAGGAAGTCCTGGCTGCGAAAAGACACTTAAAGCATTAAAGTATGTCTATATAGAGAAGACATGATATGAAGTCCTGCCCGCGAAAAGAAACTTAAAGCATTAAAGTATGTCTATATAGACAAGACATGATATGAAGTCCTGCCTGCGAAAAGACACTTAAAGCATTAAAGTATGTCTATATAGACAAGACATGATATGAAGTCCTGGCTGCGAAAAGACACTTAAAGCATTAAAGTATGTCTATATAGACAAGACATGATATGAAGTCCTGCCTGCGAAAAGAAACTTAAAGCATTAAAGTATGTCTATATAGACAAGACATGATATGAAGTCCTGCCTGCGAAAAGACACTTAAAGCATTAAAGTATGTCTATATAGACAAGACATGATAGGAAGTCCTGGCTGCGAAAAGACACTTAAAGCATTAAAGTAGGTCTATATAGACAAGACATGATAGGAAGTCCAGGCGGCGAAAAGACACTTAAAGCATTAAAGTATGTCTATATAGACAAGACATGATATGAAGTCCAGGCTGCGAAAAGACAATTAACGCATTAGTCATAGCAGAAGGGCAAGCCGATTAAATTGTCGCGTAATCGTCTTTTCGCGAAAGGACTTCAGAACGTTACACACCAAAAGAAACCATCCCCACGATAAGCAATGGAAAAAACCCATTCCAGAAAAAAAATGGTACTTATGTTTGACTCAGTCGGCCATAGGAAATTATAGAGCAAGTATCCAACTTTATTTTTAAAACAAGCCGAACATAGAGTGACGTGCGATATTTCTGCTACAGTTCATAGTATGACACCCCCTCCCACCCCCTAGCGCAACCCGCCGAAAATTAGAGACCCCGCGAATCAGCATGTGATGCACCCGTAACATCCGCCTGCATGATTATATACGTCACAGATTAATTGAACAGACATTAACCTGGCTAAACGTTAGCCAAACAAACAATATATACAAAGACAGAAAGAATTAGTAATTATATATAACCCTGATATACGACCATATTTTGGCCACTACTTGACGGTATATACTTTTCTACGCACGACCTATTGGTGTGTAACGTGAACGGGGTCCGTGTTGAAATATTTGTTAAACAGTATATATAAACCCGATTAAACAATATATTTTTTAGTCTTAAGAGCAGTAAAGACAGGGAAACCCAATCAGCTTGATCAGCAGCTTCAAGTGAGGATTTATCGGCATTTAAGCTGTCTTTTCGCAAAACGATTTTTTTCGCTATTTATATGTGGTAAATATGTGCATCCCTTTCATCGTTTTAATTTTATAAACAGCAGGCCGTTTGAGCACACCCAGCAACTAATATATATTGAATTGTTTTTTTATAGGTCAGACATTGCAATAGATATAGACGATGTCTATGTTAAGGCAAAGGTGACGGGGAAAAAATGCAAACTGCATTGGATGAAACAACTGGGTAAGAATATTTCGATCCTTTTTCGATCGCTCACGTTCTTCCACTCTGATTGTCTTTTTAAACTTGAGTGAAATAGTAAATGAAAAATCGTTCCGTTAGAGGAATCTCGTATATCTTGATATATAAGTATTTTTACTGTTTACCTAAAAGTACTTCACCATATTATTTCGTGTCCTTCCAGGTCATGGGTTTGGGATTCACTTCAATGTGCACACCTACGCGGCTAAACTTTTACACACACATAACTTTTTCCCCGCCGGCCCCCTTCTATTTATGAACTTTACCCTCGAGGAGCAGTTCTACGAAGTCTTAAACGAACACTCGGTTGACGCACAGTGCGTATTACAAACGCCGACAGAGACAGAAGTGTCTGTCTCCTATGTCGGCACGAGCTCTCAGGAAATAAAGTTTGACATACGGGATAAAACGTCCGGGCGCCGCTTGGGGGCAGCACTGATATATTCCATCGTGATAGATGACAAGAATCGCCGACCGATTCCTGTATCTGACGACTGGAAAACGCGCTGCTTGACGTCACAAAGGCGGGATGGAAGACAGAATATAAAGCCTGTACTACTCCCTTTCCCACGGGAGACGCAAAGCTTACTTCCTTTGTGTTCCTCAGTTATGACTGTCACTGACGAATGTATCGATATTTTCAATCACAATAACTATAAAGTTTACATGGTTAAAGCATTTGATTGCATCCGTCAGTGTAACGAGGCAGGAATAATTCGGTTCAAAGGGTCCTGTGATTTCTACCATGCGAAGGTGAAAGACGTCGTTGTCGGATTTGAGAAGGAGTCTGTTTTGGGGGACATCTTGACTTTTACTGTGTCAAGGGCAAGCAACGCGAAGGATTCCAGATTATTCATTGAGGCAAAGAGAAGTACCGAGCTATTGGCTTATATTATGGTGTCATTCTTCGACGATGTGACTTTCAAAAGTTACGCACACTTATAAAAAATGCAAAGTGTTTCTCAAATGTAATCATTGGTCTATTGTTAATCGAACTGATGCCATGTTCTTTTACCGCGCGCGTTACTGTATGGGGCTATATGCTGATATTCTCCAATCTGATCACTGATCTGTATCGATCAGTTAGTCGCAGTCGACTGGTTTAGCGAGATTTCGCTGTATTGATATACAGATCTTATGCAATAAATTGACATTCACTTAATTTCAATAAAATTAAAGGCGGAATGTTCAGGCGTCGCATTTGTCTTTCACTTTGAGTAAGTTCTGGGGGTTTAACCTCCACCCCCCCCCCCACCCACCACCCCCACCCCTTGTATTCGCCCCTGCAGAAGCTGGCCTTCAAGGTCCAGAGCGGATCGGTGGCCCAAAATAACATTAAACGATTAGTTTTTCCATGACAAAAAATGTAAAGATTGTTTACGGCTCTAGAAAAGAGTTTTAAACATGTTCTCAAACAAAAACAATTATATTACAAGAGGTTTTGCGCTATGTCCTTGCTCAAATGTTGGGTGGTTCCAGGTCAATGGGTGATTGTTCTTGGCAAGTGGCCAGTTATTGACTGTGGTTAAAGCAAGTGAGGTATCCCTGGATGTCGTTATTTGTCAGCGATCTCACTCGTAGCCGTTTTAAGCAAGTGGTCCATCACTGGATGTCGTTTTAAGCAAGTAGTCTATCACTAGATGTTGTTTATTTCGTCTTCAAGGCCTTCAGGCCGAAATGACATACCATGTGTGCATATAACATTTTGTGCAGGGACGTTAACAATCAGTGGTGTTGAATCTGATCCGATTTTCAAAGATATATACAAACATTGCTAGTTTCTGTATGACAGAGGCTGACATTAAAATTCTAAAGTTTTCAAAACTTGACTGATTCCTGTATTATTATATACTATAATAGCCAATGTCAGTGAACTTGGGGCAGCGTAAAAGGGTGTGGTACTCGCCTTCAATAATTGTGATGCCTATGTCCGCTCAATATTTACATAAACAATTTTCAGGTAGCGTGCCATCTCTGCAACCTAAGTCGATGCCCGGCTAATGTGCAGAACATCTAAACCGTAAAAGTGTCTTTCGTAGCTTTGTGATGCTAACATAGTATATGTACAGTTTAGGTGTCAGTTCTTCCTTAAATGTGCAAGATATGTTTGATCGGCTCTGATTTCGCGAGATCGTTAACCATCGTGCACATTGCCGTTGCATTGTCGTTGAATATAATTCACTATGCTGGAAGTGAACGCAAGCGGTGTTGGCACTTTTGCTTCACTAATTGACTTCAAGAGCACGAGGCTGTGAGGTCCTTCGACAGCCATCAAGACACACTTTGCTCATTCAAATCATTCATTATCCCCGGAGGTATCTTGGCCTAATGTGACCCTTGTGTGAACGAAACGGGCCTAAAACAATTATTAGGTGAACGAGGATGCACTTGACAAAGTCTTATTTTGAATCCTAACTTTCTTCAATTCTTTGAATTTTCAGTGTTCAAATATGCCGCATATGTTAACGCCTATTATTTTGTGTACCTTTGTCAAAAGCCAGACGGAGACGCTGTGAACATTTACGATGGTCGGTTAAATAAAGAGGCAATATTTTGCATGCTGGGTTTAATTTGACTAAGATACATCTTAACACATTTCTGCTAATACTTTAAAGAGGAAGGGAGGCTAGAGACGAAATGCGACTGTCTTCCGTTGTCAGGGTTGTCGAGGTCTTCATCAGCATGCTGATTGACTGCCATCTTCACCGATGGTTGTCTACACTAGGCCGACAGGATGTAGATCCTGCGGTCCAGGCCGACGTCATTGGCGTGGCCGCTATCGACTTTGTTGAGGACATACTTGATGCGGTTGGTGCCGCCCGTGGCGGGAGCCACTGTCTTCTTCACCTCAACCTGGTGAATATGACCGTCCACTGTGGTGGTCGACATGGCCGCCGTCTCAGAGGGATAATGGCACAGGGTCATCATGTGGGCCGCGCTGACCACGACCTCATGCTCGCCGCTGTGCGTTGCATCCAAGTTCCGGATGTGGAAGGTCACGTCAGTGAAGGTCCCGGATGACATCTGCAGTTCCAGGTTGGACGCGGCTGTGTCCTCGTCGCCATCAAACGACAGCGGTGCGACGTGGGTGGTGCAAGGGGTCGCGGCGTTGGGGTCCGGGACGTACTCACGTGACATGGCGGCGAACTTGGTCGGCTCTAACAAGATGTCGGCCAACGCCTTGGTCTCCATCCAGGTGGCGCTGCCCTCTTCGTACAGGCTGACGATTGGGTACCGAGTGCGCACGCGCCCCACGCCCTCTATTTCCGGCAGGATGATGCGGGTACCGGAAGCTCTGACGGCGCGCACGACGCCCGAGTTATCCTGCACGGAGACGATATCTCCGGAAGTGTCCGCCGCATCTTCGTTTGGGTCCGTCGCGTTGGTGAAGAACTGGAACGGGGTGCGGTAGTAGGTCTTGCTGTGAGTGCCGTCGTAAGCTTTCGCCGGCGTGTTGCCGTTCTTTCCTCCCGCCTCCACCACCTCAGTGCCCGGATCCCCCTTCCGGCCGTGGAAGGCGATGTTATACGGGTTCCAGTTGCTGAGCGGCGTCATGTACACGATCTCCAGTGGAATGGCGTACGACCATCGCTGGGTCTCGCTGAAGCCTTCGTTCTCAAAATGCGCCGCCGCCACCTCGGGTTGGGTCGTCATGGCCATGTACACGATGGGGTCGTTGAACGAACGTCCTCGAGTCTTGGTTCCCATGGCCCCGGGGTCACTGACCTGGAAACTCCTGTGGTAGTACGCGGCGTTTAGAGAAGCGGTCGGGTCGACAAAGTCAAAGGCGCTTATCCCAAACGTGTCGTCGTTCAAGACGGCGTTGTAGTTGTTCATCCCTGGGATTTCCTCCATGAAGCTGTCCAACAGTGTGTGCCGCCTCTCGCCATCCTCCGCGAAGAACATGTTATCTATCGTGTTGAGCTGGTAACGAGCCAACCTAGACGCCTCCAGGTCTGCCATGTTGACCGACTTGCTGAGGTAGCTGCTCAGCGCCATGCGAGACTTGACGTCATCTTCAGCTCGGAGTCGATTAATGGGGAGGTCGTTGTTGAGTTTGTGGCACAGGATCTGGTAGATCCATCGCGCCACGATGGGCACACCGTTCGCATCCTGCCCGATGAAGCGCTGGGGGTTGTAGGACAAACCTTCCAGCTCGTCATCGCGCCCCGTGAAGGCTGAGAAGTTGATCCTGTCCTCCAGTTCGGCCCACGTAGTAGCGTTCAGGCTGTGACGGTCGCTGAAGAAGATCTCTTCGATGGTGTCGTCGTTGTTGGACGCCTGGATCCAGGTGCCCTCCAAGTAGCAGAGGATGGGCTGGAAGTAAGGTCGGTAGTCCCTCTCCGAGAACGTCTGGGTGTGGAAGGCCTTGAACCACTCCTTCATCTCGGCGATCTGGGCCTCGACCGTCGGCTGGCTCGTCACTTCCGGCGGGACAGGCGAGAAGGCGATGTCCGTCGTGGCGCCGAAGTCGGGACTGGTGAGACTCTTGCTGCGCATCATGTAGTCGTTGTGACGCGTACGGAATTCATAACCATTTATGACGTATGAAGACTCGCCCATGCCGACCGTGCCGCTGTGGTCGGGGTGGTCGTGGATGGAGGCCACGTTGTTTGAGGAGAAGCTCGTCCGGTAGTAGGGCTTGGTTCCCGGGGCCAACCTGCCCTTGATCGTCTTCAGACCGGATGAGCCGGAGCTGCGCGTCATCTCGTCGGCGCGGTATTGGTTCTCGCGCAACTCTCGCACAATCATGGAGTTGGCTTGTTGCAAGTAACCGAAATCAGTCTGGAGATCGGTAAACATGGTTTGCAGCTCCTCTAAGGTCGATGCTTTACACGTTACCATACAAACGGTGATGGCTATCGCCAGGATAGACGTTGACCCCATCGCCAGTGTTCCTGAAACAAACAAAATTGGGCCTGGAATATGTAGCATTTCCTTATCAGTGATACAAGGCACGGCTAGATTGTATAGCACAACCCTATCATTTACTTATAATGTAACGACTAATGCAATGACACCTTATTGTTCAGTAAGTTCGTGTACGTACGGAGTACCAAGCTCTTTTGCCAACATTATTCGCTCAACATTACAATATTTCAGCGCAATGAGTCTCAGAAATCAAATGAATCAACCCGCGTATGTAAAGCAGGGTCATAGCGTGAGAACAGCCATTGTGGTGAAGACATTTTCAAATGGGTTATCGCAGTTGGCTGTTAGAAACATGATCGTCATTAAACGCTCCGGTCGCGTATATGAAGTATGCACCTCCCACAATCCAATAGCGGATCCACGATTTATATAAAGCGAAGTGGGATCCACGATGAGTAGGTACCCGGAATAGGAGATGGTCCATGATAAAGACGAGGGGTGGAGGGGGGGGGGGGGGGTGTGGTCATATACAACGGGGGATGTCCAGCCTAGTGATAGCTCACAAAAAGAGCATCATCGCTTATCCTTTGCCTGTGCAATTGATGGGAATACAGCAACGATGCTTCTTAAATATGTACATAACATGGTAATAAGGGCCAAGTATGTTGAACTCCAGCCAAAAGTAGGCTTACACCCTCGGTCAAATCTACATTCTGAAATTACTCAAATATGTCATTGTTTTTGAGTCAGTCACATTAAAAATATAGACACCGTGTTATATCGATACAAAAAATAGTGAATAAAGTAAACTCACGCTCAGTACAGACTCTGATTATGTCTGGTGTTGTCGTGTCGTCCTGACTTTTCAAGTCTCTCTGTTGTCTGAGACCCTGTCTGCACGCGGACCGAAAGCCTGATACCACTACTCGCCTCCTGCGGAATATTTATGCCGATTCGTGCTCACTGTTGAGGCGCACGCACGCACGCCTACAAAAGGCCACCTGGTGACGGTCTTGAAATGTTTTGAAGCATGCAACCAGGGAGAGAATGTGACGCCGTTGACTTTGAAACGTTGGTAATTAGGCACGGCCACGTGGCCAGCGTGAGGTTGAAGTCTTCTGGGATGTCCAGTGAGGTGTCACGTGGTAAAATGAAATCACTTGGAGTCTATGAAGTGGGATGATAGGACAATGGCCATTGGTCGCCAGTGACACTCCACAAGACAGCCTTGTCCAGATGATCGGGATTAATAGATGGTCTTTATTAATAATAACAGCAGCTGCATGTGCCATTAGTGCTATTCCATCGCGGATTACATTTTATTTCCAATAAAATATTCAATAACAGGATTATCACTTGAGTAACATTGTCACATATAACAGATTGCGAAGGTCCGGCGGATTAATCTATCCCTTCACCTCAAGATGGGTGACCGTGCATCATTTGTTTTAAAGGCGAAATCCCAGCAATGAGAATGAGTTTCTCGCGTTAATATGAGCTGGTCACGTCTCTTGTCTTGGTTAGCGCAGCTTGTAGCTACACGTCAATAGATCAAGCATTATTGGTTAAAGAGCGCGGGAATGCCATTATCGCTCCTTGAGATTACTTATCCCGATTTTTCCACAAAGTCTTCAGAAACAGAACGACCTGCAACCCCGCTCCCATTTGAGAAATGATTAATCGTTATCTCAATCGCCATCACTATTATTGGCTGACGCTCGGAGTCATGTTCTCGAGGGGTACTGTCGCGTTGGTGATGACATATGATGGATGGCCTTAGCTCTTGCAAAGGGACAAAACAACGCCAAATGACCCGCTTATACTAACGCGAGAAGCCAAACTCATTCTCATCGGTGAAATTTCACCTTTGAAATTAGTGGTGCACGGTCACCCATGGTGAGGTGAAATGGACTTAATCTCACTCGGCTCCCAATTGTTGATTTCTATGGTTCGCAAGGAGTTTCTTTTGTGCTGCAGTAAGTAATGAGACAATTAATCAACCGGACCTTTGCCATCCGTTATACGTGACAATGTAGCTCAATTGACAATCATTATGTCCCTTAATTTCTTATTAGAAATAAAATGTAAACCGCGATGGGATAGCACTAATGGCACATGCAGCCGCCGTGATTATTAATAAAGACCACCCATTAATCTCGACCATCTGAACAATGCTTCCATGTGGGATGTCTCTGGCGACCAATGGCCATCATTCCACTTCATACACTCCAAGTGGTTTCATTTTACCACGTGACTCCTCACTGGACAGCCCAGAAGACTTTAACCTCACGCTGGCCACGGGGCCACACCTCATTACCAACGTTTCAAAGTCAACAGCGTCACATTTTCTCCCTGGTTGCATGCTTCAAAACATCTAATGACTGCCACCAGGTGGCCTTTTGTAGGCGTGCGTGCGTGCGCCTCAACAGTGAGCACGACTCGGCATAAATATCCCGCAAAAGGCGAGTAGTGGTATCAGGCTTTCCGTCCGCGTGCAGACAGGGAACCAGACAACAGAGAGAGAGGGACTTGAAAAGTCAGGACGACACGACAACACCAAACATAATCGGAGTCTGTACTGAGCGTGAGTTTACTTTATTCACCTTTTTTTCTGTATCGGTATAACACGGTGTCTATATTTTTAATGTGACTGACTCGAAAACAATGACATATTTGAGTAATTTCAGAATGTAGATTTCACCGAGGGTGTAAGCCTACTTTTGGCTGGAGTTCACCACACTTCTTATTACCATGTTATGTACATATTTAAGAAGCATCGTTGCTGTATTCCCATCAATTGCACAGGCAAAGGATAAGCGATAATGCTTTTTTTGGTGAGCTATCACTAGGCTGGACCTCCCCCGTTGAATATGACCACCCCCCTCCCCCCACCTCCACCCCTCGTCTTTATCATGGACAATCTCCTATTCCGGGTACCTACTCATCGTGGATCCCACTTCGCTTTATATAAATCGTGGATCCGCTATTGGATTGTGGGAGGTGCATACTTCATATACGCGACCGGAGCGTTTAATGACGATCATGTTTCTAACAGCCAACTGCGATAACTCATTTGAAAATGTCTTCACCACAATGCCTGTTCTCACGCTATGACCCTGCTATACATAAGCGGGTTGATTCATTTGATTTCTGAGACTCATTGCGCTGAAATATTGTAATGTTGAGCGAATAATGTTGGCAAAAGAGCTTGGTACTCCGTACGTACACGAACGTACTGAACAATACGGTGTCATTGCATTAGTCGTTACATTATAAGTAAATGATAGGGTTGTGCTATACAATCTTGCCGTGCCTTGTATCACTGATAAGGAAATGCTACATATTCCAGGCCCAATTTTGTTTGTTTCAGGAACACTGGCGATGGGGTCAACGTCTATCCTGGCGATAGCCATCACCGTTTGTATGGTAACGTGTAAAGCATCGACCTTAGAGGAGCTGCAAACCATGTTTACCGATCTCCAGACTGATTTCGGTTACTTGCAACAAGCCAACTCCATGATTGTGCGAGAGTTGCGCGAGAACCAATACCGCGCCGACGAGATGACGCGCAGCTCCGGCTCATCCGGTCTGAAGACGATCAAGGGCAGGTTGGCCCCGGGAACCAAGCCCTACTACCGGACGAGCTTCTCCTCAAACAACGTGGCCTCCATCCACGACCACCCCGACCACAGCGGCACGGTCGGCATGGGTGAGTCTTCGTACGTCATAAATGGTTATGAATTCCGTACGCGTCACAACGACTACATGATGCGCAGCAAGAGTCTCACCAGTCCCGACTTCGGCGCCACGACGGAGATCGCCTTTTCGCCTGTCCCGCCGGAAGTGACGAGCCAGCCGACGGTCGAGGCCCAGATCGCCGAGATGAAGGAGTGGTTCAAGGCCTTCCACACCCAGACGTTCTCGGAGAGGGACTACCGACCTTACTTCCAGCCCATCCTCTGCTACTTGGAGGGCACCTGGATCCAGGCGTCCAACAACGACGACACCATCGAAGAGATCTTCTTCAGCGACCGTCACAGCCTGAACGCTACTACGTGGGCCGAACTGGAGGACAGGATCAACTTCTCAGCCTTCACGGGGCGCGATGACGAGCTGGAAGGTTTGTCCTACAACCCCCAGCGCTTCATCGGGCAGGATGCGAACGGTGTGCCCATCGTGGCGCGATGGATCTACCAAATCCTGTGCCACAAACTCAGCAACGACCTCCCCATTAATCGACTCCGAGCTGAAGATGACGTCAAGTCTCGCATGGCGCTGAGCAGCTACCTCAGCAAGTCGGTCAACATGGCCGACCTGGAGGCGTCTAGGTTGGCTCGTTACCAGCTCAACACGATAGATAACATGTTCTTCGCGGAAGATGGCGAGAGGCGGCACACACTGTTGGACAGCTTCATGGAGGAAATCCCAGGAATGAACAACTACAACGCCGTCTTGAACGACGACACGTTTGGGATAAGCGCCTTTGACTTTGTCGACCTGACCGCTTCTCTAAACGCCGCGTACTACCACAGGAGTTTCCAGGTCAGTGACCCCGGAGCCATGGGAACCAAGACTCGAGGACGTTCGTTCAACGACCCCATCTTGTACATGGCTATGACGACCCAACCCGAGGTGGCGGCGGCGCATTTTGAGAACGAAGGCTTCAGCGAGACCCAGCGATGGTCGTACGCCATTCCACTGGAGATCGTGTACATGACGCCGCTCAGCAACTGGAACCCGTACAACATCGCCTTCCACGGCCGGAAGGGGGATCCGGGCACTGAGGTGGTGGAGGCGGGAGGTAAGAACGGCAACACGCCGGCGAAAGCTTACGACGGCACTCACAGCAAGACCTACTACCGCACCCCGTTCCAGTTCTTCACCAACGCGACGGACCCGAACGAAGATGCGGCGGACACTTCCGGAGATATCGTCTACGTGCAGGATACCTCGGGCGTCGCGCGCGCCGTCAGAGCTTCCGGTACCCGCATCATCCTGCCAGAAATAGAGGGCGTGGGGCGCGTGCGCACTCGGTACCCAATCGTCAGCCTGTACGAAGAGGGCAGCGCCACCTGGATGGAGACCAAGGCGCTAGCCGACATCTTGTTAGAGCCGACCAAGTTCGCCGCCATGTCACGTGAGTACGTCCCAGACCCCAACGCCGCGACCCCTTGCACCACCCACGTCGAACCGCTGTCGTTTGATGGCGACGAGGACACAGCCGCGTCCAACCTGGAGCTGCAGATGTCATCCGGGACCTTCACTGACGTGACCTTCCACATCCGGAACTTGGATGCAGCGCACAGCGGCGAGCATGAGGTCGTGGTCAGCGCGGCCCACATGATGACCCTGTGCCATTATCCCTCGGAGACGGCGGCCATGTCGACCACCACAGTGGACGGTCACATTCACCAGGTCGAGGTGAAGAAGACAGTGGCTCCCGCCACGGGCGGCACCAACCGCATCAAGTATGTCCTCAACAAAGTCGACGGCGGCCACGCCAATGACGTCGGCCTGGACCGCAGGATCTACATGCTGCCGGCCTAGTGTAGACAACCACCGGTGAAGATGGCAGTCAATCAGCATGCTGATGAAGACCTCGACAACCCTGACAACGGACGATAGTCGCATTTTGTCTCTAGCCCTCCCCTCCTCTTTAAAGTATTAGCAGAAATGTGTAAAAATGTATCTTGGTCAAATTGAACTGAATAAACAAACCCAGCATGCAAAATATCGCTTCTCTATTTTGCCGACAATCGTAAATGTTCACAGCTTCTCCGTCTGGCTTCTGACATAAATGACAAAAAGGCTTAACTTTAACTTATATGGCAGTTTTTTAACACAGGAAGCCAAAAGAATTGAAGAAAGTTAGAATTAATAATAAGACGTTCTCAAGCGCATCCTCGTACACCTAATGTTAACGCCGTTATGAATGAATTAATTAATAATCACTTGTTCCGAAAATGAAATGAAAGATTATTTTAATCTCGTTTTATGCACACGTGGGTTAGCTTAGGCCAAGGAACCTCCGGGGACGTTGAATAACTTGAATTATCAAAATGTGATAGGCTCGTACTTTAGTTGGCAGTCAATTAGTCAAACACCAGTTCTAACACCGCTTGAGGTCAGTTTTAGCATATGGGATAATGCCCGCTTTGATCTCGTGTTGTGCGCAAAGGAGATGACGGATAAAAGTGACTCATTTAAGTTTCAAAATGACCTGATGACATGCTCGCAAGTCCCACATCGCTACTACCAATATCAAGCAAAAATGGGTATATACATGTACATGTTTTGGTAGAACAATGAGTTTAAGCGTGACCTTCACTTTTCATTGCGTACCTAAACCAATTGATAAAATTGTGTTAGCCTTTGGACGACAGGAGACTAGCTTAGCAAAGTTCTAACATGCCACGCACGAGATCATAACGATGAAATGATTACCTTAATCTGTTTCCTGCGCCAAAAATAGTGGACAGTCAATCATATCAATATAGACAACCAATGAGAGACCACTTGTCATTACGGTAGTCAATGATTGACCACTTGCATAAAACGACAACCAATGTTAGTACACTTGCCAATAAATATAAGTATGGAATTTTGCGGAATTTAAGTGCCAGATAGTTGATAAATCCGAACTCTACTTGGGGCAAAGACGCATCGGTCTTCATCTCACATATAATGGCTGAGGTATATATACACAGTGAGGATGATATAACCATGATTTGTGGTGATCTATATTCACACGTTGGGAAAGAGCAAGATGTCATGATTGTGTAGATGATGTGCCGCCAAGAGAGATTCTCGAACCGGCATTTCGTTCGTTATATCGTTTCGTTCGTTAGAAGTGTTCACTTCCTGTGATCAGGGTGTTTGCAATGAGAAGGTATCATTAGTCGAATATCATCATAGACACCTTCTTGAATCTGACTACCATGTCTTTGACCTTTTCATGATAGAAATCAATGACCCTTTGAACCGAATTATTCATACCTCTTTAAACTGACGGATGAAAATAGTCGAAATGGTCGATCTCTCAGTGACAGTCATTAACTGTGGAACACAAAGGAAGTGCGATTTATGTTTCCGTCGGCGTTTGTATTACAAACGGTGTATCAACCGAGCTTTCGTTTAGGATTTTGTAGGTTGCTCGTCGAAGGTGAAGTTTATCAAAATGTGGGGGCCATCCGGGTAAAATTCATAATGCCTGACTTAAGAAACCGCGTAGTTGAACACATTGAAGTGAATGCTAAACCCATGATCTGAAAGAACACGAAACAATATCAATTAATTTTGAATATACATTCAAAATACGTGCATGTCAATGTTGCATGAACTTCTCGTTCCAAAAGGTAGTAATTAGACTCTAGCCAGCCCCCACTCCACATTCAAGTATTAGCAGAAATGTGTAAAAATGTATCTTGTGTCAATTATATTTAATAAACAAACCCAGCATGCAAAATATCGCTTCTCTATTTAGCCGACCATCGCTAACACCGCTTGCGTTCACTTCCAGCATAGTGAATTTTATTCATCGACAATGCAACGGCAATGCGCACATTGATCTCACGTTGTGCGTAAACGAGTCTGACGGATGAAAGCGACTCTTTCAATTGGCGTGTTCTCCAAGATGACATCCTCGCAAGTCCCACCACGCTTTTAGTGCGTCTAAAACCCGTTTGGTATAGGTCTATTAGCGTTTGATGCCACACACTAGTTCATAATGATAAAATGATTACCTCAATCAGAGTCTCCTGCACCAAAGTGGTTTGTTGCTTTTCTATATGTTTCCGGTTATATTTGCTCAAAGCGACAGTGAGTGATAGACCACTCGACAGTGATGATAACCTATGATAGATCACTTGCCAGTAACGACAGCCAATGATAGACCATTGCTTAAAACGACAGGTTATAAATACCTAGGAATTGTGGTTACTAGCATTCGGAATGGGACAAAAGCGGTTCGACATTAGCGAAAATTTGGGGATTTAAAGAGTTTAAAGAGATAGAAAAGATGCAAGTAAGGCATGGGGCGATTACGTTGTAAATGTAATCGAACACGATTACGATTACTTTGAAATGTCATGATTACGATCTACAGGAAATATGAAAGTAATCGATTACGATTACATTGAAAGTAATCATGATTATAATCATGATTACTATCTATGTTTTTTAGTAAAAGAACCCTTGACTAGATCATTAAGTAGCTATTTCAACAAAAAGTAAATATTGGATGAGTGGGGCCACACGTATGTAGACTGGGCAGCTTGTTTGGGAGAGCGGCGGATTTCTGATCATAGGGATGTGTGTTCAATTCGACGGGAAATTTTTTTGAGGGCATTTACTGAGGGTTACAGCCCACGGTAGTCACTTTCTGAAGAACAATCCTCGACTGTAATTAGTTATTTTAAGAATAATTAAAATACTACTATCGCAGTTATATTAGATATATTAAAGCTACATGTGGAGCTGACCGTTGCAACGGCTGTACCAAAATAAACATAAACAGGAAATGTTACCTTTGAGCGGCGGTACCAGCTTATGACCACAAGCAGTGTCAACAGCCACCGCCAAAGAAAAAGTGGCGCTCCGGACGCTTCTATTGTCTCAATTTAGCGCTTGGGCGACCCTGTCGGTGGCACCAGTAAACGGCTTGTGTACACACGTTTATGACGTTTCAAATCAGCACAAGTTTTCATTTTTGTGGCGGAAAATTCATGAATTTGAAATGTTTTGCTCATTGGCAGATAATTGGTGAGCGATATGCTAGGTGTTTATGGTCTGTTATGAACCTTAAGGCCTTAGTTTTGTGTTCTTATACGCAAATTTGGCATTCAAAAACAGCGAAACAACTCCACATGCAGTTTTAAAGTAGTAAGTTTAATATAAAAAACACAATATCTAATTTTGTTACAAATCCGCTGCAATTATTCTGATCTTCCTGATAAGGCGGTCTTGTGGGTAACAGAACTTTATATGTCCTCAATATGTTAAAGTTGCATGTCGAGTTCTTTCCCGCCAAAACTAAGCCCAGGCGAAATTTATATCAAAATTTGCAGAAAACTCTACTGTTTCATTCTATAAATTCAGAAACCTGATAAACATCGCCGTTTCGGCTGCGGTGTGGCAAACGTGTCTATCCCTGGACACCACAGAACTCGGTCGCGGCACTGCTACTTATACCAAAGCATCGCGAAGCACACAAACTGATGACGTTTACCACTAAAATGAAAACTTGTGGTAAATTGATATCACGGACAAGGCTAAGAGACACTATTTGGCAGTCTGGCATGGGTGGAGTATAGACAAAAGAAGTCTTGAATGATTCAAGGACTGATTCTTATTTGTATTTTGACTTCTTTAGTTTTGGCGGGAAAGAGCTCGACAGGCAACTTTAAATGGCAGGTAATAAAGCAATCCACAATGCTATAGCACAATACATCTCTGCCGAGAAGAATAACACAAGCATCCAACCCCATCTCATCACAGCCCCCAACCACCCTTTCCAAACCATACAGGTGGCTCAATCTGGACCACACCTAGTTATCTAATGGGAAAGATAATTATAGTAGTAGAAGGTGGTCCACTTTCGGGTAACCAGCCGGCTTAATTTGTTATATCTGGTTATGTCTCGGGGTAAGGCACAAAGGACCGGAAGGGGGTAGGGGTGGTTTGGGGTGGGGGTGCATCTCTACAGAGTGACTCCAGTGGCCAGTTTCCATTTATACGGCGACGTAGAAAGTGTGACTCTCAGTTTGGAGACAAAAGCACCCTGAGTGAAAATACGATTACGATTACTTGGAAAATGTAATCGATTACGGTTACAATTACTTGGAAAATGTAATCAATTACAATCGTGATCGATTACTGATCACGGTTCAGATGTTCTGCACAGAAGCTCGCCATCGAGTTAGGTCGCTACCTACCTACCGCTATATTGCGCGGAAATAGGCAACACAATTATTGAAGATGAGTACCATGTCCTATTACGTTGCCTCAAATTTACTGGTATTCGCTAAGAATGTAGTGAGTTTGTATACAGGAATCAGGCAAGGTTTGAAAACTTTAGAATTTTAATGTCAACGAAGGAATCTCTGTCACACGGAAACTAGCAATGTTTGTATATATCGTTGAAATTCGGACCCGAGTCAACACCACTGATTGTTAATGTCCCTGCACAAAATGTTATGTCATTTGGGCCTGAAGGCCTTGAAGATGAAATAAACAACAATATCCAATGATAGACTACTTGCTTAAAACGACATCCAGGGATAGACCATTTGCTTTACCGACAGCCAATAATTGGCCATATGCCAATAACAATGACCCATTGACCTGGAACCACCCAGCAATTTAAGCAAGGACATAGCGCAAAACCTCTTGTAACATATTTTTTTTGGTTCGAGAACATGTCTAAGACTCTTTTCTAGAGCCGTAGACAATCTTTACATTTTGTGCTATGGAAACCTAATCCATTGAATGTTATTTTGGGCCACCGATCCGCTCTGGACCTTGAAGGCCATCTTCTGCAGGGGCGAATACAAGGAGTGGTGGGGGGGGGGGGCGGTTAAACCTCCACAACTTACTCAAAGTCAAAGACAATTGCGACGCCTGAACATTTCGCGTTTAAAGTTACTATTACAACAAAAAGTAAACATTCATTGTGATCCAAATCTGGCGGAGAAAAAACGTGTGTACAGTGACGTTGATGTGCTGGTGACGTAACACGCATGAAGTAATCTCCGCCAGGGCGAGCGCCAACGACTAACTTTCGTTATTGGCCGGGATTCGCGACTGGCAGCGCCTCCTTGAGGCAGAGTGTTATACAGTGTTTACAGCTGTTCCAACAGCCGCGGCGCCTCACGTGACCTGACGGAACACCCCCGCCGCAAAATTTTTTGAAATAGTAACTTTAATTTTATTGAAATTAAGTGAATGTCAATTTATTGCATAAGATCTGTATATCAATACAGCGACAGCTCGCTAAACCGGTCGACTGCGACTAACTACTCGATACAGATCAGTGATCAGATTGGAGAATATCAGCATATAGCCCCATACAGTGACGCGCGCAGTAAGCAATATGGCATCAGTTTGATTAAGAGTAGACCAATGATTGCATTTGAGAAACACTTTGCATTGTTTACAAGTGTGCGTAACTTTGGAAAGTCACATCGTCGAAGAACGACACCATAATATAAGCCAATAGCTCGGTACTTCTCTTTGCCTCAATAAAAAGTCCGGAGTCCTTTGCGTTGCTTGCCCTTGACACAGTAAAGGTCAAGATGTCCCCCAAAACAGACTCCTTCTCAAATCCGACAACGACGGCTTTTACCTTCGCATGGTAGAAATCACATGACCCTTTGAACTGAATTATTCCTGCCTCGTTACATTGACGGATGCAATCAAATGCTTTCACTATGTAAACTTTAAAGTGATTGTGATTGAAAAAGTCGATACATTCGTCAGTGACAGTCATAACTGAGGAACACAGAGGAAGTAAGCTTTGCGTCTCCCGTGGGAAAGGGAGTCGTACAGGCTTTATATTCTGTCTTCCATCCCGCCTTTGTGACGTCAAGCACCGCGTTTTCCAGTCGTCAGGTACAGGAATTGGTCGGCGATTGTTGTCGTCTATGACAACGGCATGCATCAGTGCTGCCCCCAAGGAGCGCCCGGAAGTTTTATCCCGTATGTCAAACTTTATTTCCTGAGAGCTCGTTCCGACATAGGAGACAGACACTTCTGTCTCTGTCGGCGTTTGTAATACGCACTGTGCGTTAACCGAGTGTTCGTTTAGGACTTCGTAGAACTGCTCGTCGAGGGTAAAGTTCATATATAAATTGGGACCGCCGGGGTAAAATCCATATTGGCTGATATAGGAATCTGTGTAGTTGAACACATTGAAGTGAATCCCGAACCCATGACCTGGAAGGCCATGAAATATTATGGTCAAGTACAACTTTTAGGTAAACAGTCAAAATACTTACATATCAGGATATATCAGATTCATCTAGCGGAACGATTTTTCATGTACTATGTCACTCAAGTTTAAAAAGACAATCAAAGTAAAAAAACATAAAAATGATCGAAATATTTTTACCCAGTTGTTTCATCCAATGCAGCTTGCATTTTTTCACAGTCACCTTCGCCTTAACGTACACATTGTCTATATCTATGGCAAAGTCTGACCTATAAAAACAATCAAATGCATATCAGTGGCTCGGTGTGCTCATTAAATTAAAACGATGAAAGATGTATCACAAGGGACGCGGATATTTACCACACATGAATGGTTTGTACTAGACAATTAAGGCGTGGCATTTACGCTAGGAGATAAATAATGTTCACCTTAGTAGAAAACATAAGTAGCATTAAATGCTGCGGATAAAAAACTATATTTCAAATGGTTCAGGACCTCTGGTGGCGTTTACTCGTTTCTTTCTCGTAATAGGAAGTAAAAGAACATATAAACATCTTACGTACGAATTATCAGGGATTAAAGGCAGCTGTGAAATGTCTTGAAATGGCCCTTGGTCATCCATGTCCAGCTGACAGAGAACTAAAAATAGAAAATTTCACATTGCATTTCCTCCAGACACAGTGAGCCTCAACCATTGAGCAGGCTTCCCTGCATATTTGTCATGGGTTCGGATCCTGGGAACATCTGCGGCATGTTTCACCTATCATATTGCATTATTCCAGGAGGGTCTGTTGCCCAGTTAACTTGAATGTGCACAAAAATGGTCTAAGGACCAAGATTTTATTTACGATATGAACCCAATTGGAAAGTTGAAATTTCATATTTACTTTATTACATTGATTTAATATTTAAGCAAATTTAGATAAATATATATGATAAAATATAGATATATATATATAAAATATATATACAAATGAAAGTGGATTATATACATATTACAAAATAAGAAAAATTATTGTAGTTTCTATACACTAGTATATTTTATACATTAATAAAAAATTATAACAATAGAAATATACTAATATATATTATATAATATTATATAATAAATGCCAGTAGTAATGTTTGGCGTTCCATACATTAATATCGCATCGGCGTTCCATCGCTTAATGACGCCTTGCGCTTATGTTTTGTGTACACTTTGGCTGTGTTTGATAAACAATGGTTGTATTCGCTGTCGTCTTGTGTTTGTGGTTTTGTTATAATGGCGAGAAATATGATAAATAAATGTGTGGATTTTAATACATTATTGTATAAATTATTGTATAAATTCTTGTACAAATTTATGTATTGTTATAATTTATTAGATCTATATAAAGGATAAAAAAACTTTGAATAGCTTAACTTATAATTATATGCATAAATTACATGATTAAATAGGAAATTAGGTAGATGTCTTTTTTTTCCTTTTCTCATATTGCGCTAATGCCAGTTCCTCGTAGAGTTAATAAAAATAATATAATACATAAGTTTGTGGGGCAAATTTGGATCAGATATTCATTCAAGGCCCTGATATTCTACCCAGTCTGACTGAAATACGCAGCCACACATACAAACGCCACACAAAGAAACATATATCAAGTTCGGCTCCAGCTACCCTCACAACCACAGTTATGAACAATTTATGGAAACCATCTGGAGTTTAAAGTATGTATACATAATTTTATTGCATATACTTGCCATAGACCTCCACTCGATTACGCTCTCACGAAGAAAGAGGTCGTTCGTTCTTCACACCATTTGCAGAGCCACAGGCGCTCAGATCTGCTGACGGAACCACCGAGGTAAATAAACAATACCCCCCCCGCCTCAGGCACCGTGAAGATAAGATTGGCGATGCCCTAGTGGCCAGGGTGATTTAGCACCTAGCGTAGTCCCATATGAGACAGTTGTTGCTCCGCACAACAGTCTCATGTCCTCATGTAGGAAATGAGGGTGTAAGATTTGTTTTTGTGGGCGACTAAGTGTTGTTAACACGGAGACTTCAACCAAAATAACAAGATAAGTTGTAAGATGCATACTTTTAGAAACTATTGCCATACCCCAAATAGTTCTCGCCATCAGCACCGCTTCTCGCCACGCGTGTTTGTAAAATGCCGTACAGGATTTGATAGACCGGACATGTGGCGTTGTTTCCCAACAACGTCACATGGGGCTACACCTATATTAATGCGCGAGTCACGCCGAAAACACTAACCTTCCTTGGCACGTAGACTAGACTATTTCCGGAATATCTGTATGTATATCTGTATTATCTCCTTTAATGTGCCATTCACAGGTGTTGGATTCAGGTGGACAGCCCTGTGACCGCGCTGTTCGAAGCTCATCTGCTCATATTGCTAGCTCAAGGGTCAAGGCCGCCACGGCCCCCATTCGACTTTTGTCCTGAGCAAGGCTACTACAACCTATGGAGCGCGATTTATATATTTATTTATAAAATTTAAGTATACTGCGATTATTGATGTGCAATTCATTTTCCGCTAATATTATACAAAAACATGTTCGCCATATACTCATGATAAATGTCTAAAATTGTCATTGTTCTTCGCGCCATCAATACAACATCATTAGAGGCTACGAGATCTTAGTGACATGACACCCCGGGCCTCTAGGTTACACACCAGTAAGTGATGCGTAGAAAAGTATATTGTAAAGTTTCAGGTGACTGGGTGAGCTCAAAACAACTCATATAGCTATCACTTATGCTCTGGGATGTCAGGTGCTAGGCTCGAGCTCGACTCACAAGCATACAGTGGAGGCTTCTCTCTGCTACTGGTAGGCTGCACTGATTATAATTCGGTAAATACTGTGCCGCCCAAATGACCCCCTTTTTCCTTATTGTTTTCTCTATCCTCGGTCGGAGCAGAAATCAACAATTTCTCTCGATGTGCCCACCTGAGACGGCAGTTTTATCAACATTGCAGCTCTTGACCATATATTCCAGGTGATATCGAAAGTGTTTTAATAGCGAGCTCTAGCGAGCTATTATGATAACGTATACAAAGGGAAAAAAAACAAAAAACTTAAAAAAAAGTAAAATATTAAAAATGATACGTTTGGCTTCCCATACATTGCCATACTATACGATTAAAAAAACGTCAACCGCGCGTCATGGCGGCGAGTGAAGGCGATAATAGGAGCCATTTCAGAAAGTTCCAGAATATATAACAGAATATACGCCTACAATTAATATTTTATTGCTTTATTTGTCCGAATAAGGTAGAATAATGATTATGAAAACTATAAAACATTGATTACATTTTTATTCACAATTTCTCCCGGCTACTGGCGGAACGCCGTCTGATGCTAACATCCGGAAAATGCGAATCTGGCAAACGCGTTCGAATCTCAACTTTTTTTTGCTGTTTGGCATAGATCTAAGTCATAAGAAATTTAGACAAGGTGTGTATTATTTTTGAAAGTTATCTGTTTATTTCAACTGATTGCTATGACAGTTTTCATGAATATTTCGGCCCCTGGTTGTCATTTTTTTAAGTCAGACAAGTGACCAAGTCGAGTGTCGTCTTCGCGTCTGTCAAACTGTCAACCCTGGTCAAATTAGACAAATAACTGACTTAGTCGTTGATTTGTTGACGTCTACTTGTCAGTCCGTTTTGTTGAGATTGAAGGTTGGTATTTTGATATAAAACCATCTAACTTGACAGCTTTGGCCAGTTTTTATCTTGAACTAAAGTTTTAGTCCAAGCTAAAACAAGTCAGATAAAGTCTGCATGTTTACCTGTTTTAGCCATAGATTAGCCTGAATGTTCAGACGGTACAGTCTTAACACTTGTTCTTGTGACTGTAACAGTAAGCATCAGACTGTCAAACTGTAACGTCTGAACATTCAGGCTAGCCATAGATATCATATGGATATGGTCAGGGAGACAGGAATGTCGAATGAAATCAATCTGGACTGGTTGAAAGAACAAGCATAGCTGTGGTCAACACCAGTGTCACTGTCAGTGACCCTGACAGAAGTAGGTCTATTGCTATTAGGAATGCAGGTTTTACTTTGATGATTTGGAATCATGTTTAGACCGAGTTATTTTGGGCCATTTGGGGCCTTTGGTTTTAAACCACTGTCTGTCACTGTAAAACTAAAAAGTAGGTAGGGTAAACACTAAATTTTCCATATGACATCAAATTTCAGCTGCAGTTTTTGCCTTTTTAAGTATAACAATTTAATTCTGGTCTCTATTATGATTCCAAACCTATATTTTAGATGCCTCCACCCATGAAATATACATATACATAAATATACATAGCTCTAATTCTAGTTTATTTGAGACAAATTAAATAGGATTTTAAACAAAAACTGTAAATATTTTATTATCGGTATATATTGTTCATAGATCTATACTATTTCCTAACATTTGACACCTTTTGCCTAATTCTGACACATATCTTTAGGACATCAAAATTTCAGCTGCAGTTTTGGCCTTTTTAAATATAACAATTTAATTCTGGTTGCTAGATTCCAAACCTATATTTCAAATGCCTCCACCCCTGAAATATATAATTTGAAGAGTTTAATTGAGAAAAATTAAACAGGAGTTTAAACCAAAACTGTAAGTATTTTAAGAATATTTTATTATATATTGTTCACATGACTTAATATTTCCTATTTTTGACACATTTTGCCTACTTTTGACACCCCAGGATAATTCAGATTTATTCACAACCATATCACTCATCTATGATTTGAAAAAATAGCTGTTTTTCAATGCTATTTTTGTTAATTTTCAAATGATTTTAATCTATATAACTTATTTAAATTAATGCCATTATTACAATTTTTAATCAAATGCAGAATGTATATATTTTATTCCTCTTAAAGCAACATTTTAAGTTTAAAATTGCCCAATACAATAATTTTCAATGTCAAATGTCAAAAACTGGTTTCCCTGCCAGATAAATATAGATCTAGATTACCATCACAAAACAATATAGGACATACAAATATTTTCATATCCAGTCTATTTGGGCATGAAAATTAAACATATCACTGGCTATTTTAGGACAATAATAGCTAGGATATCAACAGTTTAACAAATACTGAATGAAATCCCTTTTCCCGAAACTAAACAGCCCCTCTTAAAATGTCAAGCTTTGAGTATATTCACACAAAAATGGTTGTACTTTGTATTGTCAACATCCCCTTGCTGACAAATAATTAAAATATTAATCAAAAAGGCAACAATTATTCAATAAAAAGTTTAATAAAAATGACAACAATGATTGAATTAAAAGTTTAATAAAAAAGGCAACAATTATTGGATTCAAAGTTTAATAGAAAAAAGCAACAATTATTGAATTAACAGTTTAATAAAAAAGGCAACAATTACTGAAACAACGGATACCAAGTATACATAATAAACAGGGTTTAGCATGTAAAAGTGTCTACCGGTAAATAGGCAACTAACATATGGTCAGTTTACTTCATTTTACTTATACACTGGTGCGACTTATCTATGGCTCAAGTCTAATTATTTCTCAAAATCGGTGGGTGTGACTTATACACTGGAAATTTGGTAACGTATATATGTCCAGTTTACTTATCTTTTTTTATCTTTACTTTCTAAAAACATTTTTTGTGAGAGATACCAGTATTACATTGGTAGCAAATTGTATGGATCTAGGATGATAGAAGAAGACAGATGATGATAAAACATACATGGTACTTTTGACATGTGGTGAGTGTTCAAGAAACTTACTCGTGGTGTATTTAGCAACGGTTCAGTATATGTTCTCATGGACAGGTCACAACCGCATAAAGCATGCTATAAAACATGTTATAGATTGCTAGAATGATAGAAGAAGAAGAATGCTGATAAAACATACTTCTGACATGGTGTGAGTGTTCAAGAAGCTTACTCATGGTGTATTTAGCAATTGTTCAGTATCTGTTCTCATGGATAGGTCACAACAGGCAATGAAAATATGTTTTTCATGAAGGAGTTACCTCCGAAAATAGTTTTAATAGAAATGATATAGATCTATTAAAGTCCTTCTAATATAAATAGACATATTTATGGACATGTTGTCATCAATTTTTTTTGCCATATTGGGCCACTTTCTGTGAAAGGGTGTAGCTTTGTTATGAATATATACCTGGTACATAGATAGGTATAGATTGCTATATATCTATGACCAGCTTTAAACTTGATTTAAAAATATCTCATCAACCTATATATAATTTTAGCAAAATGAAAAAAGGGTCAGAAAATTAAAAATGAATAAGATATTAATTATCATAAAATAGATCTAATATGATTAATTATAGACTCAAGCAACTACTTATTTTTGTATTTCTCTGCATATATAACTTTAAGCCCAAATATTACCGTTAAACAACTAAGCCATCCATCTTATTTTTAATTAAAAGAAATAGATAAAAACATCATTTCTATAACTTAAATAAGATATTTCAGTACAAGCAGCTTTAAAAATATAAACTACTTCAGCTAATACAGCAGATATAAGACATCATCTAGTCAACTCGACCCACGACACGCGCGACCCATCACCTACTCAACCCCAAGCCAACTCGACCCCAAGCTAACTAAGCCCCAAACCAACTATACCCGTGTTGGTTTTTGGTCTAGTTGTCTAGAAACCTATAAGATTAGGACAGCTGGCTGCTGCAGTTGATACAGCAGCTTTAAGAGCTAGGCCTTTATTATTTTTTATTTTGGGTGAGCTCGCAACTTAGGCAATGCCTATTCATATTAAAGTTAAGCTCTTGAATATATTCCAGTTGATCGACTATTATAACAAGAGCGCGAGTTAGCGGGGAGTTAGGCAATTTTATTGGCCCGACATCAAGCTGTAGCAGCCCGACAATCTTCATTATCCGCCTGAGGCCTTTGCCTCACATAGATGCTAGGCGTTAACATGTCTCCTTGCTTTGTTGGTTTACTTCGCATACAACGTTCGAAGTAAAATGTTTAACGCTTACAACCATGTCCACATGTTGTGAGCCAGTCAGCTTCTTTACACCATATATTAAGTATGTATTAGTAAGTCTTATATATTGATTAAGAAACAACATGCGCAGCTAGGCAGCTAGGCAGCTGTAACTATGGCAACGACTGTTGCCGGAAGTGAGGCAGAGTTCGCCCTCTGAGCAGGAACACCCGTCAGCAGCACCCGCTGTACTTGCAATGACGCTTGCGGGTATGACCGGACACGTTGAGGAATGGATCCGTTAAGTTGCACTTCCAATGTCGCGTGTGTTTAGGATCCGTTATCTGATAATATTTATTTCCATCACTAAAATTATACACACAGATTGAGCCTCCAAGTGAATTTCAGAAACTCGATGTCAATGACCATGTTTTGGCACACTAACTTACAGTATTTCCACACTACATTAATCATGATAACTATATAGTCTTTACGACCTCATCAAATCCGGATGTTGTGTACCCGAGTGGGGTACTATTATACAAATCTGGTGAGGGGGTTCCGCAGATGCCTTGATGCACGAGAGAGCAGATATTTGTGATGAAAAAGATACCCCTATGGAGCGGATGTTTTAAAACTTGCGACGGGGAAGGCGGGGCGGGGGGGGGGGGGGAGTCGCGGGCTCTGAAAAGGTGCCTCCATAGGGCGTGCTGCCGCGAAAATTAATATCGACAGTATACTGTTGAGGCCTCATCCTGACAGTACGAGCCTCGATAGGCGGAACCAGATTCATGTAGGCCGGAAATCCTGCTGTTGCTTGGGCGTCCATCTCCTGAAAGCGAAAAAAATAGTATTGTGATATATTCGTACGTATATACGTACACACGTGTATGTACGTACGCATAGCTATCTATATGGCGAACACCATACAACTTGGCTTATAAAGTGGGATTAATAATATCTTTATTGCCATAAAGCGTGTGTCAGCGTACCCGGACCGGGCCGTTGATGTCGGTGTAGGGCAACCACTTCGGGGAGTCTGACTTCATGTAGTCTATCATGATGGTCTTGATGCGGTAGTTTAGCGTCAGAGGACTGAAGGATGACTGCAAGGCGATCCCTTCCAACTGGTGGGCAACCAGGAAATCAACCTGAGGAGAAAACATAGCTTTCAAAAATAATTACAAGGAAATATCCAGGATTTCGCAGGCGAAGAAGATGGACACTGTCCCCAAAGGGTGAGAGGATACACCACTTAGTAGCATTTTGCAGTTAAGGTCCGTGCCATTTTAAAAGTACTTAATTACATTAAAGGCGCATTGCGCTTACTTAGGGAGTAAATAGGGTCGTAAATAAGCTGCGTCTGGTAAACAGAATCAGCATTGTTCAAGGTAAGGTATATAGTGTCGCGAACTACATTAAGCACTCATGGGCTCTACAAACCACCGTTCCACAGTCCTGGCACGGACGTGGCACTAATATATAATGAACTGTGATTGGTTTAATATGCGTGACATATTTATCAGAGCCGCTAGCTTAAGAATTATGTTGCGGACATTAAATAAACACTTTTTAACCTATGGCCTCATTGTGAATATAAATATCGCCAATAGATGCCAGTAATATACTCAATCTGAAGCAAAAAATAATACACTCCATAAATCGTTAGTGTTAGTTGCCTGTACCTGGATCCTCGGCGGCCAAGTCGCCCACCACAGTGGGCGGTCACATTCACCAGGTCGAGGTGAAGAAAACAGTGGCTCCCGCAACGGGCGGCACCAACCGCATCAAGTATGTCCTAAACAAAGTCGACGGCGGCCACGCCAATGACGTCGGCCTGGACCGCAGGATCTACATGCTGCCGGCCTAGTGTAGACAACCACCGGTGAAGATGGCAGTCAATCAGCATGCTGATGAAGACCTCGACAACCCTGACAACGGACGATAGTCGTATTTTGTCTCTAGCCTCCCCCTCCTCTTTAAAGTATTAGCAGAAATGTGTAAAAATGTATCTTGGTCAAATTGAACTGAATAAACAAACCCAGCATGCAAAATATCGCTTCTCTATTTTGCCGACAATCGTAAATGTTCACAGCTTCTCCGTCTGGCTTCTGACATAAATGACAAAAAGGCTTAACTTTAACTTATATGGCAGTTTTTTAACACAGGAAGCCTAAAGAATTGAAGAAAGTTAGAATTAATAATAAGACGTTCTCAAGCGCATCCTCGTACACCTAATGTTAACGCCGTTATGAATGAATTAATTAATAATCACTTGTTCCGAAAATGAAATGAAAGATTATTTTAATCTCGTTTTATGCACACGTGGGTTAGCTTAGGCCAAGGAACCTCCGGGGACGATGAATAACTTGAATTATCAAAATGTGATAGGCTCGTACTTTAGTTGGGAGTCAATTAGTCAAACACCAGTACTAACAACGCTTGAGGTCAGTTTTAGCATATGGGATAATGCCCGCTTTGATCTCGTGTTGTGCGCAAAGGAGATGACGGATAAAAGTGACTCATTTAAGTTTCAAAATGGCCTGATGACATGCTCGCAAGTCCCACATCGCTACTACCAATATCAAGCAAAAAATGGGTATATACATGTACATGTTTTGGTAGAACAATGAGTTTAAGCGTGACATAGGACCTTCACTTTCCATTGCGTACCTAAACCAATGGATAAAATTGTGTTAGCCTTTGGACGACAGGAGACTAGCTTAGCAAAGTTCTAACATGCCACGCACGAGATCATAACGATGAAATGATTACCTTAATCTGTTTCCTGCGCCAAAAATAGTGGGCAGTCAATCATATCAATATAGACAACCAATGAGAGACCACTTGTCATTACGGTAGTCAATGATTGACCACTTGCCTAATACGACAACCAATGTTAGTACACTTGCCAATAAATATAAGTATGGAATTTTGCGGAATTTAAGTGCCAGATAGTTGATAAATCCGAACTCTACTTGGGGCAAAGACGCATCGGTCTTCATCTCACATATAATGGCTGAGGTATATATACACAGTGAGGATGATATAACCATGATTTGTGGTGATCTATATTCACACGTTGGGAAAGAGCAAGATGTCATGATTGTGTAGATGATGTGCCGCCAAGAGAGATTCTCGAACCGGCATTTCGTTCGTTATATCGTTTCGTTCGTTAGAAGTGTTCACTTCCTGTGATCAGGGTGTTTGCAATGAGAAGGTATCATTAGTCGAATATCATCATAGACACCTTCTTGAATCTGACTACCATGTCTTTGACCTTTTCATGATAGAAATCAATGACCCTTTGAACCGAATTATTCATACCTCTTTAAACTGCCTGACTTAAGAAACCGCGTAGTTGAACACATTGAAGTGAATGCTAAACCCATGATCTGAAAGAACACGAAACAATATCAATTAATTTTGAATATACATTCAAAATACATGCATGTCAATGTTGCATGAACTTCTCGTTCCAAAAGGTAGTAATTAGACTCTAGCCAGCCCCCACTCCACATTCAAGTATTAGCAGAAATGTGTAAAAATGTATCTTGTGTCAATTATATTTAATAAACAAACCCAGCATGCAAAATATCGCTTCTCTATTTAGCCAACCATCGCTAACACCGCTTGCGTTCACTTCCAGCATAGTGAATTTTATTCATCGACAATGCAACGGCAATGCGCACATTGATCTCACGTTGGGCGTAAACGAGTCTGACGGATGAAAGCGACTCTTTCAATTGGCGTGTTCTCCAAGATAACATCCTCGCAAGTCCCACCACGCTTTTAGTGCGTCTAAAACCCGTTTGGTGTAGGTCTATTAGCGTTTGATTTAAGAAATGTCTGACATGCCACACACTAGTTCATAAATAAATAAATGATTACCTCAATCAGAGTCTCCTGCACCAAAGTGGTTTGTTTCTTTTCTATATGTTTCCGGTTATATTTGCTCAAAGCGACAGTGAGTGATAGACCACTCGACAGTGATGATAACCTATGATAGATCACTTGCCAGTAACGACAGCCAATGATAGACCATTGCTTAAAACGACAGGTTATAAATACCTAGGAATTGTGGTTACTAGCATTCGGAATGGGACAAAAGCGGTTCGACATTAGCGAAAATTTGGGGATTTAAAGAGTTTAAAGAGATAGAAAAGATGCAAGTAAGGCATGGGGCGATTACGTTGTAAATGTAATCGAACACGATTACGATTACTTTGAAATGTCATGATTACGATCTACAGGAAATATGAAAGTAATCGATTACGATTACATTGAAAGTAATCATGATTATAATCATGATTACTATCTATGTTTTTTAGTAAAAGAACCCTTGACTAGATCATTAAGTAGCTATTTCAACAAAAAGTAAATATTGGATGAGTGGGGCCACACATATGTAGACTGGGCAGCTTGTTTGGGAGAGCGGCGGATTTCGGATCATAGGGATGTGTGTTCAATTCGACGGGAAATTTTTTTGAGGGCATTTACTGAGGGTTACAGCCCACGGTAGTCACTTTCTGAAGAACAATCCTCGACTGTAATTAGTTATTTCAAGAATAATTAAAATACTACTATCGCAGTTATATTAGATATATTAAAGCTACATGTGGAGCTGACCGTTGCAACGGCTGTACCAAAATAAACATAAACAGGAAATGTTATCTTTGAGCGGCGGTACCAGCTTATGACCACAAGCAGTGTCAACAGCCACCGCCAAAGAAAAAGTGGCGCTCCGGACGCTTCTATTGTCTCAATTTAGCGCTTGGGCGCCCCTGTCGGTGGTACCAGTAAACGGCTTGTGTACACACGTTTATGACGTTTTAAATCAGCACAAGTTTTCATTTTTGTGGCGGAAAATTCATGAATTTGAAATGTTTTGCTCATTGGCAGATAATTGGTGAGCGACATGCTAGGTGTTTATGGTCTGTTATGAACCTTAAGGCCTTAGTTTTGTGTTCTTATACGCAAATTTGGCATTCAAAAACAGCGAAACAACTCCACATGCAGTTTTAAAGTAGTAAGTTTAATATAAAAAACACAATATCTAATTTTGTTACAAATCCGCTGCAATTATTCTGATCTTCCTGATAAGGCGGTCTTGTGGGTAACAGAACTTTATATGTCCTCAATATGTTAAAGTTGCATGTCGAGTTCTTTCCCGCCAAAACTAAGCCCAGGCGAAATTTATATCAAAATTTGCAGAAAACTCTACTGTTTCATTCTATAAATTCAGAAACCTGATAAACATCGCCGTTTCGGCTGCGGTGTGGCAAACGTGTCTATCCCTGGACACCACAGAACTCGGTCGCGGCACTGCTACTTATACCAAAGCATCGCGAAGCACACAAACTGATGACGTTTACCACTAAAATGAAAGCTTGTGGTAAATTGATATCACGGACAAGGCTAAGAGACACTATTTGGCAGTCTGGCATGGGTGGAGTATAGACAAAAGAAGTCTTGAATGATTCAAGGACTGATTCTTATTTGTATTTTGACTTCTTTAGTTTTGGCGGGAAAGAGCTCGACAGGCAACTTTAAATGGCAGGTAATAAAGCAATCCACAATGCTATAGCACAATACATCTATGCCGAGAAGAATAACACAAGCATCCAACCCCATCTCATCACAGCCCCCAACCACCCTTTCCAAACCATACAGGTGGCTCAATCTGGACCACACCTAGTTATCTAATGGGAAAGATAATTATAGTAGTAGAAGGTGGTCCACTTTCGGGTAACCAGCCGGCTTAATTTGTTATATCTGGTTATGTCTCGGGGTAAGGCACAAAGGACCGGAAGGGGGTAGGGGTGGTTTGGGGTGGGGGTGCATCTCTACAGAGTGACTCCAGTGGCCAGTTTCCATTTATACGGCGACGTAGAAAGTGTGACGCTCAGTTTGGAGACAAAAGCAGCCTGAGTGAAAATACGATTACGATTACTTGGAAAATGTAATCGATTACGGTTACAATTACTTGGAAAATGTAATCAATTACAATCGTGATCGATTACTGATCACGGTTCAGATGTTCTGCACAGAAGCTCGCCATCGAGTTAGGTCGCTACCTACCTACCGCTATATTGCGCGGAAATAGGCAACACAATTATTGAAGATGAGTACCATGTCCTATTACGTTGTCTCAAATTTACTGGTATTCGCTAAGAATGTAGTGAGTTTGTATACAGGAATCAGGCAAGGTTTGAAAACTTTAGAATTTTAATGTCAACGAAGGAATCTCTGTCACACGGAAACTAGCAATGTTTGTATATATCGTTGAAATTCGGATCCGAGTCAACACCACTGATTGTTAATGTCCCTGCACAAAATGTTATGTCATTTGGGCCTGAAGGCCTTGAAGATGAAATAAACAACAATATCCAATGATAGACTACTTGCTTAAAACGACATCCAGGGATAGACCATTTGCTTTACCGACAGCCAATAATTGGCCATTTGCCAATAACGATGACCCATTGACCTGGAACCACCCAGCAATTTAAGCAAGGACATAGCGCAAAACCTCTTGTAATATATTTTTTTTGGTTCGAGAACATGTCTAAGACTCTTTTCTAGAGCCGTAGACAATCTTTACATTTTGTGCTATGGAAACCTAATCCATTGAATGTTATTTTGGGCCACCGATCCGCTCTGGACCTTGAAGGCCATCTTCTGCAGGGGCGAATACAAGGAGTGGTGATGGGGGGGGGGGGGGGGTGGCGGTTAAACCTCCAAAACTTACTCAAAGTCAAAGACAATTGCGACGCCTGAACATTTCGCGTTTAAAGTTACTATTACAACAAAAAGTAAACATTCATTGTGATCCAAATCTGGCGGAGAAAAAACGTGTGTACAGTGACGTTGATGTGCTGGTGACGTAACACGCATGAAGTAATCTCCGCCAGGGCGAGCGCCAACGACTAACTTTCGTTATTGGCCAGGATTCGCGACTGGCAGCGCCTCCTTGAGGCAGAGTGTTATACAGTGTTTACAGCTGTTCCAACAGCCGCGGCGCCTCACGTGATCTGACGGAACACCCCCGCCGCAAAATTTTTTGAAATAGTAACTTTAATTTTATTGAAATTAAGTGAATGTCAATTTATTGCATAAGATCTGTATATCAATACAGCGACATCTCGCTAAACCGGTCGACTGCGACTAACTACTCGATACAGATCAGTGATCAGATTGGAGAATATCAGCATATAGCCCCATACAGTGACGCGCGCAGTAAGCAATATGGCATCAGTTTGATTAAGAGTAGACCAATGATTGCATTTGAGAAACACTTTGCATTGTTTACAAGTGTGCGTAACTTTGGAAAGTCACATCGTCGAAGAACGACACCATAATATAAGCCAATAGCTCGGTACTTCTCTTTGCCTCAATAAAAAGTCCGGAGTCCTTTGCGTTGCTTGCCCTTGACACAGTAAAGGTTAAGATGTCCCCCAAAGCAGACTCCTTCTCAAATCCGACAACGACGGCTTTTACCTTCGCATGGTAGAAATCACATGACCCTTTGAACTGAATTATTCCTGCCTCGTTACATTGACGGATGCAATCAAATGCTTTCACTATGTAAACTTTAAAGTGATTGTGATTGAAAAAGTCGATACATTCGTCAGTGACAGTCATAACTGAGGAACACAGAGGAAGTAAGCTTTGCGTCTCCCGTTGGAAAGGGAGTCGTACAGGCTTTATATTCTGTCTTCCATCCCGCCTTTGTGACGTCAAGCACCGCGTTTTCCAGTCGTCAGGTACAGGAATTGGTCGGCGATTGTTGTCGTCTATGAGGACGGCATGCATCAGTGCTGCCCCCAAGCGGCGCCCGGAAGTTTTATCCCGTATGTCAAACTTTATTTCCTGAGAGCTCGTTCCGACATAGGAGACAGACACTTCTGTCTCTGTCGGCGTTTGTAATACGCACTGTGCGTTAACCGAGTGTTCGTTTAGGACTTCGTAGAACTGCTCGTCGAGGGTAAAGTTCATATATAAATTGGGACCGCCGGGGTAAAATCCATATTGGCTGATATGGGAATCTGTGTAGTTGAACACATTGAAGTGAATCCCGAACCCATGACCTGGAAGGCCATGAAATATTATGGTCAAGTACAACTTTTAGGTAAACAGTCAAAATACTTACATATCAGGATATATCAGATTCATCTAGCGGAACGATTTTTCATGTACTATGTCACTCAAGTTTAAAAAGACAATCAAAGTAAAAAAAAATAAAAATGATCGAAATATTTTTACCCAGTTGTTTCATCCAATGCAGCTTGCATTTTTTCACAGTCACCTTCGCCTTAACGTACACATTGTCTATATCTATGGCAAAGTCTGACCTATAAAAACAATTACATGCATATCAGTGGCTGGATGTGCTCATTAAATTAAAACGATGAACGATGTATCACAAGGGACGCGGATATTTACCACATATGAATGGTTTGTACTAGACAATTAAGGCGTGGCATTCACGCTAGGAGATAAATAATGTTCACCTTAGTAGAAAAAATAAGTAGCATTAAATGCTGCAGATAAAAAACTATATTTCAAATGGTTCAGGACCTCTGGTGGCGTTTACTCGTTTCTTTCTCGTAATAGGAAGTAAAAGAACATATAAACATCTTACGTACGAATTATCAGGGATCAAAGGCAGCTGTGAAATGTCTTGAAATGGCCCTAGGTCATCCATGTCCAGCTGACAGAGAACTAAAAATAGAAAATTTCACATTGCATTTCCTCCAGACACAGTGAGCCTCAACCATTGAGCAGGCTTCCCTGCATATTTGTCATGGGTTCGGATCCTGGGAACATCTGCGGCATGTTTCACCTATCATATTGCATTATTCCAGGAGGGTCTGTTGCCCAGTTAACTTAAATGTGCACAAAAATGGTCTAAGGACCAAGATTTTATTTACGATATGAACCCAATTGGAAAGTTGAAATTTCATATTTACTTTATTACATTGATTTAATATTTAAGCAAATTTAGATAAATATATATGATAAAATATAGATATATATATATAAAATATATATACAAATGAAAGTGGATTATATACATATTACAAAATAAGAAAAATTATTGTAGTTTCTATACACTAGTATATTTTATACATTAATAAAAAATTATAACAATAGAAATATACTAATATATATTATATAATATTATATAATAAATGCCAGTAGTAATGTTTGGCGTTCCATACATTAATATCGCATCGGCGTTCCATCGCTTAATGACGCCTTGCGCTTATGTTTTGTGTACACTTTGGCTGTGTTTGATAAACAATGGTTGTATTCGCTGTCGTCTTGTGTTTGTGGTTTTGTTATAATGGCGAGAAATATGATAAATAAATGTGTGGATTTTAATACATTATTGTATAAATTATTGTATAAATTCTTGTACAAATTTATGTATTATTATAATTTATTAGATCTATATAAAGGATAAAAAAACTTTGAATAGCTTAACTTATAATTATATGCATAAATTACATGATTAAATAGGAAATTAGGTAGATGTCTTTTCTTTCCTTTTCTCATATTGCGCTAATGCCAGTTCCTCGTAGAGTTAATAAAAATAATATAATACATAAGTTTGTGGGGCAAATTTGGATCAGATATTCATTCAAGGCCCTGATATTCTACCCAGTCTGACTGAAATACGCAGCCACACATACAAACGCCACACAAAGAAACATATATCAAGTTCGGCTCCAGCTACCCTCACAACCACAGTTATGAACAATTTATGGAAACCATCTGGAGTTTAAAGTATGTATACATAATTTTATTGCATATACTTGCCATAGACCTCCACTCGATTACGCTCTCACGACGAAAGAGGTCGTTCGTTCTTCACACCATTTGCAGAGCCACAGGCGCTCAGATCTGCTGACGGAACCACCGAGGTAAATAAACAATACCCCCCACCCCCCCCGCTCAGGCACCGTGAAGATAAGATTGGCGATGCCCTAGTGGCCAGGGTGATTTAGCACCTAGCGTAGTCCCATATGAGACAGTTGTTGCTCCGCACAACAGTCTCATGTCCTCATGTAGGAAATGAGGGTGTAAGATTTGTTTTTGTGGGCGACTGTTAACACGGAGACTTCAACCAAAATAACAAGATAAGTTGTAAGATGCATACTTTTAGAAACTATTGCCATACCCCAAAAAGTTCTCGCCATCAGCACCGCTTCTCGCCACGCGTGTTTGTAAAATGCCGTACAGGATTTGATAGACCGGACATGTGGCGTTGTTTCCCAACAACGTCACATGGGGCTACACCTATATTAATGCGCGAGTCACGCCGAAGACACTAACCTTCCTTGGCACGTTGTAGACTAGACTATTTCCGGAATATCTGTATGTATATCTGTATTATCTCCTTTAATGTGCCATTCACAGGTGTTGCATTCAGGTGGGCAGCCCTGTGACCGCGCTGTTCGAAGCTCATCTGCTCATATTGCTAGCTCAATGGTCAAGGCCGCCACGGCCCCCATTCGACTTTTGTCCTGAGCAAGGCTACTACGCTATGGAGCGCGATTTATATATTTATTTATAAAATTTAAGTATACTGCGATTATTGATGTGCAATTCATTTTCCGCTAATATTATACAAAAACCTGTTCGCCATATACTCATGATAAATGTCTAAAATTGTCATTGTTCTTCGCGCCATCAATACAACATCATTAGAGGCTACGAGATCTTAGTGACATGACACCCCGGGCCTCTAGGTTACACACCAGTAAGTGATGCGTAGAAAAGTATATTGTAAAGTTTCAGGTGACTGGGTGAGCTCAAAACAACTCATATAGCTATCACTTATGCTCTGGGATGTCAGGTGCTAGGCTCGAGCTCGACTCACAAGCATACAGTGGAGGCTTCTCTCTGCTACTGGTAGGCTATTTTTTACAACACCCGAAGTCAGAGGATTCATTTACGGATTACTAGAAAGGCACTGAGTGCCGGCGTAATAGAATAACATGTCCGTCCGTGATATCCTGTCTGGCCACGTTTCTGTCATGCCACTAACCCTAACCTGGGGCCGTATTCATAATCGCCACTTAGGCTACCCCACTAGACTTAGCGCTATAGTATTTGGAAGATTTGTCGAACGAATATCATAAGTAGTCACCCAAAAAGTAGATTTTCTGAATTAAGAAAGTGCTAAAATTGTAGTGGACTTTTTAATCATGAGGACCGCCACAAGGAGCTGGTGAGGCTAATACTAAAATGCACTTTTCGTGCGTAATTTACGAGGAGATCATAAATACGGCCCAAAACCTAAATCCTAACCGTAACCCTAAACAGAACCTTAAGCATAACCCTAACCCTAACCCGACCCTAAGCTAACACTCAACCTAACCTACATAGGCTATTTAAATAGCAAGACCATTCGCTGCGCATGTGAACTCGTCAGCCGGACCACTTTATCACGCCCGACAGGTTATCATGCTTCCGACAGAGGGGGTGGGGGGGAGGGGGGGGGGGGGGGAGGGCTGCACTGATTATAATTCGGTAAATACTGTGCCGCCCAAATGACCCCCTTTTTCCTTATTGTTTTCTCTATCCTCGGTCGGAGCAGAAATCAACAATTTCTCTCGATGTGCCCACCTGAGACGGCAGTTTTATCAACATTGCAGCTCTTGACCATATATTCCAGGTGATATCGAAAGTGTTTTAATAGCGAGCTCTAGCGAGCTATTATGGTAACGTATACAAAGGGAAAAAAAACAAAAAACTAAAAAAAAAGTAAAATATTAAAAATGATACGTTTGGCTTCCCATACATTGCCATACTATACGATTAAAAAAACGTCAACCGCGCGTCATGGCGGCGAGTGAAGGCGATAATAGGAGCCATTTCAGAAAGTTCCAGAATATATAACAGAATATACGCCTACAATTATTATTTTATTGCTTTATTTGTCCGAATAAGGTAGAATAATGATTATGAAAACTATAAAACATTGATTACATTTTTATTCACAATTTCTCCCGGCTACTGGCGGAACGCCGTCTGATGCTAACATCCGGAAAATGCGAATCTGGCAAACGCGTTCGAATCTCAACTTTTTTTTGCTGTTTGGCATAGATCTAAGTCATAAGAAATTTAGACAAGGTGTGTATTATTTTTGAAAGTTATCTGTTTATTTCAACTGATTGCTATGACAGTTTTCATGAATATTTCGGCCCCTGGTTGTCAATTTTTTAAGTCAGACAAGTGACCAAGTCGAGTGTCGTCTTCGCGTCTGTCAAACTGTCAACCCTGGTCAAATTAGACAAATAACTGACTTAGTCGTTGATTTGTTGACGTCTACTTGTCAGTACGTTTTGTTGAGATTGAAGGTTGGTATTTTGATATACAACCATCTAACTTGACAGCTTTGGCCAGTTTTTATCTTGAACTAAAGTTTTAGTCCAAGCTAAAACAAGTCAGATAAAGTCTGCATGTTTACCTGTTTTAGCCATAGATTAGCCTGAATGTTCAGACGGTACAGTCTTAACACTTGTTCTTGTGACTGTAACAGTAAGCATCAGACTGTCAAACTGTAACGTCTGAACATTCAGGCTAGCCATAGATATCATATGGATATGGTCAGGGAGACAGGAATGTCGAATGAAATCAATCTGGACTGGTTGAAAGAACAAGCATAGCTGTGGTCAACACCAGTGTCACTGTCAGTGACCCTGACAGAAGTAGGTCTATTGCTATTAGGAATGCAGGGTTTACTTTGATGATTTGGAATCATGTTTAGACCGAGTTATTTTGGGCCATTTGGGGCCTTTGGCTTTAAACCACTGTCTGTCACTGTAAAACTAAAAAGTAGGTAGGGTAAACACTAAATTTTCCATATGACATCAAATTTCAGCTGCAGTTTTTGCCTTTTTAAGTATAACAATTTAATTCTGGTCTCTATTATGATTCCAAACCTATATTTTAGATGCCTCCACCCATGAAATATACATAGCTCTAATTTGTAGAGTTTATTTGAGACAAATTAAATAGGATTTTAAACAAAAACTGTAAATATTTTATTATCGGTATATATTGTTCATAGATCTATACTATTTCCTAACATTTGACACCTTTTGCCTAATTCTGACACATATCTCTAGGACATCAAAATTTCAGCTGCAGTTTTTGCCTTTTTAAATATAACAATTTAATTCTGGTTTCTAGATTCCAAACCTATATTTCAAATGCCTCCACCCCTGAAATATATAATTTGAAGAGTTTAATTGAGAAAAATTAAACAGGAGTTTAAACCAAAACTGTAAATATTTTAAGAATATTTTATTATATATTGTTCACATGACTTAATATTTCCTATTTTTGACACATTTTTCCTACTTTTGACACCCCAGGATAATTCAGATTTATTCACAACCATATCACTCATCTATGATTTGAAAAAATAGCTGTTTTTCAATGCTATTTTTGTTAATTTTCAAAGGATTTTAATCTATATAACTTATTTAAATTAATGCCATTATTACAATTTTTAATCAAATGCAGAATGTATATATTTTATTCCTCTTAAAGCAACATTTTAAGTTTAAAATTGCCCAATACAATAATTTTCAATGTCAAATGTCAAAAACTGGTTTCCCTGCCAGACAAATATAGATCTAGATTACCATCACAAAACAATATAGGACATACAAATATTTTCATATCCAGTCTATTTGGGCATGAAAATTAAACATATCACTGGCTATTTTAGGACAATAATAGCTAGGATATCAACAGTTTAACAAATACTGAATGAAATCCCTTTTCCCGAAACTAAACAGCCCCTCTTAAAATGTCAAGCTTTGAGTATATTCACACAAAAATGGTTGTACTTTGTATTGTCAACATCCCCTTGCTGACAAATAATTAAAATATTAATCAAAAAGGCAACAATTATTCAATAAAAAGTTTAATAAAAAAGACAACAATGATTGAATTAAAAGTTTAATAAAAAAGGCAACAATTATTGGATTCAAAGTTAAATAGAAAAAAGCAACAATTATTGAATTAAAAGTTTAATAAAAAAGGCAACAATTACTGAAACAACGGATACCAAGTATACATAATAAACAGGGTTTAGCATGTAAAAGTGTCTACCGGTAAATAGGCAACTAACATATGGTCAGTTTACTTCATTTTACTTATACACTGGTGCGACTTATCTATGGCTCAAGTCTAATTATTTCTCAAAATCGGTGGGTGTGACTTATACACTGGAAATTTGGTAACGTATATATGTCCAGTTTACTTATCTTTTTTTATCTTTACTTTCTAAAAACATTTTTTGTGAGAGATACCAGTATTACATTGGTAGCAAATTGTATGGATCTAGGATGATAGAAGAAGACAGATGATGATAAAACATACATTGTACTTTTGACATGTGGTGAGTGTTCAAGAAACTTACTCGTGGTGTATTTAGCAACGTTTCAGTATATGTTCTCATGGACAGGTCACAACCGCATAAAGCATGCTATAAAACATGTTATAGATTGCTAGAATGATAGAAGAAGAAGGATGCTGATAAAACATACTTCTGACATGGTGTGAGTGTTCAAGAAGCTTACTCATGGTGTATTTAGCAATTGTTCAGTATCTGTTCTCATGGATAGGTCACAACAGGCAATGAAAATATGTTTTTCATGAAGGAGTTACCTCCGAAAATAGTTTTAATAGAAATGATATAGATCTACTAAAGTACTTCTAATATAAATAGAAATATTTATGGACATGTTGTCATCAATTATTTTTTTGCCATATTGGGCCACTTGCTGTGAAAGGGTGTAGCTTTGTTATGAATATATACCTGGTACATAGATAGGTATAGATTGCTATATATCTATGACCAGCTTTAAACTTGATTTAAAAATATCTCATCAACCTATATATAATTTTAGCAAAATGAAAAAAGGGTCAGAAAATTAAAAATGAATAAGATATTAATTATCATAAAATAGATCTAATATGATTAATTATAACCTCAAGCAACTACTTATTTTTGTATTTCTCTGCATATATAACTTTAAGCCCAAATATTACCGTTAAACAACTAAGCCATCCATCTTATTTTTAATTAAAAGAAATAGATAAAAACATCATTTCTATAACTTAAATAAGATATTTCAGTACAAGCAGCTTTCAAAATATAAACTACTTCAGCTAATACAGCAGATATAAGACATCATCTAGTCAACTCAACCCACGACACGCGCGACCCATCACCTACTCAACCCCAAGCCAACTCGACCCCAAGCTAACTAAGCCCCAAACCAACTATACCCGTGTTGGTTTTTGGTCTAGTTGTCTAGAAACCTATAAGATTAGGACAGCTGGCTGCTGCAGTTGATACAGCAGCTTTAAGAGCTAGGCCTTTATTATTTTTTATTTTGGGTGAGCTCGCAACTTAGGCAATGCCTATTCATATTAAAGTTAAGCTCTTGAATATATTCCAGTTGATCGACTATTATAACAAGAGCGCGAGTTAGCGGGGAGTTAGGCAATTTTATTGGCCCGACATCAAGCTGTAGCAGCCCGACAAACTTCATTATCCGCCTGAGGCCTTTGCCTCACATAGATGCTAGGCGTTAACATGTCTCCTTGCTTTGTTGGTTTACTTCGCATACAACGTTCGAAGTAAAATGTTTAACGCTTACAACCATGTCCACATGTTGTGAGCCAGTCAGCTTCTTTACACCATATATTAAGTATGTATTAGTAAGTCTTATATATTGATTAAGAAACAACATGCGCAGCTAGGCAGCTAGGCAGCTGTAACTATGGCAACGACTGTTGCCGGAAGTGAGGCAGAGTTCGCCCTCTGGGCAGGAACACCCGTCAGCAGCACCCGCTGTACTTGCAATGACGCTTGCGGGTATGACCGGACACGTTGAGGAATGGATCCGTTAAGTTGCACTTCCAATGTCGCGTGTGTTTAGGATCCGTTATCTGATAATATTTATTTCCATCACTAAAATTATACACACAGATTGAGCCTCCAAGTGAATTTCAGAAACTCGATGTCAATGACCATGTTTTGGCACACTAACTTACAGTATTTCCACACTACATTAATCATGATAACTATATAGTCTTTACGACCTCATCAAATCCGGATGTTGTGTACCCGAGTGGGGTACTATTATACAAATCTGGTGAGGGGGTTCCGCAGATGCCTTGATGCACGAGAGAGCGGATATTTGTGATGAAAAAGATACCCCTATGGAGCGGATGTTTTAAAACTTGCGACGGGGAAGGCGGGGGGGGGGGGGGGGGAGTCGCGGGCTCTGAAAAGGTGCCTCCATAGGGCGTGCTGCCGCGAAAATTAATATCGACAGTATACTGTTGAGGCCTCATCCTGACAGTACGAGCCTCGATAGGCGGAACCAGATTCATGTAGGCCGGAAATCCTGCTGTTGCTTGGGCGTCCATCTCCTGAAAGCGAAAAAAATAGTATTGTGATATATTCGTACGTATATACGTACACACGTGTATGTACGTACGTATAGCTATCTATATGGCGAAAACCATACAACTTGGCTTATAAAGTGGGATTATTAATATCTTTATTGCCATAAAGCGTGTGTCAGCGTACCCGGACCGGGCCGTTGATGTCGGTGTAGGGCAACCACTTCGGGGAGTCTGACTTCATGTAGTCTATCATGATGGTCTTGATGCGGTAGTTTAGCGTCAGAGGACTGAAGGATGACTGCAAGGCGATCCCTTCCAACTGGTGGGCAACCAGGAAATCAACCTGAGGAGAAAACATAGCTTTCAAAAATAATTACAAGGAAATATCCAGGATTTCGCAGGCGAAGAAGATGGACACTGTCCCCAAAGGATGAGAGGATACACCACTTAGTAGCATTTTGCAGTTAAGGTCCGTGCCATTTTAAAATTACTTAATTACATTAAAGGCGCATTGCGCTTACTTAGGGAGTAAATAGGGTCGTAAATAAGCTGCGTCTGGTAAACAGAATCAGCATTGTTCAAGGTAAGGTATATAGTGTCGCGAACTACATTAAGCACTCATGGGCTCTACAAACCACCGTTCCACAGTCCTGGCACGGACGTGGCACTGATATAAAATGAACTGTGATTGGTTTAATATGCGTGACATATTTATCAGAGCCGCTAGAGTAAGAATTATGTTGCGGACATTAAATAAACACTTTTTAACCTATGGCCTCATTGTGAATATAAATATCGCCAATAGATGCCAGTAATATACTCAATCTGAAGCAACAAATAATACACTCCATAAATCGTTAGTGTTAGTTGCCTGTACCTGGATCCTCGGCGGCCAAGTCGCCCACCACAGTGGGCGGTCACATTCACCAGGTCGAGGTGAAGAAAACAGTGGCTCCCGCAACGGGCGGCACCAACCGCATCAAGTATGTCCTCAACAAAGTCGACGGCGGCCACGCCAATGACGTCGGCCTGGACCGCAGGATCTACATCCTGCCGGCCTAGTGTAGACAACCACCGGTGAAGATGGCAGTCAATCAGCATGCTGATGAAGACCTCGACAACCCTGACAACGGACGACAGTCGCAATTCGTCTCTAGCCTCCCCCTCCTCTTTAAAGTATTAGCAGAAATGTGTAAAAATGTATCTTGGTCAAATTAAACTGAATAATAAACCTAACATGCAAAATATCGCTTCTCTATTTAACCGACAATCGTAAATGTTCACAGCTTCTCCGTCTGGCTTTTGACAACGGTACACAAAAAATAGGCGTTAACATATGCGGCATATTTGAACACTGAAAATTCAAAGAATTGAAGAAAGTTAGAATTCAAAATAAGACTTGTCAAGTGCATCCTCGTTCACCTAATAATTGTTTTAGACCCGTTTCGTTCACACGAGGGTCACATGATGCCAAGATACCTCCGCGGATAATAATAATAAATGATTTGAATAAGCAAAGTGTGTCTTGATGGCTGTCGAAGGACCTCACAGCTTCGTGCTGTCAATTAAGTCAATTAGTGTAGCGAAAGTGCTAACACCGCTGGCGTTCACTTCCAGCATAGTGAATTATATTCAACGACAATGCAACGGCAATGCGCGCATTGATCTCACGTTGTGCGTAAACGAGTCTGACGGATGAAAACGACTCTAGTGGCGTGTTCTCCAAGATGACATCCTCGTAAATCCCACCACGCTATCACCAATCTGAAGCATGAAATGGCCATATGCATGTTTTTCTTTAGAACGATGACCTTGAGCGGGACCTTGGATATTTCCTTGTTTGTGCGTCTAAACCCCGTTTGGTACAGGTCTATTAGCGTTTGATTTAAGAAATGTCTGACATGCCACACACTAGTTCATAATGATGAAATTATTACCTCAATCAGAGTCTCCTGCGCCAAAGTGGGTTGTTTCTTTTCTATATGTTTCGGGTAATATTTGCTCAAAGCGACAGTTAGAGATAGACCACTCGACAATAACGACAACCTATGATAGATCACTTGCCAGTAACGACAGCCACTAATAGACCATTGCTTAAAACGACAGGTTATAAATACCTAGGAATTGTGGTTATTAGCACTCGGAATGGGACAAAAGCGGATTCGACATTAGCGGAAATTTGGGGACTTAAAGAGTGTAAAGAGATAGAAAAGATGCAAGTAAGGCATGGGACGATTACGTTGTAAATGTAATCGAATACGATTACGATTACTTCGACTTTTCATCATTACGATTACGATTTACAGGAAATATGAAAGTAATCGATTACGATTAAGATTACATTGAAAGTAAATCCTGATTACAATCATGATTACTATCTATGTTTTTAATAAAAGAACCCTGGACTAGATCATTAAGTAGCTATTTCAACAAAAAGTAAATATTGGATGAGCGGGGCCACACATATGTAGACTAGACAGCTTGTTTGGGAGAGCGGCGGATTTCTGATCATAGGGATGTGCTTTTAATTTCCGACGGGAAAATTTGTTGAGGGCATTTATTGAGGGTTACAGCCCACGGTAGTCACTTTCTGAAAAACAATCCTGGACTGTAATCAGTTATTTTAAGAATCATCAAAATATTACTATCGAAGTTATTATATTAGATATATTAAAGTAGTAAGTTTAATATAAAAAAACACAATATCTAATTTTGTTACAAATCGGCTGCAATTGTTCTGATCTTCCTGATAAGGAGGTCTTGTGGGTAACGGAACTTTATATATCCTCTATATGTTAAATGGCAGGTCATAAAGGAAGCCACAATGCTATAGCACAATACATCTATGCCGAGAAGAATAACACAAGCATCCAACCCCATCCCATCACAGCCCCCACCCACCCACTCCAAACCTTACAGGTGGCTCAATCTGGACCACACCTAGTTATCTAATGGGAAAGATAATTAGAGTATTAGAAAGAGGTCCACTTTCGGGTAACCAGCCGGCTTAATTTGTGATATCTGGTTATGTCTCGAGGTAAGGCACAAAGGACCGGAAGGGGGTAGGGGTGGTTTGGGGTGGAGATGCATCTCTACAGAGAGACTCCAGTGGCCAGTTTCCATTTATACGGCGACGTAGAGAGTGTGGCGCTCAGTTTGGAGACAAAAGCAGCCCGAGTGAAAATAGTCAAGTAATCATCAACAGTAATGACGATTACGAATAAATTAGCAATGCAATCGATTACAATTACGATTACATTGCTCTTATAACAAATGTAATCGATTAGATTACGATTACTTGGAAAAATGTAATCGATTACGGTTATGATTACTTGGAAAATGTAATCAATTACAATCGTGATCGATTACTGATCACGGTTCAGATGTTCTGCACATAAGCTCGCCATCGAGTTAGGTCGCTACTAGAAAATCGTTTATGTAAATATTGCGCGGAAATAGGCAAAAGAATTATTGAAGATGAGTACCATGTCCTATTACGTTGCCCCAAATTTACTGATATTCGCTAAGAATATAGTGAGTATGTATACAGGAATCAGGCAAGGTTTGAAAACTTTAGAATTTTAATGTCAACGAAGGAATCTCTGGCACACGAAAACTAGCAATGTTTGTATATATCGTTGAAAATCGGATCCGAGTCAACACCACTGATTGTTCATGTTCCTGCACAACATATTATGTCATTTGGGTCTGAAGGTCTTGAAGATGAAATAAACAACAATATCCAGTGATAGACTACTTGCTTAAAACGACATCCAGGGATAGACCATTTGCTTTACCGACATCCAATAATTGGCCACTTGCCAATAACAATCACCCATCGACCTGGAACCACCCATCATTTAAGCAAGGACATAGCGCAAAACTTCTTGTAATATATTTTTTTTGGTTCGAGAACATGTTTAAAACCCTTTTCCAGAGCCGCAAACAATCTTTACATTTTGTGCTATGGATAACCTAATCCATTGAATGTTATTTTGGGCCACCGATCCGCTCTGGACCTTGAAGGCCAGCTTCTGCAGGGGCGAATACAAGGGGTGGTGGGGGGGGGAGGTTAGGCCTCCAAAACTTACTCAAAGTGAAAGACAATTGCGACGCCTGAACATTTCGCCTTTAATTTTATTGAAATTAAGTGAATGTCAATTTATTGCATAAGATCTGTATATCAATACAGCGACATCTCGCTAAACCGGTCGACTGCGACTAACTAATCGATACAGATCAGTGATCAGATTGGAGAATATCAGCATATAGCCCCATACAGTGACGCGCGCAGTAAGCAATATGGCATCAGTTTGATTAAGAGTATACCAATGATTGCATTTGAGAAACACTTTGCATTGTTTACAAGTGTGCGTAACTTTGGAAAGTCACTTCGTCGAACAACGACACCATAATATAAGCCAATAGCTCGGTACTTCTCTTTGCCTCAATAAAAAGTCCGGAGTCCTTTGCGTTGCTTGCCCTTGACACAGTAAAGGTCAAGATGTCCCCCAAACCAGACTCCTTCTCAAATCCGACAACGACGTCTTTCACCTTCGCATGGTAGAAATCATATGACCCTTTGAACTGAATTATTCCTGCCTCGTTACATTGACGGATGCAATCACATGCTTTAACTATGTAAACTTTAAAGTGATTGTGATTGAAAAAGTCGATACATTCGTCAGTGACAGTCATAACTGAGGAACACAAAGGAAGTAAGCTTTGCGTCTCCCGTGGGAAAGGGAGTCGTACAGGCTTTATATTCTGTCTTCCATCCCGCCTTTGTGACATCAAGCAACGCGTTTTCCAGTCGTCAGGTACAGGAATTGGTCGGCGATTGTTGTCGTCTATGAGGACGGCATACATCAGTGCTGCCCCCAAGGGGCGCCCGGAAGTTTTATCCCGTATGTCAAACTTTATTTCTTGAGAGCTCGTCCCGACATAGGAGACAGACACTTCTGTCTCTGTCGGCGTTTGTAGAACACACTGTGCGTCAACCGAGTGTTCGTTTAAGACTTCGTAGAACTGCTCCTCAAGGGTAAAGTTCAAATATAAAATGGGACCGCCGGGTTTAAATCCATATTGTCTGATATAGCAATCTGTGTAGTTGAACACATCGAAGTGAATCCCGAACCCATGACCTGGAAGGCCATGAAATATTATGGTCAAGTACTTTTAGGTAAACAGTCAAAATACTTACATATCAGGATAGATCAGATTCATCTAACGGAACGATTTTTCATGTACTATGTCACTCAAGTTTAAAAAGACAATCAAGCTGAAAGAACATGAAAATGATCGAAATATTTTTACCCAGCTGTTTCATCCAATGCAGCTTGCATTTTTTCACAGTCACCTTCGCCTTAACGTACACATTGTCTATATCTATGGCAAAGTCTGACCTATAAAAACAATCAAATGCATATCAGTGGCTCGGTGTGCTCATTAAATTAAAACGATGAACGATGTATCACAAGGGACGCGGATATTTACCACACATGAATGGTTTGTACTAGACAATTAAGGCGTGGCATTTACGCTAGGAGATAAATAATGTTCACCTTAGTAGAAAACATAAGTAGCATTAAATGCTGCAGATAAAAAACTATATTTCAAATGGTTCAGGACCTCTGGTGGCGTTTACTCGTTTCTTTCTCGTAATAGGAAGTAAAAGAACATATAAACATCTTACGTACAAATTATCAGGGATTAAAGGCAGCTGTGAAATGTCTTGAAATGGCCCTAGGTCATCCATGTCCAGCTGACAGAGAACTAAAAATAGAAAATTTCACATTGCATTTCCTCCAGACACAGTGAGCCTCAACCATTGAGCAGGCTTCCCTGCATATTTGTCATGGGTTCGGATCCTGGGAACATCTGCGGCATGTTTCACCTATCATATTGCATTATTCCAGGAGGGTCTGTTGCCCAGTTAACTTGAATGTGCACAAAAATGGTCTAAGGACCAAGATTTTATATACGATATGAACCCAATTGGAAAGTTGAAATTTCATATTTACTTTATTACATTGATTTAATATTTAAGCAAATTTAGATAAATATATATGATAAAATATAGATATATATATATAAAATATATATACAAATGAAAGTGGATTATATACATATTACAAAATAAGAAAAATTATTGTAGTTGCTATACACTAGTATATTTTATACATTAATAAAAAATTATAACAATAGAAATATACTAATATATATTATATAATATTATATAATAAATGCCAGTAGTAATATTTGGCGTTCCATACATTAATATCGCGTCGGCGTTCCATCACTTAATGACGCCTTGCGCTTATGTTTTGTGTACACTTTGGCTGTGTTTGATAAACAATGGTTGTATTCGCTGTCGTCTTGTGTTTGTGGTTTTGTTATAATGGCGAGAAATATGATAAACAAATGTGTGGATTTTAATACATTATTGTATAAATTATTGTATAAATTCTTGTACAAATTTATGTATTATTATAATTTACTAGATATATATAAAGGATAAAAACACTTTGAATAGCTTAACTTATAATTATATGCATAAATTACATGATTAAATAGGAAATTAGGTAGATGTCTTTTTTTTCCTTAATTAAGTTAATAAAAATAATATAATACATAAGTTTGTGGGGCAAATTTGGATCAGATATTCATTCAAGGCCCTGATATTCTACCCAGTGTGACTGAAATACGCAGCCACACATACAAACGCCACACAAAGAAACATATATCAAGTTCGGCTCCAGCTACCCTCACAACCACAGTTATGAACAATTTATGCACACCATCTGGAGTTTAAAGTATGTATACATAATTTTATTGCATATACTTGCCATAGACCTCCACTCGATTACGCTCTCACGACGAAAGAGGTCGTTCGTTCTTCACACCATTTGCAGAGCCACAGGCGCTCAGATCTGCTGACGGAACCACCGAGGTAAATAAACAATACCCCCCCCCCCCCTCTCAGGCACCGTGAAGATAAGATTGGCGATGCCCTAGTGGCCAGGGTGATTTAGCACCTAGCGTAGTCCCATATGAGACAGTTGTTGCTCCGCACAACAGTCTCATGTCCTCATGTAGGAAATGAGGGTGTAAGATTTGTTTTTGTGGGCGACTGTTAACACGGAGACTTCAACCAAAATAACAAGATAAGTTGTAAGATGCATACTTTTAGAAACTATTGCCATACCCCAAAAAGTTCTCGCCATCAGCACCGCTTCTCGCCACGCGTGTTTGTAAAATGCCGTACAGGATTTGATAGACCGGACATGTGGCGTTGTTTCCCAACAACGTCACATGGGGCTACACCTATATTAATGCGCGAGTCACGCCGAAGACACTAACCTTCCTTGGCACGTTGTAGACTAGACTATTTCCGGAATATCTGTATGTATATCTGTATTATCTCCTTTAATGTGCCATTCACAGGTGTTGCATTCAGGTGGGCAGCCCTGTGACCGCGCTGTTCGAAGCTCATCTGCTCATATTGCTAGCTCAAGGGTCAAGGCCGCCACGGCCCCCATTCGACTTTTGTCCTGAGCAAGGCTACTACGCTATGGAGCGCGATTTATATATTTATTTATAAAATTTAAGTATACTGCGATTATTGATGTGCAATTCATTTTCCGCTAATATTATACAAAAACCTGTTCGCCATATACTCATGATAAATGTCTAAAATTGTCATTGTTCTTCGCGCCATCAATACAACATCATTAGAGGCTACGAGATCTTAGTGACATGACACCCCGGGCCTCTAGGTTACACACCAGTAAGTGATGCGTAGAAAAGTATATTGTAAAGTTTCAGGTGACTGGGTGAGCTCAAAACAACTCATATAGCTATCACTTATGCTCTGGGATGTCAGGTGCTAGGCTCGAGCTCGACTCACAAGCATACAGTGGAGGCTTCTCTCTGCTACTGGTAGGCTATTTTTTACAACACCCGAAGTCAGAGGATTCATTTACGGATTACTAGAAAGGCACTGAGTGCCGGCGTAATAGAATAACATGTCCGTCCGTGATATCCTGTCTGGCCACGTTTCTGTCATGCCACTAACCCTAACCTGGGGCCGTATTCATAATCGCCACTTAGGCTACCCCACTAGACTTAGCGCTATAGTATTTGGAAGATTTGTCGAACGAATATCATAAGTAGTCACCCAAAAAGTAGATTTTCTGAATTAAGAAAGTGCTAAAATTGTAGTGGACTTTTTAATCATGAGGACCGCCACAAGGAGCTGGTGAGGCTAATACTAAAATGCACTTTTCGTGCGTAATTTACGAGGAGATCATAAATACGGCCCAAAACCTAAATCCTAACCGTAACCCTAAACAGAACCTTAAGCATAACCCTAACCCTAACCCGACCCTAAGCTAACACTCAACCTAACCTACATAGGCTATTTAAATAGCAAGACCATTCGCTGCGCATGTGAACTCGTCAGCCGGACCACTTTATCACGCCCGACAGGTTATCATGCTTCCGACAGAGGGGGTGGGGGGGAGGGGGGGGGGGGAGGGCTGCACTGATTATAATTCGGTAAATACTGTGCCGCCCAAATGACCCCCTTTTTCCTTATTGTTTTCTCTATCCTCGGTCGGAGCAGAAATCAACAATTTCTCTCGATGTGCCCACCTGAGACGGCAGTTTTATCAACATTGCAGCTCTTGACCATATATTCCAGGTGATATCGAAAGTGTTTTAATAGCGAGCTCTAGCGAGCTATTATGGTAACGTATACAAAGGGAAAAAAAACAAAAAACTAAAAAAAAAGTAAAATATTAAAAATGATACGTTTGGCTTCCCATACATTGCCATACTATACGATTAAAAAAACGTCAACCGCGCGTCATGGCGGCGAGTGAAGGCGATAATAGGAGCCATTTCAGAAAGTTCCAGAATATATAACAGAATATACGCCTACAATTATTATTTTATTGCTTTATTTGTCCGAATAAGGTAGAATAATGATTATGAAAACTATAAAACATTGATTACATTTTTATTCACAATTTCTCCCGGCTACTGGCGGAACGCCGTCTGATGCTAACATCCGGAAAATGCGAATCTGGCAAACGCGTTCGAATCTCAACTTTTTTTTGCTGTTTGGCATAGATCTAAGTCATAAGAAATTTAGACAAGGTGTGTATTATTTTTGAAAGTTATCTGTTTATTTCAACTGATTGCTATGACAGTTTTCATGAATATTTCGGCCCCTGGTTGTCAATTTTTTAAGTCAGACAAGTGACCAAGTCGAGTGTCGTCTTCGCGTCTGTCAAACTGTCAACCCTGGTCAAATTAGACAAATAACTGACTTAGTCGTTGATTTGTTGACGTCTACTTGTCAGTACGTTTTGTTGAGATTGAAGGTTGGTATTTTGATATACAACCATCTAACTTGACAGCTTTGGCCAGTTTTTATCTTGAACTAAAGTTTTAGTCCAAGCTAAAACAAGTCAGATAAAGTCTGCATGTTTACCTGTTTTAGCCATAGATTAGCCTGAATGTTCAGACGGTACAGTCTTAACACTTGTTCTTGTGACTGTAACAGTAAGCATCAGACTGTCAAACTGTAACGTCTGAACATTCAGGCTAGCCATAGATATCATATGGATATGGTCAGGGAGACAGGAATGTCGAATGAAATCAATCTGGACTGGTTGAAAGAACAAGCATAGCTGTGGTCAACACCAGTGTCACTGTCAGTGACCCTGACAGAAATAGGTCTATTGCTATTAGGAATGCAGGGTTTACTTTGATGATTTGGAATCATGTTTAGACCGAGTTATTTTGGGCCATTTGGGGCCTTTGGCTTTAAACCACTGTCTGTCACTGTAAAACTAAAAAGTAGGTAGGGTAAACACTAAATTTTCCATATGACATCAAATTTCAGCTGCAGTTTTTGCCTTTTTAAGTATAACAATTTAATTCTGGTCTCTATTATGATTCCAAACCTATATTTTAGATGCCTCCACCCATGAAATATACATAGCTCTAATTTGTAGAGTTTATGTGAGACAAATTAAATAGGATTTTAAACAAAAACTGTAAATATTTTATTATCGGTATATATTGTTCATAGATCTATACTATTTCCTAACATTTGACACCTTTTGCCTAATTCTGACACATATCTCTAGGACATCAAAATTTCAGCTGCAGTTTTTGCCTTTTTAAATATAACAATTTAATTCTGGTTTCTAGATTCCAAACCTATATTTCAAATGCCTCCACCCCTGAAATATATAATTTGAAGAGTTTAATTGAGAAAAATTAAACAGGAGTTTAAACCAAAACTGTAAATATTTTAAGAATATTTTATTATATATTGTTCACATGACTTAATATTTCCTATTTTTGACACATTTTTCCTACTTTTGACACCCCAGGATAATTCAGATTTATTCACAACCATATCACTCATCTATGATTTGAAAAAATAGCTGTTTTTCAATGCTATTTTTGTTAATTTTCAAATGATTTTAATCTATATAACTTATTTAAATTAATGCCATTATTACAATTTTTAATCAAATGCAGAATGTATATATTTTATTCCTCTTAAAGCAACATTTTAAGTTTAAAATTGCCCAATACAATAATTTTCAATGTCAAATGTCAAAAACTGGTTTCCCTGCCAGACAAATATAGATCTAGATTACCATCACAAAACAATATAGGACATACAAATATTTTCATATCCAGTCTATTTGGGCATGAAAATTAAACATATCACTGGCTATTTTAGGACAATAATAGCTAGGATATCAACAGTTTAACAAATACTGAATGAAATCCCTTTTCCCGAAACTAAACAGCCCCTCTTAAAATGTCAAGCTTTGAGTATATTCACACAAAAATGGTTGTACTTTGTATTGTCAACATCCCCTTGCTGACAAATAATTAAAATATTAATCAAAAAGGCAACAATTATTCAATAAAAAGTTTAATAAAAAAGACAACAATGATTGAATTAAAAGTTTAATAAAAAAGGCAACAATTATTGGATTCAAAGTTAAATAGAAAAAAGCAACAATTATTGAATTAAAAGTTTAATAAAAAAGGCAACAATTACTGAAACAACGGATACCAAGTATACATAATAAACAGGGTTTAGCATGTAAAAGTGTCTACCGGTAAATAGGCAACTAACATATGGTCAGTTTACTTCATTTTACTTATACACTGGTGCGACTTATCTATGGCTCAAGTCTAATTATTTCTCAAAATCGGTGGGTGTGACTTATACACTGGAAATTTGGTAACGTATATATGTCCAGTTTACTTATCTTTTTTTATCTTTACTTTCTAAAAACATTTTTTGTGAGAGATACCAGTATTACATTGGTAGCAAATTGTATGGATCTAGGATGATAGAAGAAGACAGATGATGATAAAACATACATTGTACTTTTGACATGTGGTGAGTGTTCAAGAAACTTACTCGTGGTGTATTTAGCAACGGTTCAGTATATGTTCTCATGGACAGGTCACAACCGCATAAAGCATGCTATAAAACATGTTATAGATTGCTAGAATGATAGAAGAAGAAGGATGCTGATAAAACATACTTCTGACATGGTGTGAGTGTTCAAGAAGCTTACTCATGGTGTATTTAGCAATTGTTCAGTATCTGTTCTCATGGATAGGTCACAACAGGCAATGAAAATATGTTTTTCATGAAGGAGTTACCTCCGAAAATAGTTTTAATAGAAATGATATAGATCTACTAAAGTACTTCTAATATAAATAGAAATATTTATGGACATGTTGTCATCAATTATTTTTTTGCCATATTGGGCCACTTTCTGTGAAAGGGTGTAGCTTTGTTATGAATATATACCTGGTACATAGATAGGTATAGATTGCTATATATCTATGACCAGCTTTAAACTTGATTTAAAAATATCTCATCAACCTATATATAATTTTAGCAAAATGAAAAAAGGGTCAGAAAATTAAAAATGAATAAGATATTAATTATCATAAAATAGATCTAATATGATTAATTATAACCTCAAGCAACTACTTATTTTTGTATTTCTCTGCATATATAACTTTAAGCCCAAATATTACCGTTAAACAACTAAGCCATCCATCTTATTTTTAATTAAAAGAAATAGATAAAAACATCATTTCTATAACTTAAATAAGATATTTCAGTACAAGCAGCTTTCAAAATATAAACTACTTCAGCTAATACAGCAGATATAAGACATCATCTAGTCAACTCGACCCACGACACGCGCGACCCATCACCTACTCAACCCCAAGCCAACTCGACCCCAAGCTAACTAAGCCCCAAACCAACTATACCCGTGTTGGTTTTTGGTCTAGTTGTCTAGAAACCTATAAGATTAGGACAGCTGGCTGCTGCAGTTGATACAGCAGCTTTAAGAGCTAGGCCTTTATTATTTTTTATTTTGGGTGAGCTCGCAACTTAGGCAATGCCTATTCATATTAAAGTTAAGCTCTTGAATATATTCCAGTTGATCGACTATTATAACAAGAGCGCGAGTTAGCGGAGAGTTAGGCAATTTTATTGGCCCGACATCAAGCTGTAGCAGCCCGACAATCTTCATTATCCGCCTGAGGCCTTTGCCTCACATAGATGCTAGGCGTTAACATGTCTCCTTGCTTTGTTGGTTTACTTCGCATACAACGTTCGAAGTAAAATGTTTAACGCTTACAACCATGTCCACATGTTGTGAGCCAGTCAGCTTCTTTACACCATATATTAAGTATGTATTAGTAAGTCTTATATATTGATTAAGAAACAACATGCGCAGCTAGGCAGCTAGGCAGCTGTAACTATGGCAACGACTGTTGCCGGAAGTGAGGCAGAGTTCGCCCTCTGGGCAGGAACACCCGTCAGCAGCACCCGCTGTACTTGCAATGACGCTTGCGGGTATGACCGGACACGTTGAGGAATGGATCCGTTAAGTTGCACTTCCAATGTCGCGTGTGTTTAGGATCCGTTATCTGATAATATTTATTTCCATCACTAAAATTATACACACAGATTGAGCCTCCAAGTGAATTTCAGAAACTCGATGTCAATGACCATGTTTTGGCACACTAACTTACAGTATTTCCACACTACATTAATCATGATAACTATATAGTCTTTACGACCTCATCAAATCCGGATGTTGTGTACCCGAGTGGGGTACTATTATACAAATCTGGTGAGGGGGTTCCGCAGATGCCTTGATGCACGAGAGAGCGGATATTTGTGATGAAAAAGATACCCCTATGGAGCGGATGTTTTAAAACTTGCGACGGGGAAGGCGGGGGGGGGGGGGGGGGGGGAGTCGCGGGCTCTGAAAAGGTGCCTCCATAGGGCGTGCTGCCGCGAAAATTAATATCGACAGTATACTGTTGAGGCCTCATCCTGACAGTACGAGCCTCGATAGGCGGAACCAGATTCATGTAGGCCGGAAATCCTGCTGTTGCTTGGGCGTCCATCTCCTGAAAGCGAAAAAAATAGTATTGTGATATATTCGTACGTATATACGTACACACGTGTATGTACGTACGTATAGCTATCTATATGGCGAAAACCATCTGGTGGGCAACCAGGAAATCAACCTGAGGAGAAAACATAGCTTTCAAAAATAATTACAAGGAAATATCCAGGATTTCGCAGGCGAAGAAGATGGACACTGTCCCCAAAGGATGAGAGGATACACCACTTAGTAGCATTTTGCAGTTAAGGTCCGTGCCATTTTAAAATTACTTAATTACATTAAAGGCGCATTGCGCTTACTTAGGGAGTAAATAGGGTCGTAAATAAGCTGCGTCTGGTAAACAGAATCAGCATTGTTCAAGGTAAGGTATATAGTGTCGCGAACTACATTAAGCACTCATGGGCTCTACAAACCACCGTTCCACAGTCCTGGCACGGACGTGGCACTAATATATAATGAACTGTGATTGGTTTAATATGCGTGACATATTTATCAGAGCCGCTAGAGTAAGAATTATGTTGCGGACATTAAATAAACACTTTTTAACCTATGGCCTCATTGTGAATATAAATATCGCCAATAGATGCCAGTAATATACTCAATCTGAAGCAACAAATAATACACTCCATAAATCGTTAGTGTTAGTTGCCTGTACCTGGATCCTCGGCGGCCAAGTCGCCCACCACAGTGGGCGGTCACATTCACCAGGTCGAGGTGAAGAAGACAGTGGCTCCCGCAACGGGCGGCACCAACCGCATCAAGTATGTCCTCAACAAAGTCGACGGCGGCCACGCCAATGACGTCGGCCTGGACCGCAGGATCTACATCCTGCCGGCCTAGTGTAGACAACCACCGGTGAAGATGGCAGTCAATCAGCATGCTGATGAAGACCTCGACAACCCTGACAACGGACGACAGTCGCAATTCGTCTCTAGCCTCCCCCTCCTCTTTAAAGTATTAGCAGAAATGTGTAAAAATGTATCTTGGTCAAATTAAACTGAATAATAAACCTAACATGCAAAATATCGCTTCTCTATTTAACCGACAATCGTAAATGTTCACAGCTTCTCCGTCTGGCTTTTGACAACGGTACACAAAAAATAGGCGTTAACATATGCGGCATATTTGAACACTGAAAATTCAAAGAATTGAAGAAAGTTAGAATTCAAAATAAGACTTGTCAAGTGCATCCTCGTTCACCTAATAATTGTTTTAGACCCGTTTCGTTCACACGAGGGTCACATGATGCCAAGATACCTCCGCGGATAATAAATGATTTGAATAAGCAAAGTGTGTCTTGATGGCTGTCGAAGGACCTCACAGCTTCGTGCTGTCAATTAAGTCAATTAGTGTAGCGAAAGTGCTAACACCGCTGGCGTTCACTTCCAGCATAGTGAATTATATTCAACGACAATGCAACGGCAATGCGCGCATTGATCTCACGTTGTGCGTAAACGAGTCTGACGGATGAAAACGACTCTAGTGGCGTGTTCTCCAAGATGACATCCTCGTAAATCCCACCACGCTATCACCAATCTGAAGCATGAAATGGCCATATGCATGTTTTTCTTTAGAACGATGACCTTGAGCGGGACCTTGGATATTTCCTTGTTTGTGCGTCTAAACCCCGTTTGGTACAGGTCTATTAGCGTTTGATTTAAGAAATGTCTGACATGCCACACACTAGTTCATAAGGATGAAATGATTACCTCAATCAGAGTCTCCTGCGGCAAAGTGGGTTGTTTCTTTTCTATATGTTTCGGGTAATATTTGCTCAAAGCGACAGTTAGAGATAGACCACTCGACAATAACGACAACCTATGATAGATCACTTGCCAGTAACGACAGCCACTAATAGACCATTGCTTAAAACGACAGGTTATAAATACCTAGGAATTGTGGTTATTAGCACTCGGAATGGGACAAAAGCGGATTCGACATTAGCGGAAATTTGGGGACTTAAAGAGTGTAAAGAGATAGAAAAGATGCAAGTAAGGCATGGGACGATTACGTTGTAAATGTAATCGAATACGATTACGATTACTTCGACTTTTCATCATTACGATTACGATTTACAGGAAATATGAAAGTAATCGATTACGATTAAGATTACATTGAAAGTAAATCCTGATTACAATCATGATTACTATCTATGTTTTTAATAAAAGAACCCTGGACTAGATCATTAAGTAGCTATTTCAACAAAAAGTAAATATTGGATGAGCGGGGCCACACATATGTAGACTAGGCAGCTTGTTTGGGAGAGCGGCGGATTTCTGATCATAGGGATGTGCTTTTAATTTCCGACGGGAAAATTTGTTGAGGGCATTTATTGAGGGTTACAGCCCACGGTAGTCACTTTCTGAAAAACAATCCTGGACTGTAATCAGTTATTTTAAGAATCATCAAAATATTACTATCGAAGTTATTATATTAGATATATTAAAGTAGTAAGTTTAATATAAAAAAACACAATATCTAATTTTGTTACAAATCGGCTGCAATTGTTCTGATCTTCCTGATAAGGAGGTCTTGTAGGTAACGGAACTTTATATATCCTCTATATGTTAAATGGCAGGTCATAAAGGAAGCCACAATGCTATAGCACAATACATCTATGCCGAGAAGAATAACACAAGCATCCAACCCCATCCCATCACAGCCCCCACCCACCCACTCCAAACCTTACAGGTGGCTCAATCTGGACCACACCTAGTTATCTAATGGGAAAGATAATTAGAGTATTAGAAAGTGGTCCACTTTCGGGTAACCAGCCGGCTTAATTTGTGATATCTGGTTATGTCTCGGGGTAAGGCACAAAGGACCGGAAGGGGGTAGGGGTGGTTTGGGGTGGGGATGCATCTCTACAGAGAGACTCCAGTGGCCAGTTTCCATTTATACGGCGACGTAGAAAGTGTGACGCTCAGTTTGGAGACAAAAGCAGCCCGAGTGAAAATAGTCAAGTAATCATCAACAGTAATGACGATTACGAATAAATTAGCAATGCAATCGATTACAATTACGATTACATTGCTCTTATAACAAATGTAATTGATTAGATTACGATTACTTGGGAAAATGTAATCGATTACGGTTATGATTACTTGGAAAATGTAATCAATTACAATCGTGATCGATTACTGATCACGGTTCAGATGTTCTGCACATAAGCTCGCCATCGAGTTAGGTCGCTACTAGAAAATCGTTTATGTAAATATTGCGCGGAAATAGGCAAAAGAATTATTGAAGATGAGTACCATGTCCTATTACATGTTGCCCCAAATTTACTGATATTCGCTAAGAATATAGTGAGTATGTATACAGGAATCAGGCAAGGTTTGAAAACTTTAGAATTTTAATGTCAACGAAGGAATCTCTGGCACACGGAAACTAGCAATGTTTGTATATATCGTTGAAAATCGGATCCGAGTCAACACCACTGATTGTTCATGTTCCTGCACAACATATTATGTCATTTGGGTCTGAAGGTCTTGAAGATGAAATAAACAACAATATCCAGTGATAGACTACTTGCTTAAAACGACATCCAGGGATAGACCATTTGCTTTACCGACATCCAATAATTGGCCACTTGCCAATAACAATCACCCATGGACCTGCAACCACCCATCATTTAAGCAAGGACATAGCGCAAAAACTTCTTGTAATATATTTTTTTTGGTTCGAGAACATGTTTAAAACCCTTTTCTAGAGCCGTAAACAATCTTTACATTTTGTGCTATGGATAACCTAATCCATTGAATGTTATTTTGGGCCACCGATCCGCTCTGGACCTTGAAGGCCAGCTTCTGCAGGGGCGAATACAAGGGGTGGTGGGGGGGGGAGGTTAAGCCTCCAAAACTTACTCAAAGTGAAAGACAATTGCGACGCCTGAACATTTCGCCTTTAATTTTATTGTAATTAAGTGAATGTCAATTTATTGCATAAGATCTGTATATCAATACAGCGACATCTCGCTAAACCGGTCGACTGCGACTAACTAATCGATACAGATCAGTGATCAGATTGGAGAATATCAGCATATAGCCCCATACAGTGACGCGCGCAGTAAGCAATATGGCATCAGTTTGATTAAGAGTAGACCAATGATTGCATTTGAGAAACACTTTGCATTGCTTACAAGTGTGCGTAACTTTGGAAAGTCACTTCGTCGAACAACGACACCATAATATAAGCCAATAGCTCGGTACTTCTCTTTGCCTCAATAAAAAGTCCGGAGTCCTTTGCGTTGCTTGCCCTTGACACAGTAAAGGTCAAGATGTCCCCCAAACCAGACTCCTTCTCAAATCCGACAACGACGTCTTTCACCTTCGCATGGTAGAAATCATATGACCCTTTGAACTGAATTATTCCTGCCTCGTTACATTGACGGATGCAATCAAATGCTTTAACTATGTAAACTTTAAAGTGATTGTGATTGAAAAAGTCGATACATTCGTCAGTGACAGTCATAACTGAGGAACACAAAGGAAGTAAGCTTTGCGTCTCCCGTGGGAAAGGGAGTCGTACAGGCTTTATATTCTGTCTTCCATCCCGCCTTTGTGACATCAAGCAATGCGTTTTCCAGTCGTCAGGTACAGGAATTGGTCGGCGATTGTTGTCGTCTATGAGGACGGCATACATCAGTGCTGCCCCCAAGGGGCGCCCGGAAGTTTTATCCCGTATGTCAAACTTTATTTCTTGAGAGCTCGTCCCGACATAGGAGACAGACACTTCTGTCTCTGTCGGCGTTTGTAATACACACTGTGCGTCAACCGAGTGTTCGTTTAAGACTTCGTAGAACTGCTCCTCAAGGGTAAAGTTCAAATATAAAATGGGACCGCCGGGGTTAAATCCATATTGTCTGATATAGCAATCTGTGTAGTTGAACACATCGAAGTGAATCCCGAACCCATGACCTGGAAGGCCATGAAATATTATGGTCAAGTACTTTTAGGTAAACAGTCAAAATACTTACATATCAGGATATATCAGATTCATCTATAACGGAACGATTTTTCATGTACTATGTCACTCAAGTTTAAAAAGACAATCAAACTGAAAGAACATGAAAATGATCGAAATATTTTTACCCAGTTGTTTCATCCAATGCAGCTTGCATTTTTTCACAGTCACCTTCGCCTTAACGTACACATTGTCTATATCTATGGCAAAGTCTGACCTATAAAAACAATTACATGCATATCAGTGGCTGGATGTGCTCATTAAATTAAAACGATGAAAGATGTATCACAAGGGACGCGGATATTTACCACATATGAATGGTTTGTACTAGACAATTAAGGCGTGGCATTTACGCTAGGAGATAAATAATGTTCACCTTAGTAGAAAACATAAGTAGCATTAAATGCTGCGGATAAAAAACTATATTTCAAATGGTTCAGGACCTCTGGTGGCGTTTACTCGTTTCTTTCTCGTAATAGGAAGTAAAAGAACATATAAACATCTTACGTACGAATTATCAGGGATTAAAGGCAGCTGTGAAATGTCTTGAAATGGCCCTTGGTCATCCATGTCCAGCTGACAGAGAACTAAAAATAGAAAATTTCACATTGCATTTCCTCCAGACACAGTGAGCCTCAACCATTGAGCAGGCTTCCCTGCATATTTGTCATGGGTTCGGATCCTGGGAACATCTGCGGCATGTTTCACCTATCATATTGCATTATTCCAGGAGGGTCTGTTGCCCAGTTAACTTGAATGTGCACAAAAATGGTCTAAGGACCGAGATTTTATTTACGATATGAACCCAATTGGAAAGTTGAAATTTCATATTTACTTTATTACATTGATTTAATATTTAAGCAAATTTAGATAAATATATATGATAAAATATAGATATATATATATAAAATATATATACAAATGAAAGTGGATTATATACATATTACAAAATAAGAAAAATTATTGTAGTTTCTATACACTAGTATATTTTATACATTAATAAAAAATTATAACAATAGAAATATACTAATATATATTATATAATATTATATAATAAATGCCAGTAGTAATGTTTGGCGTTCCATACATTAATATCGCATCGGCGTTCCATGACTTAATGACGCCTTGCGCTTATGTTTTGTGTACACTTTGGCTGTGTTTGATAAACAATGGTTGTATTCGCTGTCGTCTTGTGTTTGTGGTTTTGTTATAATGGCGAGAAATATGATAAATAAATGTGTGGATTTTAATACATTATTGTATAAATTATTGTATAAATTCTTGTACAAATTTATGTATTATTATAATTTATTAGATCTATATAAAGGATAAAAAAACTTTGAATAGCTTAACTTATAATTATATGCATAAATTACATGATTAAATAGGAAATTAGGTAGATGTCTTTTTTTTCCTTTTCTCATATTGCGCTAATGCCAGTTCCTCGTAGAGTTAATAAAAATAATATAATACATAAGTTTGTGGGGCAAATTTGGATCAGATATTCATTCAAGGCCCTGATATTCTACCCAGTCTGACTGAAATACGCAGCCACACATACAAACGCCACACAAAGAAACATATATCAAGTTCGGCTCCAGCTACCCTCACAACCACAGTTATGAACAATTTATGGAAACCATCTGGAGTTTAAAGTATGTATACATAATTTTATTGCATATACTTGCCATAGACCTCCACTCGATTACGCTCTCACGACGAAAGAGGTCGTTCGTTCTTCACACCATTTGCAGAGCCACAGGCGCTCAGATCTGCTGACGGAACCACCGAGGTAAATAAACAATACCACACCCCCACCCCCCTCAGGCACCGTGAAGATAAGATTGGCGATGCCCTAGTGGCCAGGGTGATTTAGCACCTAGCGTAGTCCCATATGAGACAGTTGTTGCTCCGCACAACAGTCTCATGTCCTCATGTAGGAAATGAGGGTGTAAGATTTGTTTTTGTGGGCGACTAAGTGTTGTTAACACGGAGACTTCAACCAAAATAACAAGATAAGTTGTAAGATGCATACTTTTAGAAACTATTGCCATACCCCAAAAAGTTCTCGCCATCAGCACCGCTTCTCGCCACCCGTGTTTGTAAAATGCCGTACAGGATTTGATAGACCGGACATGTGGCGTTGTTTCCCAACAACGTCACATGGGGCTACACCTATATTAATGCGCGAGTCACGCCGAAGACACTAACCTTCCTTGGCACGTTGTAGACTAGACTATTTCCGGAATATCTGTCTGTATATCTGTATTATCTCCTTTAATGTGCCATTCACAGGTGTTGCATTCAGGTGGACAGCCCTGTGACCGCGCTGTTCGAAGCTCATCTGCTCATATTGCTAGCTCAAGGGTCAAGGCCGCCACGGCCCCCATTCGACTTTTGTCCTGAGCAAGGCTACTACGCTATGGAGCGCGATTTATATATTTATTTATAAAATTTAAGTATACTGCGATTATTGATGTGCAATTCATTTTCCGCTAATATTATACAAAAACATGTTCGCCATATACTCATGATAAATGTCTAAAATTGTCATTGTTCTTCGCGCCATCAATACAACATCATTAGAGGCTACGAGATCTTAGTGACATGACACCCCGGGCCTCTAGGTTACACACCAGTAAGTGATGCGTAGAAAAGTATATTGTAAAGTTTCAGGTGACTGGGTGAGCTCAAAACAACTCATATAGCTATCACTTATGCTCTGGGATGTCAGGTGCTAGGCTCGAGCTCGACTCACAAGCATACAGTGGAGGCTTCTCTCTGCTACTGGTAGGCTATTTTTTACAACACCCGAAGTCAGAGGATTCATTTACGGATTACTAGAAAGGCACTGAGTGCCGGCGTAATAAAATAACATGTCCGTCCGTGATATCCTGTCTGGCCACGTTTCTGTCATGCCACTAACCCTAACCTGGGACCGTATTCATAATCGCCACTTAGGCTACCCCACTAGACTTAGCGCTATAGTATTTGGAAGATTTGTCGAACGAATATCATAAGTAGTCACCCAAAAAGTAGATTTTCTGAATTAAGAAAGTGCTAAAATTGTAGTGGACTTTTTAATCATGAGGACCGCCACAAGGAGCTGGTGAGGCTAATACTAAAATGCACTTTTCGTGCGTAATTTACGAGGGGATCATAAATACGGCCCAAAACCTAAATCCTAACCGTAACCCTAAACAGAACCTTAAGCATAACCCTAACCCTAACCCGACCCTAAGCTAACACTCAACCTAACCTACATAGGCTATTTAAATAGCAAGACCATTCGCTGCGCATGTGAACTCGTCAGCCGGACCACTTTATCACGCCCGACAGGTTATCATGCTTCCGACAGAGGGGGTGGGGGGGGGGGAGGGCTGCACTGGTTATAATTCGGTAAATACTGTGCCGCCCAAATGACCCCCTTTTTCCTTATTGTTTTCTCTATCCTCGGTCGGAGCAGAAATCAACAATTTCTCTCGATGTGCCCACCTGAGACGGCAGTTTTATCAACATTGCAGCTCTTGACCATATATTCCAGGTGATATCGAAAGTGTTTTAATAGCGAGCTCTAGCGAGCTATTATGGTAACGTATACAAAGGGAAAAAAAACAAAAAACTAAAAAAAAAGTAAAATATTAAAAATGATACGTTTGGCTTCCCATACATTGCCATACTATACGATTAAAAAAACGTCAACCGCGCGTCATGGCGGCGAGTGAAGGCGATAATAGGAGCCATTTCAGAAAGTTCCAGAATATATAACAGAATATACGCCTACAATTATTATTTTATTGCTTTATTTGTCCGAATAAGGTAGAATAATGATTATGAAAACTATGAAACATTGATTACATTTTTATTCACAATTTCTCCCGGCTACTGGCGGAACGCCGTCTGATGCTAACATCCGGAAAATGCGAATCTGGCAAACGCGTTCGAATCTCAACTTTTTTTTGCTGTTTGGCATAGATCTAAGTCATAAGAAATTTAGACAAGGTGTGTATTATTTTTGAAAGTTATCTGTTTATTTCAACTGATTGCTATGACAGTTTTCATGAATATTTCGGCCCCTGGTTGTCAATTTTTTAAGTCAGACAAGTGACCAAGTCGAGTGTCGTCTTCGCGTCTGTCAAACTGTCAACCCTGGTCAAATTAGACAAATAACTGACTTAGTCGTTGATTTGTTGACGTCTACTTGTCAGTACGTTTTGTTGAGATTGAAGGTTGGTATTTTGATATAAAACCATCTAACTTGACAGCTTTGGCCAGTTTTTATCTTGAACTAAAGTTTTAGTCCAAGCTAAAACAAGTCAGATAAAGTCTGCATGTTTACCTGTTTTAGCCATAGATTAGCCTGAATGTTCAGACGGTACAGTCTTAACACTTGTTCTTGTGACTGTAACAGTAAGCATCAGACTGTCAAACTGTAACGTCTGAACATTCAGACTAGCCATAGATATCATATGGATATGGTCAGGGAGACAGGAATGTCGAATGAAATCAATCTGGACTGGTTGAAAGAACAAGCATAGCTGTGGTCAACACCAGTGTCACTGTCAGTGACCCTGACAGAAGTAGGTCTATTGCTATTAGGAATGCAGGTTTTACTTTGATGATTTGGAATCATGTTTAGACCGAGTTATTTTGGGCCATTTGGGGCCTTTGGCTTTAAACCACTGTCTGTCACAGTAAAACTAAAAAGTAGGTAGGGTAAACACTAAATTTTCCATATGACATCAAATTTCAGCTGCAGTTTTTGCCTTTTTAAGTATAACAATTTAATTCTGGTCTCTATTATGATTCCAAACCTATATTTTAGATGCCTCCACCCATGAAATATACATAGCTCTAATTTGTAGAGTTTATTTGAGACAAATTAAATAGGATTTTAAACAAAAACTGTAAATATTTTATTATCGGTATATATTGTTCATAGATCTATACTATTTCCTAACATTTGACACCTTTTGCCTAATTCTGACACATATCTCTAGGACATCAAAATTTCAGCTGCAGTTTTTGCCTTTTTAAATATAACAATTTAATTCTGGTTTATAGATTCCAAACCTATATTTCAAATGCCTCCACCCCTGAAATATATAATTTGAAGAGTTTAATTGAGAAAAATTAAACAGGAGTTTAAACCAAAACTGTAAATATTTTAAGAATATTTTATTATATATTGTTCACATGACTTAATATTTCCTATTTTTGACACATTTTGCCTACTTTTGACACCCCAGGATAATTCAGATTTATTCACAACCATATCACTCATCTATGATTTGAAAAAATAGCTGTTTTTCAATGCTATTTTTGTTAATTTTCAAAGGATTTTAATCTATATAACTTATTTAAATTAATGCCATTATTACAATTTTTAATCAAATGCAGAATGTATATATTTTATTCCTCTTAAAGCAACATTTTAAGTTTAAAATTGCCCAATACAATAATTTTCAATGTCAAATGTCAAAAACTGGTTTCCCTGCCAGACAAATATAGATCTAGATTACCATCACAAAACAATATAGGACATACAAATATTTTCATATCCAGTCTATTTGGGCATGAAAATTAAACATATCACTGGCTATTTTAGGACAATAATAGCTAGGATATCAACAGTTTAACAAATACTGAATGAAATCCCTTTTCCCGAAACTAAACAGCCCCTCTTAAAATGTCAAGCTTTGAGTATATTCACACAAAAATGATTGTACTTTGTATTGTCAACATCCCCTTGCTGACAAATAATTAAAATATTAATCAAAAAGGCAACAATTATTCAATAAAAAGTTTAATAAAAAAGACAACAATGATTGAATTAAAAGTTTAATAAAAAAGGCAACAATTATTGGATTCAAAGTTTAATAGAAAAAAGCAACAATTATTGAATTAAAAGTTTAATAAAAAAGGCAACAATTACTGAAACAACGGATACCAAGTATACATAATAAACAGGGTTTAGCATGTAAAAGTGTCTACCGGTAAATAGGCAACTAACATATGGTCAGTTTACTTCATTTTACTTATACACTGCTGCGACTTATCTATGGCTCAAGTCTAATTATTTCTCAAAATCGGTGGGTGTGACTTATACACTGGAAATTTGGTAACGTATATATGTTCAGTTTACTTATCTTTTTTTATCTTTACTTTCTAAAAACATTTTTTGTGAGAGATACCAGTATTACATTGGTAGCAAATTGTATGGATCTAGGATGATAGAAGAAGACAGATGATGATAAAACATACATTGTACTTTTGACATGTGGTGAGTGTTCAAGAAACTTACTCGTGGTGTATTTAGCAACGGTTCAGTATGTGTTCTCATGGACAGGTCACAACCGCATAAAGCATGCTATAAAACATGTTATAGATTGCTAGAATGATAGAAGAAGAAGGATGCTGATAAAACATACTTCTGACATGGTGTGAGTGTTCAAGAAGCTTACTCATGGTGTATTTAGCAATTGTTCAGTATTTGTTCTCATGGATAGGTCACAACAGGCATAGAAAATATGTTTTTCATGAAGGAGTTACCTCCGAAAATAGTTTTAATAGAAATGATATAGATCTACTAAAGTACTTCTAATATAAATAGAAATATTTATGGACATTTTGTCATCAATTATTTTTTTGCCATATTGGGCCACTTTCTGTGAAAGGGTGTAGCTTTGTTATGAATATATACCTGGTACATAGATAGGTATAGATTGCTATATATCTATGACCAGCTTTAAACTTGATTTAAAAATATCTCATCAACCTATATATAATTTTAGCAAAATGAAAAAAGGGTCAGAAAATTAAAAATGAATAAGATATTAATTATCATAAAATAGATCTAATATGATTAATTATAGACTCAAGCAACTACTTATTTTTGTATTTCTCTGCATATATAACTTTAAGCCCAAATATTACCGTTAAACAACTAAGCCATCCATCTTATTTTTAATTAAAAGAAATAGATAAAAACATCATTTCTATAACTTAAATAAGATATTTCAGTACAAGCAGCTTTAAAAATATAAACTACTTCAGCTAATACAGCAGATATAAGACATCATCTAGTCAACTCGACCCACGACACGCGCGACCCATCACCTACTCAACCCCAAGCCAACTCGACCCCAAGCTAACTAAGCCCCAAACCAACTATACCCGTGTTGGTTTTTGGTCTAGTTGTCTAGAAACCTATAAGATTAGGACAGCTGGCTGCTGCAGTTGATACAGCAGCTTTAAGAGCTAGGCCTTTATTATTTTTTATTTTGGGTGAGCTCGCAACTTAGGCAATGCCTATTCATATTAAAGTTAAGCTCTTGAATATATTCCAGTTGATCGACTATTATAACAAGAGCGCGAGTTAGCGGGGAGTTAGGCAATTTTATTGGCCCGACATCAAGCTGTAGCAGCCCGACAATCTTCATTATCCGCCTGAGGCCTTTGCCTCACATAGATGCTAGGCGTTAACATGTCTCCTTGCTTTGTTGGTTTACTTCGCATACAACGTTTGAAGTAAAATGTTTAACGCTTACAACCATGTCCACATGTTGTGAGCCAGTCAGCTTCTTTACACCATATATTAAGTATGTATTAGTAAGTCTTATATATTGATTAAGAAACAACATGCGCAGCTAGGCAGCTAGGCAGCTGTAACTATGGCAACGACTGTTGCCGGAAGTGAGGCAGAGTTCGCCCTCTGAGCAGGAACACCCGTCAGCAGCACCCGCTGTACTTGCAATGACGCTTGCGGGTATGACCGGACACGTTGAGGAATGGATCCGTTAAGTTGCACTTCCAATGTCGCGTGTGTTTAGGATCCGTTATCTGATAATATTTATTTCCATCACTAAAATTATACACACAGATTGAGCCTCCAAGTGAATTTCAGAAACTCGATGTCAATGACCATGTTTTGGCACACTAACTTACAGTATTTCCACTCTACATTAATCATGATAACTATATAGTCTTTACGACCTCATCAAATCCGGATGTTGTGTACCCGAGTGGGGTACTATTATACAAATCTGGTGAGGGGGTTCCGCAGATGCCTTGATGCACGAGAGAGCGGATATTTGTGATGAAATAGATACCCCTATGGAGCGGATGTTTTAAAACTTGCGACGGGGAAGGCGGGGGGGGGGGGGGGGGGGAGTCGCGGGCTCTGAAAAGGTGCCTCCATAGGGCGTGCTGCCGCGAAAATTAATATCGACAGTATACTGTTGAGGCCTCATCCTGACAGTACGAGCCTCGATAGGCGGAACCAGATTCATGTAGGCCGGAAATCCTGCTGTTGCTTGGGCGTCCATCTCCTGAAAGCGAAAAAAATAGTATTGTGATATATTCGTACGTATATACGTACACACGTGTATGTACGTACGTATAGCTATCTATATGGCGAAAACCATACAACTTGGCTTATAAAGTGGGATTAATAATATCTTTATTGCCATAAAGCGTGTGTCAGCGTACCCGGACCGGGCCGTTGATGTCGGTGTAGGGCAACCACTTCGGGGAGTCTGACTTCATGTAGTCTATCATGATGGTCTTGATGCGGTAGTTTAGCGTCAGAGGACTGAAGGATGACTGCAAGGCGATCCCTTCCAACTGGTGGGCAACCAGGAAATCAACCTGAGGAGAAAACATAGCTTTCAAAAATAATTACAAGGAAATATCCAGGATTTTGCAGGCGAAGAAGATGGACACTGTCCCCAAAGGGTGAGAGGATACAACACTTAGTAGCATTCTGCAGTTAAGGTCCGTGCCATTTTAAAAGTACTTAATTACATTAAAGGCGCATTGCGCTTACTTAGGGAGTAAATAGGGTCGTAAATAAGCTGCGTCTGGTAAACAGAATCAGCATTGTTCAAGGTAAGGTATATAGTGTCGCGAACTACATTAAGCCCTCATGGGCTCTACAAACCACCGTTCCACAGTCCTGGCACGGACGTGGCACTAATATATAATGAACTGTGATTGGTTTAATATGCGTGACATATTTATCAGAGCCGCTAGCTTAAGAATTATGTTGCGGACATTAAATAAACACTTTTTAACCTATGGCCTCATTGTGAATATAAATATCGCCAATAGATGCCAGTAATATACTCAATCTGAAGCAAAAAATAATACACTCCATAAATCGTTAGTGTTAGTTGCCTGTACCTGGATCCTCGGCGGCCAAGTCGCCCACCACAGTGGGCGGTCACATTCACCAGGTCGAGGTGAAGAAAACAGTGGCTCCCGCAACGGGCGGCACCAACCGCATCAAGTATGTCCTCAACAAAGTCGACGGCGGCCACGCCAATGACGTCGGCCTGGACCGCAGGATCTACATCCTGCCGGCCTAGTGTAGACAACCACCGGTGAAGATGGCAGTCAATCAGCATGCTGATGAAGACCTCGACAACCCTGACAACGGACGACAGTCGCAATTCGTCTCTAGCCTCCCCCTCCTCTTTAAAGTATTAGCAGAAATGTGTAAAAATGTATCTTGGTCAAATTAAACTGAATAATAAACCTAACATGCAAAATATCGCTTCTCTATTTAACCGACAATCGTAAATGTTCACAGCTTCTCCGTCTGGCTTTTGACAACGGTACACAAAAAATAGGCGTTAACATATGCGGCATATTTGAACACTGAAAATTCAAAGAATTGAAGAAAGTTAGGATTCAAAATAAGACTTGTCAAGTGCATCCTCGTTCACCTAATAATTGTTTTAGACCCGTTTCGTTCACACGAGGGTCACATGATGCCAAGATACCTCCGCGGATAATAAATGATTTGAATAAGCAAAGTGTGTCTTGATGGCTGTCGAAGGACCTCACAGCTTCGTGCTGTCAATTAAGTCAATTAGTGTAGCGAAAGTGCTAACACCGCTGGCGTTCACTTCCAGCATAGTGAATTATATTCAACGACAATGCAACGGCAATGCGTGCATTGATCTCACGTTGTGCGTAAACGAGTCTGACGGATGAAAACGACTCTAGTGGCGTGTTCTCCAAGATGACATCCTCGTAAATCCCACCACGCTAACACCAATCTGAAGCATGAAATGGCCATATGCATGTTTTTCTTTAGAACGATGACCTTGAGTGGGACCTTGGATATTTCCTTGTTTGTGCGTCTAAACCCCGTTTGGTACAGGTCTATTAGCATTTGATTTAAGAAATGTCTGACATGCCACACATTAGTTCATAATGATGAAATGATTACCTCAATCAGAGTCTCCTGCGCCAAAGTGGGTTGTTTCTTTTCTATATGTTTCCGGTAATATTTGCTCAAAGCGACAGTTAGAGATAGACCACTCGACAATAACGACAACCTATGATAGATCACTTGCCAGTAACGACAGCCACTAATAGACCATTGCTTAAAACGACAGGTTATAAATACCTAGGAATTGTGGTTATTAGCACTCGGAATGGGACAAAAGCGGATTCGACATTAGCAAAAATTTGGGGACTTAAAGAGTGTAAAGAGATAGAAAAGATGCAAGTAAGGCATGGGACGATTACGTTGTAAATGTAATCGAATACGATTACGATTACTTCGACTTTTCATCATTACGATTACGATTTACAGGAAATATGAAAGTAATCGATTACGATTAAGATTACATTGAAAGTAAATCCTGATTACAATCATGATTACTATCTATGTTTTTAATAAAAGAACCCTGGACTAGATCATTAAGTAGCTATTTCAACAAAAAGTAAATATTGGATGAGCGGGGCCACACATATGTAGACTAGGCAGCTTGTTTGGGAGAGCGGCGGATTTCTGATCATAGGGATGTGCTTTTAATTTCCGACGGGAAAATTTGTTGAGGGCATTTATTGAGGGTTACAGCCCACGGTAGTCACTTTCTGAAAAACAATCCTGGACTGTAATCAGTTATTTTAAGAATCATCAAAATATTACTATCGAAGTTATTATATTAGATATATTAAAGTAGTAAGTTTAATATAAAAAAACACAATATCTAATTTTGTTACAAATCGGCTGCAATTGTTCTGATCTTCCTTATAAGGAGGTCTTGTGGGTAACGGAACTTTATATATCCTCTATATGTTAAATGGCAGGTCATAAAGGAAGCCACAATGCTATAGCACAATACATCTATGCCGAGAAGAATAACACAAGCATCCAACCCCATCCCATCACAGCCCCAACCCACCCACTCCAAACCTTACAGGTGGCTCAATCTGGACCACACCTAGTTACCTAATGGGAAAGATAATTAGAGTATTAGAAAGTGTTCCACTTTCGGGTAACCAGCCGGGCTTAATTTGTGATATCTGGTTATGTCTCCGGGTAAGGCACAAAGGACCGGAAGGGGGTAGGGGTGGTTTGGGGTGGGGATGCATCTCTACAGAGAGACTCCAGTGGCCAGTTTCCATTTATACGGCGACGTAGAAAGTGTGACGCTCAGTTTGGAGACAAAAGCAGCCCGAGTAAAAATAGTCAAGTTATCATCAACAGTAATGACGATTACGAATAAATTAGCAATGCAATCGATTACAATTACGATTACATTGCTCTTATAACAAATGTAATCGATTAGATTACGATTACTTGGAAAAATATAATCGATTACGGTTATGTTTACTTGGAAAATGTAATCAATTACAATCGTGATCGATTACTGATCACGGTTCAGATGTTCTGCACATAAGCTCGCCATCGAGTTAGGTCGCTACTAGAAAATCGTTTATGTAAATATTGCGCGGAAATAGGCAAAAGAATTATTGAAGATGAGTACCATGTCCTATTACGTTGCCCCAAATTTACTGATATTCGCTAAGAATATAGTGAGTATGTATACAGGAATCAGGCAAGGTTTGAAAACTTTAGAATTTTAATGTCAACGAAGGAATCTCTGGCACACGGAAACTAGCAATAAGATCTGTATATCAATACAGCGACATCTCGCTAAACCGGTCGACTGCGACTAACTAATCGATACAGATCAGTGATCAGATTGGAGAATATCAGCATATAGCCCCATACAGTGACGCGCGCAGTAAGCAATATGGCATCAGTTTGATTAAGAGTAGACCAATGATTGCATTTGAGAAACACTTTGCATTGTTTACAAGTGTGCGTAACTTTGGAAAGTCACATCGTCGAAGAACGACACCATAATATAAGCCAATAGCTCGGTACTTCTCTTTGCCTCAATAAAAAGTCCGGAGTCCTTTGCGTTGCTTGCCCTTGACACAGTAAAGGTCAAGATGTCCCCCAAACCAGACTCCTTCTCAAATCCGACAACGACGTCTTTCACCTTCGCATGGTAGAAATCATATGACCCTTTGAACTGAATTATTCCTGCCTCGTTACATTGACGGATGCAATCAAATGCTTTAACTATGTAAACTTTAAAGTGATTGTGATTGAAAAAGTCGATACATTCGTCAGTGACAGTCATAACTGAGGAACACAAAGGAAGTAAGCTTTGCGTCTCCCGTGGGAAAGGGAGTCGTACAGGCTTTATATTCTGTCTTCCATCCCGCCTTTGTGACATCAAGCAACGCGTTTTCCAGTCGTCAGGTACAGGAATTGGTCGGCGATTGTTGTCGTCTATGAGGACGGCATACATCAGTGCTGCCCCCAAGCGGCGCCCGGAAGTTTTATCCCGTATGTCAAACTTTATTTCTTGAGAGCTCGTCCCGACATAGGAGACAGACACTTCTGTCTCTGTCGGCGTTTGTAATACACACTGTGCGTCAACCGAGTGTTCGTTTAAGACTTCGTAGACTGCTCCTCAAGGGTAAAGTTCAAATATAAAATGGGACCGCCGGGGTTAAATCCATATTGTCTGATATAGCAATCTGTGTAGTTGAACACATCGAAGTGAATCCCGAACCCATGACCTGGAAGGCCATGAAATATTATGGTCAAGTACTTTTAGGTAAACAGTCAAAATACTTACATATCAGGATATATCAGATTCATCTAACGGAACGATTTTTCATGTACTATGTTTCTCAAGTTTAAAAAGACAATCAAACTGAAAGAACATGAAAATGATCGAAATATTTTTACCCAGTTGTTTCATCCAATGCAGCTTGCATTTTTCACAGTCACCTTCGCCTTAACGTACACATTGTCTATATCTATGGCAAAGTCTGACCTATAAAAACAATCAAATGCATATCAGTAGCATTAAATGCTGCAGATAAAAAACTATATTTCAAATGGTTCAGGACCTCTGGGAGCGTTTACTCATTTCTTTCTCGTATCGGAAAGTAAAAGAACATATAAACATCTTACGTACGAATTATCAGGGATTAAAGAGAGCTGTAAAATGTCTTGAAATGGCCCTAGGTCATCCATGTCCAGCTGACAGAGAACTAAAAATAGAAAATTTCACATTGCATTTCTTCCGAACACAGTGAGCCTCAACCACTAAGCGGGCTTCCCTGCATATTTGTCATGGGTTCGAATCCCGGTAACATCTGTGGCATGTTTCACCTATCATATTGCATTATTCCAGGAGGGTCTGCTGCCCAGTTAACTTGAATGTGCACAAAAATGGTCTAAGGACCAAGATTTTATTTCCGATATGAACCCAATTGGAAAGTTGAAATTCCATATTTACTTTATTACATTGATTCATCATTTAAGCAAATTTAGATAAATATATATGATAAAACAAAAAGATACAATATATATACAATAATAAAAAAAAATAATAATAAAAAATTATAACAATAGAAATATACTAATATATATTATATAATATTATATAATAAATGCCAGTAGTAATATTTGGCGTTCCATATATTATTATCGCATCGGGGCTCCATCGCTTAATGATGCCTCGTGTGTTTTGTGTACACTTTGACTTTGTGTTTGATAAACAACGGTTGTAGTAAATTATTCTATCAATTCTTGTACAAATTTATGTATTATTATAATTTATTATATAAAGGATAAAAAAACTTTGAATAACTTAACTTATAAATATATGTATAAATTACATGATTAAATAGGAAATTAGGTAGATGTCGTTTTTTTTCTTTTCTCATATTGCACTAATGCTAGTACCTAGTAGAGCTAATAAAAATAATATAATACATAAGTTTGTGGGGTAAATTTGGATCAGATATTCATCCAAGGCCCTGATATTCTACCCAGTCTGACTGAAATACGCAGCCACACATACAAACGCCACACAAAGAAACATATATCAAGTTTGGCTCCAGCTGCCCTCACAACCACAGTTATGAACAATTTATGCACACCCTCTGGAGTTTAAAGTATGTATACATGAGTTTATTACATACACCTGCCATAGACCTCCACCCGATTACACTCTCACGACGAAAGAAGTTCGTTCTTCACACCATTTGCAGAGCCGCAGGCGCTCAGATCTGCTAACGGAACCACCGAGGTAAATAAACAACGATTCCGCTCACCCCCTCCCTTAGCCATAAATCCATGGCTATGGTTGAAGAATCATAGCCATGTAGCATTCCATAGTAGGGCCCCTGAGGGGGGGTAGCCATGTCGCGTGTCGATTTTAAGAAAAAGGTCCATGTCGCGTGTCGCTAAGTCTTATGTCGCATGCCGATTCTAAGACAACCCCAATGTCGCGTTGTCGATTTTAAAAATCGCCGTGTCGCCGTGTCGAAAAAGCCCCTATGGGGCCCTTATAGTGAGAAATCAACTTCACATGACAAATTGAATTGTTTAACTACAGCTTTCATAATTAGTTTCAACAATGTAAAAGTACTTTTCTACATATAATTACTGATGTATGAACTCTTCCAATGTTGTTGAACTCAGGAGCCATAGTTGCCTACTGGCATAAAAATAGACAACAACATGCCACCATTTTTTTTACAGGAAGTTGACCACTGCACATGTGCAAGGTCATCACATGATATTATAAGTCATGCTAATTGGTTCATTGTTCAGGGACCCAGTCATTGGGTCAGTGAAAACACATGTTTTCATATGAATTTCTGGTGACAGACTGGATTATTTTTGCCTTTCAAGAAAGGTTACTTATGTGATTAGTCATTACTTGTCAGGAAGTATTAAGAAAAGGATTAGGGTTTGTTTCTGTTATCAAACTTTTCCCACAGCAAAAGAGAATCAGAGCTACACTTGCTCAAAAATCAAACAACCTTGAAATGGGGTTGTTCCAGACCAGAATTTTACTATGGAATGCGACTAGGCTGTGTTTCATGAAGCCCACACAGCCTAGGGTTCTGGGCTACCCTCCCTCCTCTCAGGCACTGTGAAGACAAGATTGGCGATGCCCGAGTCAGGCCGAAGACACTAACCTTACCTGGCACGTTGTAGACTAGACTATTTCCGGAATATTTGTATGGCTCATTTAATGTGCCACTCAAAGGTGTTGCATTCAGGTGGACATCAGCCCTGTGACCGCGCTGTTCGAGGCTCATCTGCTCATATTGCTAGCTCAAGGGTCAGGACCGCCACGGCCCACATTCGACTTTTGTACTAAACAAGGCTACGGCCTATGGAGTGCGATTGTTATATTTATTTATAAAATTTAGATATACTGCGATTATTGAGGAGCTAGCTCTGTGCAATTCATTTTCCGCCAATATTATACAAAAACATGTTCGCCATATACTCATGATAAATGTCTAAAATTGTCATTGTTCTTCGGGCCATCAATACAACTCCATTAGAGGTTACGAAATCTTAGTGACATGATACCCCGGGCCTCTAGGTTACACACCAGTAAGTCATGCGTAGAAAAGTATATTGTAACTTTTCAGGTGACTGGGTGAGCACAAAACAACTCATATAGCTATCACTTATACTCTGGGATGTCAGGTGCTAGGCTCGAGCTCGACGCACAAGCATACAGTGGAGGCTTCTCTCTGCTACTTTTTCACTATTTTTGACAACACCCGAAGTCAGAGGATTCATTAACGGATTACTAGAAAGGCACTGGGTGCCGGCGTAACAGAATAACATGTCCCGTCCGTGATAATCTGTCTGGCCACGTTTCTGTCATGCCACTAACCCTAAACTGGGGCCGTATTCATAATCGCCATTTAGGCTACCCCACTAGACTTAGCGCTAATTGGAAGATTTGTCGAACGAATATCGGGTTTAAAAGACATAAGCAGTCACCCAAAATGTAGATTTTCTGAATGAAGAAAGTGCTAAAATTATAGTGGATTTCTTAATGATGAGGACCGCCACAACGAGCTGGTGAGGCTAGGACTAAAATGCACTTTTCGTGCGTAACTTACAAGGGGATCATAAATACGGCCCTGAACCCTAACCGTAACCCTAACAAGAACCTTAAGCATAACCCTAACCCTAACCCGACCCTAATCTAACCCTGAACCTAACATACATACGCTGTTTAAATAGCAAGACCATTCGCTGCGCATGCGCACTCGTCAGCCGGACCACTTAATCACGCCCGACAGGTTATCATGCTCCCGACATTCGGTAAATACTTACATATGTGCCGCCCAAATGACCCCCTTTTTCCTTATTGTCTTCTCTATCCTCGGTCGGAGCAGCAATCAACAATTTCTCTCGATGTGCCCACCTGAGACTGCAGTTTTATGAACATTGTAGCTCTTGACAATGTATTCCAGGTGATATCGAAAGTGTTTCAATAAATTAGAGCTCTTGAATGTATTCCAGTTGATCGACTATTATAACAATAGCGCGAGTTAGCGGGGCGTTAGGCGATTTTCATTGTCCGCCTGAGGCATTTACCTCACATAGGTGCTAGGCGTTAACATGTCTCCTTGCTTCTTTGGTTTACTTCGCATACAGCGTTCGAAGTAAAATTTTTAGCGCTTACAACCATGTACACATGTTGTGAGCCAGTCAACTTCTTTACGCCATATATTAAGTTTTTTTCTTTAGTCTCATATATTGATTAAGAAACTAGGCATCTAGACGGCTTGGCGTCTATTTAAATCAATAACCACAATTCTGTTGTGTGTGACGTCATGTTTTATTGTTCTACGCCATATATAACTATGGCAACGATTGTCTATTGAACGGGGCGAAGGGCGGTTTGGGTCAGATTACATGATTTTAGTGGCCTTCAGTTTAAGGGTTTAAGGAGACACTCCAAGTTTGGATGGTACCAAGGATAGTGATGGTACCCTAAGATAGAGGAGGGGGAACACCCCAGTTTAGGAGAGAGGAGACACCCCAACTTAGGGTTTATTTATAATAGACAAAACTAGACTCAGTGGTAGCATTATCCCATTTTGTCCAGTTTTATTGTGTAATGGTGGTATGCTACATTTCAAAACTTACGGTGAAAATTGTGAATTTCTCACCAGACACATCTTTTTATATGCTTATTACAACGTAATAATAGGAACAAGGTGTTTTCAGGCTACTTTTTCAAAAGAGTGAGTTACAAGCCCCCCACCCCCTATTAAACTATAAACATGGCGTTCTATGGAAGTTTCGGTTCTTTTCACTTATTTTTTATTATAATAAAAAGGCGGTAAAACATCCTGATTGTTGAGCAAGGAGTACTTTGTTATATACTTACAAGAATAATACAATAATACTTATACGTTTTGAGGTCACATATAAATTATATTCGCTAGATGGCGCCACGGTGATCTCGCGTACTACCTTAACTTGATGTTCGTTTATCTTTATAAATTACCACAAAAACCTGATGTTTACTTTACCCTAGTATCATGTTAGAATGTTGGTGATAACGTGATCGAGTACCTTCAGGTTGTCGTATTTTTTAAATAGAGAAGAGTTGATTGTCCAATAACAACTTCCCCGTGAGTCCATCTTTGCACTGAACTGTGCGCGTGTCTTTGTGATCCGGGGCAGGCAACACATAGCTGTGAGCAGTCTAGGCCATCTATTTTGTCCTTCTTCCTGCAATCTTGTCTGTACCATGTTACGAAATATTTCCGGAATAGTAATGACAACAGAAAGACAGCGAAAAGCGCGAAAGCGCGTTTCATAAGCAGGTCTGTAAAACCACAACGTTCGTGTTTTCAGCAACAAACACACGGATTGTGTTCAGTGATTTTATTTAAATATAAATATAGTGATGACAATAGTGATGACTAGCAGTACGCCATAGTGATGACAATAGCGATACACTATAGTGATGACTAGCAAAACACTAGTGATGACAATAGCGATACACTATCGTTATGACAATAGCGATACACTATATTGATAACAATAGCGGTAGCCACATTTATCACAATGACGATACAATCATTGATAGCCATAGTGGTAACTATAATGAATAAAACGGCGATAACTACAGTGATTACAATAACGATAAAAAAGTGATTATAATAACGCTAAATAAAGTGATAACAATCACGATTACTAATGTGATTGCAAAAGCGATAAGACTGATTATAATAACAATAGCTATGTTATTACGAGTTGATGGTCGTGTTAACTAGTGCAATAGCATTAAATCTGAAGTCCTGTGATGTGACACAAACGGCCCTGTGGCCGCTTCAATAAATAATCGTTGCCTTAGTTACATGGCGTATAAATGAAACATGTCACACACAAAAGAATTGTGATTATTGATTTAAATGGCCCACCTAGTCGCTTACTTGAGTAGCTACTCGTGCCGTTTCTTGGTCACGATATACTGATATTTATATTTATATTTATTTATGGCGTAAAAGAAGGCGACTGGCTCACAAGGTCTGGGAAGGCTTGTAAGCGCTAAACATTTTACTTCAAACGTTGCATGCGAATTAAACCAAAGCAGCAAGGAGACATGTTAACGCCCAGCACATATGTGAGGTAAACTGGAACTTAAATTCAACGCGTAATCACAGTAATAAGGCGAGTTTTGCATGGCGTTAGATATTTTATTGGCCCTTCATCAACATGTAGCAGCCCTTCATTTTCATTATTCGCCCGAAGCCGCCAGGCCTTGGGCAGATAATACAAATCGGCGGGCTGCTACAGTTTGATGCCGGGTCAATAAAATTGCCTAACGCCCAGCTCACTCGCGCTATTTTTATATTGACAATGACGATGAGTGCAGCGATAACCAAAGCGACATGGATATATAGATCTATAACAATGACGACAGTTGTAAGGCTGTTGAAAATGGGAACCATAATGGAATTGAATATGATATCATATTTAATAAAACCAGACATTAGCTAAGGCTTTTATGGCTTTTAGTAGTACTTACTTACATAAATTAATATTGGAAAAACCTCATGAAAGGCGGTTATCTGCTCTTATATAGCGATAAAAGCCGGACACCTGTTTCAGCGACAAAGATTCTATAGCGCCGAATGTATCGAAAATACTCCTTGTAGCTGAGTCAATATATAATTTGTATTAAATGGTTACCTGGCTTGACCTATGTGCTAGTGTAAATGGTGTCTTTGCTAGACCAGGTAATCAACATTACGGCTTCGTCTGTATAGTCCGGGCAATCTAGGGATACACCCAAAACAAATTGCAATAGTAATCAAACCCGTTTTTCTTATTCCATAGGTATCTAGGAGTGGTGTTCTCAAAATCTACCAAAATCTATTCATTGGAACATATTTTTAAGAGGGTGGCTTACTTTACTCTATTAACCCACAAGAAGCAACATATTTTTACATAAACGGAATGGCAGGGAGGTGATGCAGTTGAGACCCGCACTACGAATTGTGATCTTCATACCCATATTTTCGGTGTGCGTGATAGAGGGTTATTTAATCTGCAAACTACAACAAACATAGAGAAAATATAGTGTATATAAACATTTCTAGGAAATTTAGAAGTACGAACCTCTTGTCTTGTTTTCCGGCTGGGGATTGACACAGTGTATTTGCATGGCAAGTCGGATGGGTCTCAGGTTTGACAGACTTTTTCATACATGGTCCGATATTCCCAATTCACTCGATTGTTGACGCGTTTTAACCTGATCATATAAATGAAAAACATATGCGAGAGGGGAAGTGGATCGGGGCGGGGGGAGTTAAGAAATGACAATGTTTTCTTTCGCCACGACCAATAATGTATATTTCATCTCTATGAAATGTGAAATTTCATCGGTACATTTGGTACTGAGCAAGATCCAAGGGGGGAGGGGTGGGGGTGGGGGTGGGGTTAGGGGGTTTACGGAGGGGGTTTACGGAGGAGAGGGCCCACACTCCAAGTTAGGGGAGGGGAGACATCCTGAGATAGGGCAGACACTCCAAGTTTGGATGGTACCCCAAGTTATTGGAGGGAAGACACTCCAAGTTTGGATGGTACCCCAAGTTATTAGGGGGAAGACACTCTAAGTTTGGATGGTACCCCAAGTTATTGGAGGAAGACACTCCAAGTTTGCATGGTACCCCAAGTTATTGGAGGGAAGACACTCCAAGTTTGGATGGTACCCCAAGTTATTGGAGGGAAGACACCCCAAGTTGGGCGACATCCAAAATTCGGGTGATGCCGTGAGATAGGGGGGAGGGGTGGGGAGACACTTCAAATTGTAGCTCTACCCCAAGCTAGGAGAGAGGAGACACCCTTAGTGAGAGACCCTTCAAGTTAGTGGAGGGTACGCACCCCAAGTTCGGAAAGGGGAAACACCCCAAGTTAGGGGAAGGGAGACACTCCAATTTATGTGAGGGGAGACACCCCAAGTTAGGGTGGTGCCCCAAGTGAACGCCCAACCCCCGTTTTCAAATTCCTCGATCCGCCCCTACTACTGTAGGGAGATATGTTACGGGGTCGTAGGCCGACACGTGCGGGAGGAGTGGTGCACAATCCAAGTTTTGCTGTTAACACCACGTGAGTGCGTTTGAGCCGCACGACTAGGCTAACAAACGCTGACCTCAATCTACCGGACCTCTGGCCACTTGGTTGGGTCTTTCACCCACTTTCCTGTTGGCTCCTTGTAAAGGCACTGTTCAATGCCAGCAACCTGGCTTTATTAGGAAGGTTGTCAAAATAATCGCACGACATGTTCTTGTAGAAATTGGACAAATTGTCAAATACACGGAATTATACAATACACGCAAGTTGTCAAATTAGTCCGGGCAATCTAGGGATACACCCAAAACAAATTGCAATAGTAATCAAACCCGTTTTTCTTATTCCATAGGTATCTAGGAGTGGTGTTCTCAAAATCTACCAAAATCTATTCATTGGAACATATTTTTAAGAGGGTGGCTTACTTTACTCTATTAACCCACAAGAAGCAACATATTTTTACATAAACGGAATGGCAGGGAGGTGATGCAGTTGAGACCCGCACTACGAATTGTGATCTTCATACCCATATTTCCGGTGTGCGTGATAGAGGGTTATTTAATCTACAAACTACAACAAACATAGAGAAAATATAGTGTATATAAACATTTCTAGGAAATTTAGAAGTACGAACCTCTTGTCTTGTTTTCCGGCTGGGGATTGACACAGTGTATTTGCATGGCAAGTCGGATGGGTCTCAGGTTTGACAGACTTTTTCATACATGGTCCGATATTCCCAATTCACTCGATTGTTGACGCGTTTTAACCTGATCATATAAATGAAAAACATATGCGAGAGGGGAAGTGGATCGGGGCGGGGGGAGTTAAGAAATGACAATGTTTTCTTTCGCCACGACCAATAATGTATATTTCATCTCTATGAAATGTGAAATTTCATCGGTACATTTGGTACTGAGCAAGATCCAAGGGGGGAGGGGTGGGGGTGGGGGTGGGGTTAGGGGGTTTACGGAGGGGGTTTACGGAGGAGAGGGCCCACACTCCAAGTTAGGGGAGGGGAGACATCCTGAGATAGGGCAGACACTCCAAGTTTGGATGGTACCCCAAGTTATTGGAGGGAAGACACTCCAAGTTTGGATGGTACCCCAAGTTATTAGAGGGAAGACACTCCAAGTTTGGATGGTACCCCAAGTTATTGGAGGAAGACACTCCAAGTTTGCATGGTACCCCAAGTTATTGGAGGGAAGACACTCCAAGTTTGGATGGTACCCCAAGTTATTGGAGGGAAGACACCCCAAGTTGGGCGACATCCAAAATTCGGGTGATGCCGTGAGATAGGGGGGAGGGGTGGGGAGACACTTCAAATTGTAGCTCTACCCCAAGCTAGGAGAGAGGAGACACCCTTAGTGAGAGACCCTTCAAGTTAGTGGAGGGTACGCACCCCAAGTTCGGAAAGGGGAAACACCCCAAGTTAGGGGAAGGGAGACACTCCAATTTATGTGAGGGGAGACACCCCAAGTTAGGGTGGTGCCCCAAGTGAACGCCCAACCCCCGTTTTCAAATTCCTCGATCCGCCCCTACTACTGTAGGGAGATATGTTACGGGGTCGTAGGCCGACACGTGCGGGAGGAGTGGTGCACAATCCAAGTTTGATCAAGTTCTCCTAAGTTAGGAGAGGGGAGACACCCTAAGTTAGGGGAGGGGACACATCCCAAGTTGGGGTGGTACCACTAGTTACGGGAGGGGAGACACCTAAAATTTGGGAAGGGGAGAAATTAGAAGAGGGGTGGCAACTACAATTGGGGTTTTGGGTTCCAAGTTTGAGAAGGAGAGACACCTCAAGTTTGGAGAGGGGAAATACCCCAAAATATGGGACGGGAGACACCCCAAGTATGGGTGGTGCTTGAAGTTTGAGGAGGAGATCAAGAAACCCCAAATTAGGGGAGGGAAGACACCCCAGGTTGAGGTGGTACCCCAGGTTTGGAGAGTGAAGACACACCAGGTTGAGGTGGTACCCCAAGTTTGGAGAAGGACGAGGCCTCAAGTTACGGGGGAGGGGGAGACAGCCTGAATTAGGAGAGAGCAGACACCCCAGGTTGGGGTGGTATCTGAAGTTAATGGAGAGGAGGTACCAATAGGTACGGGAGGACACGCAATATTTGGGGAGGGAAGACACCCCAGGTTGGGCAGAGACCTTAAGTTTGGAGAGGGGAGATACCAATAGGTACGGGAGGGGTGAAACCCAATAGGTACGAGAGGGGTGAAACCCAATATTTGAGGAGGGAACACACCCCAGGTTGGGGTGGTGCCCCAAGTTTGGGGATGGGAGAGGCCTCAAGTTATGGGTGGGAAGACACCCCAAGCTGGACCGCCCGAACTAGACACCCTAAATTAGAAGAGGGGAGACACCCCAAGTTAGGGGAGGGGTGACGCTCAAAGTTGGGTGATACCCTAAGTTACGGGAAGGTAGACACCATAGGTTGGGGGGGGGGGACTCCCGAGTTAGGGGAGGGGAGAAAAACCAAGTTGGGGCGGTAGTTCAATTTAGTGGAGGGAGACACAGCATGTTGGGGGGTGAGGGCAAGAAAGGCAGTCACTGATCACCAAGAAAACATTCGTTTATTCCCAGGTCACGATGACTTAAAACGAGCACTCTCCGCATACAAAAGGAAGGGCGGATACATGTTATAAATTGGTGATTTACTGATTCACGGTTATTTAATATTAAACTTCCCATTTCACGACTAAAAATAAAAATCCATGATCACGACGGTCGCCTAATACCTCATTCCCGGTTCACAAAGAATTATATTCATCATTCCCAGTTCACAGTCAAATGAAAAGTCCATTCCCGAGGAACAGAAATACCCCCGCCCCCCCTTCGCCATGTTGGGCACACTTAATTTATGTAGAACGTTTCACTTATTAAAAGTGAAACGTTGCAGATAGAGATGAATCAAATCGGTATTGGAGACCGTGAAACTGCAAATGATGATCGTTAGGCGCCGGCGGGCTGTGCAAATACACTGTATCGACGATCGACAGCCAAAAAACCGGGAGAGGGATCCCTCATTTAAAAAAATATGTAGAAACTTTACTATTAAAGATATTTTATTTCTGTTTGCTGTATTTGGTAAATGAAATAACACTCCATTACATATAGTGAGTGAGGACACGCAGGTCTAAATTCGCACTAGGGGTCTCAATTGCAACGCTTCTCTGCCACTTCGTGTTAGGACAAATACGTAATCCATTTTGGTGTTGCGAGGGTAGGGTAAACCACCCCCGTAAAAAATATGTTCCAATGAATAGATTTCGGTAGATTTTGGAAATAATATTCACAGATACATAAGGAATGAGAAAAAACAGGTTTGATTACTATTGCAATTTGTTTCGGGTTGACCCCTGATTCAGCACAGGCTGCCCGTACTAGTATGAACGTCGGCCAATGACATCGTTGCTTGCAACGTCTGGCGTAAGTATCGGATTTAGTGTTTAGTGTCCCGATCCAGTCAGCATGAATAAAACCTATGCATGTATTCATACGACTCCATACGTATTTTGTATTTGCCACTTGAGATAACTCACAGAACATTTTCCCAGCAATTCCCTCAAGATAGAATCTCGGACCGTTTCATGGGCTGAAAGGGGGCGACGTCTAAGCATCCCACATTTAATCGCAACAACGATGGCTGTCGGATGTGGGGCGATGAATCAGAGATATGGTCTTCCGATGAAGATCAAGTTCTGGAGATGAATATTAGGTTAGATCTTAGTTCGTCTGCGAGAAATCAGAATTTTAAATTTAGAGGACCGACTGTTCGAATTTAAGAAAGTAACTTTGGGAATAGTGATTACGCTCCTCGGGCTTTCTCACCATAAGAGGTTAGAGGATCCTCGACAGTGTAGGAGTCCATGGAAAGCCGTTGTCACATCGTCTACGGACATTCAGCAATTTCAGAATCAAAAACGTACAGACGCTTAAACTAACAGTTGTACGACAGCACGACAGTATTGGAAAAGAGGCAGTTCCAGCTCCAGTTTCATGGTTGGCGTCAATATAACACTTACAGATAAACTTAACCCACACATACAGTAATATGATCGCAATCCCCACATATCATCCACGATAGTCCTCATGAGGGACATCACCAAGCCATATTAGTCGTTGTTGTACACATCCGTCCCCAATTGTCGAGTTGTTCCTTGCTGTAAGCAACGAGCGAATCCAATTGAGCAACACTATGCATTACATTGTGCATTCGCTCATCGACGGCATCCACGCTTGAGGGCGCTGTCGGCGTATTTAATTTTGGCTCGATGGGCTCACCCACCGACTTGGACTCCCCGCTGCCGGTGTCTGCGTCATGCATCATGCACTTCCGGTCAACACGCGCCTTCCGGTACGTCACTTTCTCGCTGTTAACGTCTTCCGCCGCGAGATATTGGACGAGATTGTACATGATTTTGGCGTCCAAGGAAGGTTGGCGATCCATAACCACCCGACCCAGTGTTTCCACGCGTTCGGCCAGGTCTGACAAGGAAAGGTAAGTGAAGTGCGTTGTGTCAGTAGCTGCGTTTACCCACACCGCCTGTGTAATACTTTTATGATATTTTGAAAAGTGCTAATGTCTTCACCCTGCAACTTGTTTGACATATTATGGATGGATCAAATTTTGCTCTTTTGCATAATAGGACAAAATATCCTGCACTGCAAGCTCAAGTTGTATATTAAGCAAATACGTTTCGGTCGTTTCCAAATCCTTTCATTTACATTTCAGAAAAAACTCATTTCATGAGTTTCATTAAGTCACCGTTCCTTGTTAATGTACTGTACCTATATTACACTATAACACCATGATATCAATGAAAAGCTGACTAGATATATTCATTTAAAGTGCAGAACGAAAAGCGAGATATGTTAGAGTATCTCTATTGGTAGTATATATGTTAGGAATATATATTTTGTCGATACTATATCGACAATACAAAGTTTTAAAATGAAGTACCTTTCAGATTTTTATTTCGCAATTGCCCGTCACAGGTACTTTCATTCTTTGCTGCTGTAAATAACAAGACAATTATTGCTATCAGTATCTTAAGGTAACCAATGAACAAGATAGAACTGTATCAACTGGTTGAATCTCTTGATAGAAGTCAAGTTGAATGCAGAAAATAAAATATTTGACAAGAAATCCGGACAAATTCTTGAGATCTTCATACTTATACTCACCGGGGAGAGGTCCTTTCTTTCCAAACATGCCGCTCAGTATCCCTATGAAGTGGTCCAGGACCTCGTGGTCACGTGGTTTATCACTCATTTCCTTGACCGCTTGCAGATACTCATTGAGCAGCGAGATGAAGAGGTTCATGATGAGGTACATGATGACGAGAAGGTAGATCAGGAGGAAGAGACCGCCTTCAATGCCCTGCTGCACCAACATGGCTGAAAAGTCGAATTTACCCAGACTCGCCGCAAACAGCGTCAGCATGCACTGAAATAATGGGATGGAGCGGATGTAACATTTTATATCATTCTAGATATAAACAATACATTGTCACTTCTAGGCATGGAATATTTGACAAATAGGACAAATAGCATTATGTATTCAGAAACTCTCGTTTGACTCACCGTATTCAACCGAAGTGACCGATGTCATGATATCGAACTATACCAGTTTCTATGTCTGTGCAGGTCATCAGGAATGCGTTAGCATTTCAAACCTCCTACCTCTGATGTCGCTTCAATTTTAAATTAAACTGAAAGACACAAGTAGCCATATTATAATTCCGCCCTGCGAAGTTCATTTACAAAGGCTCAAATAACCTGCCCATGCTTTCAGCGTGGAAACTAAACCGTGAGGTGTTACAGCCTTATCAGATTGGGACCACTTACTTCGATGAATTTGGCGTATCCAGTTTGGTCTCCAAACAACATGATGGCCATCGATGCAAAAGCAACCAGTACGGTTAGAATGATGACCCCATAGCCGAGCAGTTCTTGCCATGATGACCTCAAGGTGAGCACCTTGTTAATGTACTGTACCTATATTACGCTATAACACCATGATATCAATGAAAAGCTGACTAGATATATTCATTTAAAGTGCAGAACGAAAAGCGATATATGTTAGAGCATATTTATTGGTAGTATATATGTTAGGAACATATATTTTGTCGATACTATATCGACAATACAAAGTTTTAAAATGAAGTACCTTTCAGATTTTTATTTCGCAATTGCAGGTCACAGGTACTTTCATTCTTTGCTGCTGTAAATAACAAGACAATTATTGCTATCAGTATCTTATAGTAACCAATGAACAAGTTACAACTGTATCAACTGGTTGAATCTCTTGATAGAAGTCAAATTGAATGAAGAAAATAAAATATTTGACAAGAAATCCGGACAAATTCTTGAGATCTTCATACTTATATACGGTTCAGTTTCGCAGAGTTTTGACTGTGCTCTAGGTGTACGGCAAGGTGAAAGTTTATCACCGTTGCTCTTCTCTCTTTATGTGAACGATATGCAGGACTACATCTCAACACATGGAGTCCACGGTATAAGTCTCGGTCATGTTCGAATTTATTTGTTACTTTATGCCGATGACACTGTGCTGCTCAATGAGGACGCCAGTGGACTACAAGAGTCGCTGGATAGTTTTCATAGCTACTGCGTTGAATGGAAACTGACTGTAAATATTGCAAAAACAAAGGTGATGGTTTTCCGTCGAGGCGGACGTTTACGTCGGGATGAACAGTTTAAGGTAGATGCATAGAGAGCATTTTTTTCAGACAAACTTCTTGATTTTTTTTTAACTTATAGTAATGTGTATCTAAAACGATAAAATAACATAAAAAAGATATGTCTTCTACCTACTTTTCTGTCAAAATGACGTTGAATAGGTAGGGGGTCACATCTAATTTTATAATGGCTGTCAATGGAGAATTTTGGAATTTCGACAGGAAATATTCAACAGAAAAAAAACGGCTCAGACAAAGTTAATAAAAATTTGTCTGTAACAAGCTTGCTCCTTGTTTGTTCAAATAAGAGAAAAAAATATATGGGTCTTCTACCTCGTTTTTTCGTAAAATGACTCTGAACATGGAAATTGTGCCCGTAATTCTGAGGGTCGTATTGGGTAACATGCTGAACTAGAGACACGACAAGTACTCACAAGATCGAATAAAATACTTGGTGTTATCAAATTTACATGAAAACATTTAAGCAACCAAACGTGTAAGCATATAGGCCTAGGACGATGTGGGGGATCCCTACACCCCCACCCCCCCGTCCCGCCTCTCCCACTGATTTACTGTGCCTGTGTGGTCAACGCTATGTAATTTGCCGGCTTGTTTCTATTGTCAGTTCATTCAAAGATATATTTATACATCCCAATAAGTTCTTTAGTTTGCTTGGACTTGCGTGTGTCTATCAATTTCCCTTTACGGCGCATCAGTTTCGCGACTTTGTTATATAAACAAGAAATAAACGATGACGCGCTGCGGGCAATAGAGCATTCGCCAGATTAGCCTGGTTCCTTGGCACAACTACACTCGCTCGCTCACTTAGCAAGTAAGAGTATGAGCGGCGGTACCAGCTTATCGCCATATCGCAGCGGCATAGTTCACCAGATGGCGCCACAGTGATGCCGGGAACCTCCTTAATTACGATGGATCCCCCCTTGATATTGCTTCGGAGTTTCGTTACTTAGGAGTTATTTTTAGCACATCTGGTTCGCACGCCTCTGCACAGAAGTCGCTGACAGAGCAGGCTGCGAAAGCCGTCTTTCAGATGGAACGGTACACGAGCTCATTTAGGTTAAAACCTCTTCACAAGATAGAACTTTTTGATAAACTGATTTCGCCAATCTTAAATTATGGAGCCGAGGTATGGGGCTTCCATAAGGGCATGGACGTTGAACGATTACAATTGCGTTGTCTGAAAAGGAGTCTCCGCGTCAAGGCCAGTACCCCTGATGGCATTGTGCGGGGAGAAGTAGGAAGAGTGGAAATGAGATGCACCAGGCTTATCAGGATACTGAGCTATTGGTTGAAAATAGTCGAACACCCAGAACGCGAGAGGTACATCTATAAAGTTTACGAAGTGTTGTACGCTGATGCGGAAACAGGCAAATCAAACTGGGTTTCTTCTGTGCGAAATATGCTTATGTCTACGGGCTTTGGTGAGGTTTGGTACTTGCAAAGCGTCGGAGACACGCGTAGGTTCAAATCATTGTTTAAACTACGTATTTACGATTGTTATTATCAGTCAACTTACTCGACTTTAAGTGAATTAACTAGAGGTAAGCAATATATTAAGTATGGTAGCATTTCCTCACCAGCTTTCTATCTTTCTGCTGTTGAAACCGCGAACAATATGTATGCGTTAACGAAGTTGCGGCTCTTCAGTCATCGCTTGCGTTCGGAGACTGGAAGATGGCACAAGCCCAAACCGCTCCTTCATGAGCAAAGATTATGCATAACTTGTAATTTAGTAGACGAGTATCACTTTGTTCTTGAATGTAGGCAGCATGTTGCATTAAGAGATCGCTTTATTTCGAGATTTTACACACAACGTCCAACTATACAGAAGTTTTATGCACTATTGGCCAATAATAGTCCAGTTGTTTTGACCCGACTAGCAGCGTATGTACGAGAAGCCTTTCATGAGCGGCAAACCATCAGTGAACTGTAGACCATATGTCGACTCACTAATTTATTTCTATTTGTATTTGTTGTCAACACGAGGGCCTCGGGCCTATTGTTGTTTTCTAAAATAAACATATATATACTCACCGGGGAGAGGTCCTTTCTTTCCAAGTGTAAGACAAAAATCAACAGGAGCGGGCCCGTGCAAACTTTTCATCTGTTGCCCGTGCGAATATGGTAACTGCAGGACTACCATAGAACATTAATCATAAGATTATGGCTCTGTCTACCCCGACTTAATTTTAGAACAACGGAAATGGTAAGGCTCAATATCGGATTTAACACCCAGTGAGAGAGTGATTAGGGCCGCATTCAGGTTTAGGTATACAATTACATCAATGGGTTTTATATTGTTGCATACCTAAAGTTAATATATATCCGTTACCATAAGGTTTGGTGTTTAATATATTGTCCAACACCCGAATGTTAACCTCCGACATACCTATTAATCAGTGGAGAGACATACCAGTAGTGTATTGCCGAGGTTGGCGACGTAGCCGCCGCCCGAGTAGGACTCCAACGAGCCCCAGAAGGACTCGGTCTTCATCTCATCCGGGAAGAACCGTGACTGACAACCATCGCCAAACATCGGTCGGAACAATGATCTGTGAAATATAATAGGGGAAAATAGGTATTGATAACGATTGACAACAGTCTGGACAGTGATCGGTGGTAGAATCAGTGACTGACCGTGACTGACATCCATCTGCACAAATCTGTTGACATGATGGTCTGCGGAAAAATAAATAAGAACCGTGACTGACATTAATCTCGTGACACTATCACGTGGATTATAGAGGCAACATGACAGCTATGTGGTTCAAATCGGGGTCTGATAATGAAAGATCGTGAAAGGTGCCACACCGGCCGAGACATGACCCTTGATGATTTGATTAGGAGACAAATTCTACAAGAATTCTTATATTCTAACCTGCTAACTAACCTTCGTGTATTTGACTCATTAGTCACTGTTACATATGTCCTGGTTGGTGTTGATCACCATGATAATAAGGGTCAGAAATGCTAAGTAGTAGGCGTTTCTCGAATCATGGCCCTCATTTTCTTGTCCAAATCCATCTTTCCTCTAACCCGCTGCTGCTCGTCCTCAGAAAGCTGCAGGGCTCCAGCGATGTCACTCTCTAAAACAATGTTCGGATAGGTATTCTTTTCTCTTCAATGAAAGTACGAGTAAGAACTTTCATGCTTCATACGCTTATTACTATTTCATATTTTGTTTATATATCAACCACGTCTTACTCTTAATGAATGCATTTGTTGGAACACTGCAGTGCCATCAGTGATAACAAGTTAAATGTACACTTTAGATGACATCGGTGATATGAGATTGCCGGTACGCCAAATGTCAGCTCAAGGCCGTAAGCATTATACATGTGTGCCGTACATATTCATAGATAGGGTACAGTCAACCTGGATCTGGCCAAACACATGTTAGTCTTGCCAGGCGGGCGACTTTTTCGTAGATCTACTGACACACATTGCTGGTTATAGATGTGCATGGAATAAAATGCCTCACGTTGGTTGGCAGGAAATCCGTCAGTTGTGATATCCACAGTGTGCCAATAGCATCATGCACTAATGATACATGCAGTGTATAATCCTGGCACGGACAGTTGGGTTGAAATGTTTCAGATGATGAAAAGATAAACACATTCCATGTTGGATGGTAGACCGGGCAGGGAAACTAGCGCTCTTTGGTGAACTGGAGTACCAGGAGTTGCCGTGTCACACGATGGAAGGCGTACGACGCTACTCACGAGCATTGCTGACGCCGCCAATCCTGTCGACGTCGACCTCCATCTTGCCGAAATTACTCTCGTATTCTGAACTGTCCGAGTCATGTTGCAGCAGGAATGTCAGTATGACTGCCATCAACAACACCTGAAGACAAGGGAAACGGAAGGCGAGCTTACCAGATGAACGCAGTCGGTAAAGTGTGAATATTGTGAAGTGACTGTCAAGGTACAACTTTAATACTAATAATACTAATAATTTAAGCTTAATACCTTTAATGTCGCTTGCCACAGATGTTTCAAAAATCTATTGCATGATGTTATCCTTGAATTGCATTCAATTGGCATCATTACGTCATTCCATATGCCACGTATCACAAGAGACCATAACACATTTAAAAACTGAGAGGGTTAGAAGATGGTCGGGTCTCAAATGCAGATGGGGCGTCACGTAACTTAACATGCTCGATTATGAGCAGACTCTCGAAGAAGGCGCGAAAGAAGGCTGATAGCCAGGCTCTGGACTTGTCTCCGCCGAACTCAAAGCTGTAGAGGATGGTGAAGAAAGCGGCCACGGCGACGGCAAGAATTGTCAGAGCCCAAGCGATGTACCGACACCAGTACGGCCACTTGCCTTTCCGCCTCACACGTCGTGTTTCACCAGGTTCACAATGGCTGATATCGTGTGATGACCTGCTACCAGCCCCGTTACTGTTGCTGTTGTTACAGTTGTCACCACTGTTCGGCTCCTTGCTACTGCAGTGGGTTTCGCTCTGGCCTGCTTCGCTGTTCTCCCCTTCGTCCGTTTGTAGATACATTTGGCTCCGTGCCTGGACCGATTGTTCTTCCTTTTCCCGACCTTGACCTTGACCTTCCTGTGATGATTTGGGTTCTTCTCCCGCCTTGGAGAACAGCAAGGTGATCAGGACGATGGGCGGGATGAGGATGAGCCTGCTCATGAAGCTGGTGTAGAGGTCGTGTACAGTGAAAGAGATTGGGAAGATGGTAAAGGCCGCCTGGGTGGGCGTATCGGACGCCGTGCCGTACCTGGGGGCAGGGTGAAGAGGGGCACGAACAGTTAGCATGCTGTGCTCATTCTAACACAGACATATCGACATATTTCCTCCATGTGCCAACATGGTCTCAGTGTTTCGTGCATTTTACGGTATGTTTTCATTTTAACTGTGTATGTTTTCATTTCAGTTCTATACGCCATTTCGACTGGAATAACATTAATACTAGAAACTATTACACATGTGATGCTGATGAGATTTTATACACAGAGGGCAGCTGGGGAATCGAGATTACATATATCACAAATGATGCCAACTAGCGTGATATGGTTGAGAGTGGTCTTACCACATGGCGTTGGGGACCATTGCCAGGTATAGCGTGGCGAGACACACAGCCAGTCGCTGAACCCGGGAGAAGGCGGATTTACCCTTCCGGTAACACACGGATAGCCACATGTGATCGTCAAACAGTCACTGGTTGACATGTCTCTGGAACAGCGCGGCGGGATCGGCCGTGGCTACGTCCGAGTCAAGCGAGACCCTCAGCATTCGCTGGATGTGGCTGTCTTCCTCATCCAGAGGCAGCCACTTGTCGCATGTATACAGATACCTACAATTTCCACAAACAATAGGCACGCGAGTGGATGAGTTGGTTGAACCTATATTTTATTAATTTCCTAATGTTGTCATATCGTGACCAACGGGGCGCAGTCAATCATATGCGGAGATAGGGACCGGGAAAATGGGAAGAAGTGGGGAAGGGGGGTATGTTCAATACGCCCCCCAGGGTTCTGACCTGGCAATGCACCATCCACAAGAGCCGATGCGCTGCCAACTCGGTCACGACGTGATCCACCCCGATATGTAGGCCTAATTACTGGCTCTGGGGCTTTCCCATTCCCCTTTTTGAATATCATAAGAATTATATCATGTGCCATTAGGAGCGCGATATGGAACTCTTCACCTCTAGAAGGCTTTCTTGACCTCTTGACTTGACTTGACATTTCATAGAAAAAATAATAGATCAAAATAATCGATAGAGAAAACGTTATGAGACATAGAAGATCCGCTGAATAGGGATAACCCATATATATCACGTGCCCATAACCTCAAGGAATACAATTGATTTGAACTTCATCAGAGGGAAAGAGCAGGGGAGGTACTGCATTCTACACTACCCAATAACCATTGCGTCTCCTCAATATGAGTGGCGTTTTGCCTGGCAAATCCCATTGATTTTGTGACTTTGGGCCACACGCGGACAACTATATGCCGAAAAGTAATATTTTAACCAAAGTAATTTGTTACGCTATTGAAAAACTAAAACTGTACTGCTGTTCTCAAACAGCTCGGTGCCTTCAGTCGAGACGTCATTACCAGTTGGAATGCGCTACCTCTATGACTGCGGCAGGTGTTATGATTCAAGCTGTAAATACTCGACTATCGGGTAACTGACAAATATGACTTCTTGGAGTTCTGGACTCCTTAAGCTTCGTAGTTTGAATTAAATGTGGTTCATCGCTGGTTTTGACCTCCTTTGTAAAAACCGATACGCCGTTCGGCGCCCCGTAGTGAGGAACGAGACGAGGGACAGCTACGACCGAAAGTCACATACGACCTTCACACAGGTTGTTCAATCCTTCACCAACACGTACCAATGGCAGGTGAAGCTATCGTTTGTTCAGCGATTTTCATATAAAGTGTATTTAGTTATGGGTAAAGGACTAACTAAGATGTATATGTCACTGTCACCTTGTAGGCGTCCTTCCTGTCCAGCCACCGACAGATGACCGCTAGAGGGATGAAGATGATGAAGACGCCGACCACAGTGCCCACCACCGGCATGTTCTCTATCAACTTCTCGCCAATGTCGTCAAACACCGAGCCGAAGTCAATAGTGTTTGGCGGAACGAACAGTCCAGCACCGAACGCGCCAAACAGGTTGCTCTTAAAAACAACCTTGGACTTTGAATGACTGTCCATCATCTAAATATAGTCAAATAGGTGGGCACATGTCTCGAAAAAATACGGTCAACCATTAACGACCAGAATATATTTACGATTGTGGTGTTATATGTGACTAACTAAATAACTAATTTAATTTGTGTGGCCTTATTTGTTTGTATGGCCTTAATTCAGTCTTGGTATAACTATACTTCTCGTTTTCGAATAGTAAATAGTTAGCAACAAAGGTGATCATTTTCAAAGTCCACATCCGCGTTTAATTTATTCCGACTAGTCAGCAATTGTGAGTATTTTAGCTGATAATTACTCTCTTGTTACCAGTGTGTAACTGTTACATTATTTGTCTCAATATTTCAAGTTGTCTTCGTAGCTAATTGCGATCAATCTGTAAAACTATGGTATGGCTATGGACTCATGTATGACACGCCAAATCAGCCATATTAATGTTAAATTTGTATGGAGCGCCGAATGCGTGGACTGCTTATTATTATTTATATTTGTTTATATTCACACAAATAGCACTTCAAGAAATAGTTGTGATTGCCAGTTAAAATAACTGATGTAATGTTTATTTGTTACAGTTAGAATCTAGCAACCGTCATAGTAGCTCAATAAAAAAACAAAAAAAATATCGACATGAGTCTCTTTACACTGTCTGATTGCTGACAACCTGTAGCTAACCGCTACATGACAAAAAGTATTCATTATCTATGCACGACCTAAATGACGCATTTTATACAAATCATCTCTTCTTAGAAATATGAGGTTATGCTATTTATTTATATGTGTGTAAAAGAGGACCGAAACTGCCAAGATGACTTATTAGAAGAAAAAATAAAAGCCAGCGAACGAGATATTGAAATTTGTAATACCGAAGAACAAGAACTATCTCACTTGAGAAGTAAACATACTACTTGCCAGGACAATGGGTCGATATATCTGTTAGCGTAGCCCACCGGAAGGAAGTTGGGGGAGCGTGTCGCCAGAGTAGGTTGAAATAAAGATATACGACTGGCGTGAACATCGTTTCAAGTAAATTATGGATTATTATCTTGTCATTTTCCAGGCCTACTCCACCACAGCCGTGATCGTAAGCCACTTCCGGTATGGCTGCCCTTATCTGATTGGCTGCGAGTATAGACCTGTCATCAGAGGCGGGTCGAGGGGTGTGTGTGTGTGTGAGGGGGGAGGGTTCCAGGCGATAATAAATATTTCAACGCTAAATTCGTCCAGTGTCAGTTTTGGCTTGTTGAAACAGCTTGACGACCAACCTGAACAAAAACAGTGTCTACAAAATAAAAAATAAACTGGCTAAAGTTGTTGAAAGAATTACCTGAATATTGTAGTTTAACGGTGGGACGATTGGTTGTTCGGCAATGCGCTTTCGTTCACAAGGCGTCCGGTATCATTGATTATTTTGCTGGTGATTACCTGACGTCGAGAGACACTGCTACGTCAATACTGTAACGGCCGAGCGCTATAGAAATTACGAGTTAGCTTTGTTTGTCGCTGTGGTGTGTGTGGTGTAGCAGAATAGCTCGAGAACGACAGAATCGACAGGATCGAGAACGACAGGATTGCAACAGTTAACCAATGTTTTATTTAAACTCTTAGTTTCATCGCTACTTGTATCGACTAGGCTACCAATTAGCCGTCGCTTAAGAGTAATGCCACTTGAGGCGCTTGCCACTCGAGTCCTTATTATGGGATTAAACAGTGCTTGAGGCGCTAGAGGCGCTTGAGGCGCTCGATGTGCTTGAGACGCTCGAGGCGCTTGAGGCGCTTGAGGCGCTTGAGACGCTTGAGGCGCTTGAGACGCTTGTGGCGCTTGAATTAGTTTTAAATTACGAAAGACAAGAAGAACTGGGCCGATCGTTATCAAGGCTTAATCTAATATATTTGGCAACCGGTCATGTTACCCCTGCTGCCACTCACCTAGAGGGCTGAGATGCGCGGTGGTCAGAGGTCGTTATCACTTATCACTAGGCCCACACCTATCACGTGACCATTATGCTCATTAACATATTGCTTGAGTTGGCTTGAGTTGGCTTGAGAAGTTCACAAATGGTAGTGAAACGCCTATTTACACCTATTCAATATTAACACAATGTCCTTTGACACACAGAAAACTAGGTAAGTGTCATAATAATACCAGACATACACGGTTATTGTTAAGATAAAGCCCCTAAACCATGTTCAAGTGAGCGCGTCCCCGAATATCGCTCGGTCAAGTGACTCGTTGCGAATGTCAACAACATCCCAGCAGGCAACACATTCAACCCTGTAGTCCATTCTAGTTCTTATATCGGGATATAACTAACTCCATTTCCTGGTCGTCCAATACCAGGGATATAACATCATACTACACTGGCCACAAATACAATTAAACGGTTTAAAACGGAGTAAACTGCCCGTCAATTACTACAACAATGATAGCCCTAGCCTTGGGCTGTCACACTACCCTCCGTCTAGCGTTGAAGTCCCCTTCAACATTTACAATCATACAATAAATACATACACGCTGCAAGTACAGCGACGCACTAATTATCCAGAGACAAATAAGGTGAGACCGCCGCGGCATATAGGCTATGCCTATACCACGTCACACTACAGCAAAATGGTAATAACATTGTTATTTATCAACTAATGCATGTGTACTCATGCAGTATCTATTGACCAAAAAACATACACCAAGCCTTGGGACAGACGCGAGAGCAATAACATGGTTCGCAGGCAGATACATTAAGGCGCTAAACTATCACGAACACTTTAATTTTTAACTTCAATTCTTTAACCGCGTACTGATACGAGACGTGCGACATTGCACGTGAACTGACGCGACCAACGTGTACGAACCTCTACCACTAGAGAATGGGCTCGCCAACTGCAAAACTAGAATAAGCTTGACAAAATGCAACCATGCAATACTCTTCCGCGAAGACAATCGCATCCCTCCAGGCCATGCCTATGGAGTAGTAAATTCAAACTATACGCGGTCATCACCGGCCAGCAGATAATTACTCACATGCCACCCCCTATTCCCTTACCGGCGACCTCGGTATGGAGCGCTGTGTCCCCTACTTGATTTGAAATGGATTGCCCGGTCCACACTCCGGCGTGCCAGATTACGGTACTGGTTACTATAGCGATACCTAGGAGGTGCCATCAACTGTCGCTCGTCCCGGCTGGAGCTCGGTGGTAGCGCTGACGCGGAGGCATCCAAGGGTGTATGAGGGTGGGGGAACTCCGGCCGCCGTTCTTCCAGCACACGGATGCCTTCCTCCTGTGCACGGGCCCAGTCAGCATCAAACTCTTTCGCCAACTTGAGGGCGTCTACCGAGCTCGGGGTCGGAGTTTCCAGGATTGCTGTCTGCCGCATTGACGTCAGCTGGGTGCTAAAGGTGTCAAGCGATGTCGCGACGGCTGCCATCCCACACTCGAACTTGGGTAATATTGTCTTGACCACGCCAGAGAACTCTTTTATGGACGCACAGACCCTTATCGCTAAGGTGACAACTTGGCCAGTGCCTAAGACTGTGACGGAAGTCAGACAATTCCTTGGATGTGCTTCTTACTACAGAAGATTTATCAAAGATTTCTCTACTAAAGCAAGACCGATGATCGAACTGACGAAGAAAGACGCCACCCTACGATGGACGCGAGAGTGCCAAGAGGCCTTCGAGACCCTCAAGGAAGCGTTAGTGGGCCCACAAGTTATGGCTTTCCCGCAGGAAAAGGGTGAATTCATCATAGACACTGACGCATGTGACGTCAGTATCGGTGCAGTGCTATCGCAGATACAGGACGGTAAAGAGCGAGTGATCGCGTACGGCAGCCGATCCCTTAATAAAGCAGAACGAAATTACTGCGTGACGGATAAGGAGCTCCTGGCACTACGCTATTTCATTGAATATTTCCGTCAATACCTACTCGAAGTAACGTTCACTGCCCGAACGGATCATCAAGCGCTGAAATGGCTCTTTAGTTTAAAGGAGCCGAAAGGCAGGATAGCAAGGTGGTTGGAAATATTGTCTTCCTTTGACTTCACGGTCCACTATCGACCGAGTAACAAACACAACAATGCGGACGGCATGTCTAGATGCCCGAATCCAAGAGAGTGCGAGTGCGACGCTCATGATAACCTGGAAGAGTTGAAATGTGGGCCCTGCAACAAATGTAAACGACGTGCAGAAGAAATGCATGCGACATTAAGGCGACAGCCAGAAGTGAATAGAATACATGGCTCTCGTACAAAAGACCCGTCATGGAAACGAGTCTGGATTAAAGCGTGCTATACCACGAGGAAGTTGTGGTTCATGATCTTGTTTGTTACCGCCGTGACATCAGGTCGGTGTCGGCCCGTTATGAGCAACGATATACCCAGTAGGGTAAGGCCCTCAGCTGAGACGAGGAGCCTTCAGCATGTGACAAGAGGAACACAACACGGAGATGCTACTGATGACGAACATCGAGCTGTTACCAATGGCGAGTCGCTGCAAGAGGACGGGAGGATGAGACCTATACACAAAATTAAATCCACATCATCGGTTCCCTATCTGCGGACCTACTGACGACTGTTGGTTGCCAAAATGCGCTTATTAATCAATTGCTGTTCAGCCTACACGAGGTTCAGACTAGACGGAGGGTTGTTGGAACCCACTGGGCGTTTTGCACGAAGGATAGTTCGGGCTAACGAAAATGAACCTAACCAAAGTGGCGAAGGCCCGGCTTATTGGGGGATGGAACACTCGGCGAAGGAACTTCGAAAGCTGCAACATCTAGATCCCGCTATTGGGCAAGTTTTGGAGTGGAAATCACGAAACCAGCGGCCATTCGGGCCGGAAGTATGTTCTGCGAGTCCAGAGGCTCGGCATTACTGGAATCATTGGATGTCTCTGGAGGTGCACGACGGTCTTTTGTTCAGGAGGTTTCACAACACACATGGATGTTCGTTCTTACAGTTTCTGGTTCCAGAGGCCATGAGGGAGCAATTGCTAGAAAAATTGCACAACTCACCTATGTCGGCACATTTGGGGAGGAAAAAGACCTGTACTAGGGTATTACAGCGCTACTATTGGTTTGAGTTACGGGATTACGTTCACATCTGGATACGTAGGTGCGACAAGTGTGCTGCTAATGAGACGTCAAGGCGAAAAGCGAAGGCTAGTCTAGGAGACATGAGGGTCGGCGCGCCTATGGACAGATTAGCCACCGACGTGCCCGGTCCATTGCCAGAAACACCCCGCGGAAACCGTTACATACTCGTCGTCACGGACGCGTTCACGAAGTGGACGGAAGTATTCGCCATCCCGGCCCAGACGGCTACTATCTGTGCCGATCGGATCTTTACCGAGGTTATCTGTCGTTTTGGTTGCCCTCTGGATTTGCATAGCGACCAAGGGAGGAACTTCGAAAGCAATATCATCGCAGAACTCTGTCGTGTGCTTGAAATTAGAAAGACACGAACGAGTGCAAGACACCCACAGTGCAATGGTCAGACTGAACGTTTTAACCGCACATTAATCAAGATGATACGGGCCTATATCAAGGGTGACCAAGAAGATTGGGATCTTTGCCTGGGGGCAGTGACCTCAGCCTATCGATCCGCAATTCATGAAACTACCAACTTCACCCCTAACATGTTGATGTTAGGCCGAGAGGTCAGGATGCCTGGTGACGTTGCTTTTGAACCCGATGTCTGCGTCAACGATGGGCCTACGATTTATGGAGAGTACGTCGACAAATTACGCAAGAAGATGAAGAAAGCGCATGAGGTGGTGCGCGAGCATTTAGGAACTGCGTTATTGCGGCAGAAGCGCAACCACGATGGGAAGCTGAACATGAGACAATACCATGTCGGTGATTTAGTCTGGTATTTGTCGGAGGCGCGTCAGCTGGGAGGATGTCCAAAACTTCAAGACACTTACGAAGGTCCGTACGCTGTAGTCAAGAAGTACAGTGACTTGACGTTCGATATACAAAAGACCAAAAACGGGCCATCGAAAACCGTCCACCATGACAAGCTCAAACCGTATGAGGGAAACGAAATCGTGAAGTGGGCCACTTCTCTTCGGAAACACAACAGTACAAACAAAACAACATGCAAACCAGCAGAATAGCTCGGGGTGGCGGTATCAAAATGCGATGTACAAATACTGACGTCCTCATTTCTCTCTTTGTTGCAGAATCGTAAGAGAATGAGTACCCGTGGAAGAGTGTACGTGTGCCCTGACTGCACATGGAAAGGTGAAAAGGCATGGGCGGTGGACCATTTCGCGAAAAAACATGCGACCGCTGACAACGCCCCGTTCTACTGCGGCTTATGCGACTTTAAATCAGGGACGCGCAGCAACATGGACCGGCACGTATCAAAGCAACAACACTCGAGACGTGTGCGACAGGCACCACCTCAAGCAACGACAAGCCTGGTGTGTAACGGGGGAGAGGGTAAGCTGATAGAGAAGTTTGAAGTCCTCTCTGCCAAGGAATCTCGGCTGCACTGGGCAACCCAACGGCTAATCTCGCCGAACGTCGCAGTCTCAAAGGCGACAACCCCCGACGGCGGAAATCAAGCAGTTCAAGAAGCGCCATTGGATATCCTCTCCCAAATTCAACAGGCGGACCCTGCTAAGTTAGATACATTGGCGAGCCTACTCGTGGACGCCGGTATTATCCTACCGTCCGGGAAGCCGGGGGCAGCGACGCCAACCGCCCCTGGGGCTGAGGTGGAACACACCGGGACCCCGACGAGCAACCTTAGGGACAGCCGCAGCCGCAGTCGTCAGCGCAGCCGCAGTCGCAGCCCCAGTCGTCAGCGCAGCCGCAGTCGCAGCCCCAGTCATCAGCGCAGCCGCAGCCGCAGCAGCAGCAGCAGTAGCGCCAGTCGCTCGAGCAGCAGCAGTAGCAGCAGCAGCAGCAGCAGTGGCGGCCAACCGTGCAGTGACAGCGATCGTGACGAGGTTCGCGACCGTAACAAAACCGACAGCGGCTTGGCTAACTCGGCAAGGACGCAAGTGATGTCGCCCGGGAAGCGGAAGCATAACAATAGCCACCCCCCGGCTAAGCGTCTGAGGATAACGGGACCAACGGGAAGAACAAGTAAAGGAGTAGACGCTGCAGCAACTACCCCGGCCGCGTCACTACCAAAGAAAAACGGGATTCCGACTACGACGGTGGCGGGGGCCGCGTGTGGATCCCCGACGCTTCATAGTGAAAGCGCGTTTGTGCCGGGATGCGACGAGAGTTGTGGTACCGTTGACATGGCTGCCATCGTGGCACAGGCCATGCAGCACGTGCAGGCGGCGATAATGAAGGAGCTGGCGGAGCGACCGTCGGTAGTGGCAACCGCGGTTACGGGCATTACAAAACAGATGGTGGCCAACAACCACCATCTCGTCACACTGAACTCCAAGTTGGACGCCTTAGCAGACCGGGCGGGCCGTAAAGACACCCACCCGAACGGAAACGGCCACGAGATCGCCACGCGTCACGTGCTTGGCGACGTCCGCGCCGAACTCCGTTCAATGAACAGCAACCTCGCTAATCAGCACAGGGACGTGACTCTCCTGACTGCGTCCATAAAAGAGTTCTCTGGCGTGGTCAAGACAATATTACCCAAGTTCGAGTGTGGGATGGCAGCCGTCGCGACATCGCTTGACACCTTTAGCACCCAGCTGACGTCAATGCGGCAGACAGCAATCCTGGAAACTCCGACCCCGAGCTCGGTAGACGCCCTCAAGTTGGCGAAAGAGTTTGATGCTGACTGGGCCCGTGCACAGGAGGAAGGCATCCTTGTGCTGGAAGAACGGCGGCCGGAGTTCCCCCACCCTCATACGCCCTTGGATGCCTCCGCGTCAGCGCTACCACCGAGCTCCAGCCGGGACGAGCGACAGTTGATGGCACCTCCCAGGTATCGCTATAGTAACCAGTACCGTAATCTGGCACGCCGGAGTGTGGACCGGGCAATCCATTTCAAATCAAGTAGGGGACACAGCTCTCCATACCGAGGTCGCCGGTAAGGGAATACGGGGTGGCATGTGAGTATCTGCTGGCCGGTGATGACCGCGTATAGTTTGAATTTACTACTCCATAGGCATGGCCTGGAGGGATGCGATTGTCTTCGCGGAAGAGTATTGCATTGTTGCATTTTGTCAAGCTAATTCTAGTTTTGCAGTTGGCGAGCCCATTCTCTAGTGGTAGAGGTTCGTACACGTTGGTCGCGTCAGTTCACGTGCAATGTCGCACGTCTCGTATCAGTACGCGGTTAAAGAATTGAAGTTAAAAATTAAAGTGTTCGTGATAGTTTAGCGCCTTAATGTATCTGCCTGCGAACCATGTTATTGCTCTCGCGTCTGTCCCAAGGCTTGGTGTATGTCTTTTGGTCAATAGATACTGCATGAGTACACATACATTAGTTGATAAATAACAATGTTATTACCATTTTGCTGTAGTGTGACGTGGTATAGGCATAGCCTATATGCCGCGGCGGTCTCACCTTATTTGTCTCTGGATAATTAGTGCGTCGCTGTACTTGCAGCGTGTATGTATTTATTGTATGATTGTAAATGTTGAAGGGGACTTCAACGCTAGACGGAGGGTAGTGTGACAGCCCAAGGCTAGGGCTATCATTGTTGTAGTAATTGACGGGCAGTTTACTCCGTTTTAAACCGTTTAATTGTATTTGTGGCCAGTGTAGTATGATGTTATATCCCTGGTATTGGACGACCAGGAAATGGAGTTAGTTATATCCCGATATAGGAACTAGAATGGACTACAGGGTTGAATGTGTTGCCTGCTGGGATGTTGTTGACATTCGCAACGAGTCACTTGACCAAGCGATATTCGGGGACGCGCTCACTTGAACATGGTTTAGGGGCTTTATCTTAACAATAACCGTGTATGTCTGGTATTATTATGACACTTACCTAGTTTTCTGTGTGTCAAAGGACATTGTGTTAATATTGAATAGGTGTAAATAGGCGTTTCACTACCATTTGTGAACTTCTCAAGCCAACTCAAGCCAACTCAAGCAATATGTTAATGAGCATAATGGTCACGTGATAGGTGTGGGCCTATAAAAGGCCGAGCTCAGATGCAGAACAAGCAGAGTGATAACGACCTCTGACCACCGCGCATCTCAGCCCTCTAGGTGAGTGGCAGCAGGGGTAACATGACCGGTTGCCAAATATATTAGATTAAGCCGTGATAACGATCGGCCCAGTTCTCCTTGTCTTTCGTAATTTAAAACTAATTCAAGCGCCTCAAGCGTCTCAAGCGCCTCAAGCGTCTCAAGCGCCTCAAGCGCCTCAAGCGCCTCGAGCGTCTCAAGCACCTCGAGCGCCTCAAGCGCCTCTAGCGCCTCAAGCACTGTTTAATCGATACATAATAAAGACTCGAGTGGCAAGCGCCTCAAGTGGCATTACTCTTAAGCGACGGCTAATTGGTAGCCAAGTCGATACAAGTAGCGATGAAACTAAGAGTTTAAATAAAACATTGGTTAACTGTTGCAATCCTGTCGTTCTCGATCCTGTCGATTCTGTCGTTCTCGAGCTATTCTGCTACACCACACACACCACAGCGACAAACAAAGCTAACTCGTAATTTCTATAGCGCTCGGCCGTTACATTTAATGTAACGGCCGAGCGCTATAGAAATTTCCGCCGTCGGGGGTTGTCGCCTTTGAGACTGCGACGTTCGGCGAGATTAGCCGTTGGGTTGCCCAGTGCAGCCGAGATTCCTTGGCAGAGAGGACTTCAAACTTCTCTATCAGCTTACCCTCTCCCCCGTTACACACCAGGCTTGTCGTTGCTTGAGGTGGTGCCTGTCGCACACGTCTCGAGTGTTGTTGCTTTGATACGTGCCGGTCCATGTTGCTGCGCGTCCCTGATTTAAAGTCGCATAAGCCGCAGTAGAACGGGGCGTTGTCAGCGGTCGCATGTTTTTTCGCGAAATGGTCCACCGCCCATGCCTTTTTCACCTTTCCATGTGCAGTCAGGGCACACGTACACTCTTCCACGGGTACTCATTCTCTTACGATTCTGCAACAAAGAGAGAAATGAGGACGTCAGTATTTGTAAATAAAATTTTGATAGACCGCCACCCCGAGCTATTCTGCTGGTTTGCATGTTGTTTTGTTTGTACTGTTGTGTTTCCGAAGAGAAGTGGCCCACTTCACGATTTCGTTTCCCTCATACGGATTGAGCTTGTCATGGTGGACGGTTTTCGATGGCCCGTTTTTGGTCTTTTGTATTCCGAACGTCAAGTCACTGTACTTCTTGACTACAGCGTACGGACCTTCGTAAGTGTCTTGAAGTTTTGGACATACTCCCAGCTGACGCGCCTCCGACAAATACCAGACTAAATCCCCGACATGGTATTGTCTCATGTTCAGCTTCCCATCGTGGTTGCGCTTCTGCCGCAATAACGCAGTTCCTAAATGCTCGCGCACCACCTCATGCCCTTTCTTCATCTTCTTCCGTAATTTGTCGACGTACTCTCCATAAATCGTAGGCCCATCGTTGACGCAGACATCGGGTTCAAAAGCAACGTCACCAGGCATCCTGACCTCTCGGCCTAACATCAACATGTTAGGGGTGAAGTTGGTAGTTTCATGAATTGCGGATCGATAGGCTGAGGTCACTGCCCCCAGGCAAAGATCCCAATCTTCTTGATCACCCTTGATATAGGCCCGTATCATCTTGATTAATGTGCGGTTAAAACGTTCAGTCTGACCATTGCACTGTGGGTGTCTTGCACTCGTTCGTGTCTTTCTAATTTCAAGCACACGACAGAGTTCTGCGATGATATTGCTTTCGAAGTTCCTCCCTTGGTCGCTATGCAAATCCAGAGGGCAACCAAAACGACAGATAACCTCGGTAAAGATCCGATCGGCACAGATAGTAGCCGTCTGGGCCGGGATGGCGAATACTTCCGTCCACTTCGTGAACGCGTCCGTGACGACGAGTATGTAACGGTTTCCGCGGGGTGTTTCTGGCAATGGACCGAGCACGTCGGTGGCTAATCTGTCCATAGGCGCGCCGACCCTCATGTCTCCTAGACTAGCCTTCGCTTTTCGCCTTGACGTCTTATTAGCAGCACACTTGTCGCACCTGCGTAACCAGATGTGAACGTAATCCCGTAACTCAAACCAATAGTAGCGCTGTAATACCCTAGTACAGGTCTTTTTCCTCCCCAAATGTGCCGACATAGGTGAGTTGTGCAATTTTTCTAGCAATTGCTCCCTCGTGGCCTCTGGAACCAGAAACTGTAAGAACGAACATCCATGTGTGTTGTGAAACCTCCTGAACAAAAGACCGTCGTGCACCTCCAGAGACATCCAATGATTCCAGTAATGCCGAGCCTCTGGACTCGCAGAACATACTTCCGGCCCGAATGGCCGCTGGTTTCGTGATTTCCACTCCAAAACTTGCCCAATAGCGGGATCTAGATGTTGCAGCTTTCGAAGTTCCTTCGCCGAGTGTTCCATCCCCCAATAAGCCGGGCCTTCGCCACTTTGGTTAGGTTCATTTTCGTTAGCCCGAACTATCCTTCGTGCAAAACGCCCAGTGGGTTCCAACAACCCTCCGTCTAGTCTGAACCTCGTGTAGGCTGAACAGCAATTGATTAATAAGCGCATTTTGGCAACCAACAGTCGTCAGTAGGTCCGCAGATAGGGAACCGATGATGTGGATTTAATATTGTGCTTAGGTCTCATCCTCCCGTCGTCTTGCAGCGACTCGCCATTGGTAACAGCTCGATGTTCGTCATCAGTAGCATCTCCGTGTTGTGTTCCTCTTGTCACATGCTGAAGGCACCTCGTCTCAGCTGAGGGCCTTACCCTACTGGGTATATCGTTGCTCATAACGGGCCGACACCGACCTGATGTCACGGCGGTAACAAACAAGGTCATGAACCACAACTTCCTCGTGGTATAGCACGCTTTAATCCAGACTCGTTTCCATGAAGGGTCTTTTGTACGAGAGCCATGTATTCTATTCACTTCTGGCTGTCGCCTTAATGTCGCATGCATTTCTTCTGCACGTCGTTTACATTTGTTGCAGGGCCCACATTTCAACTCTTCCAGGTTATCATGAGCGTCGCACTCGCACTCTCTTGGATTCGGGCATCTAGACATGCCGTCCGCATTGTTGTGTTTGTTACCCGGTCGATAGTGGACCGTGAAGTCAAAGGAAGACAATATTTCCAACCACCTTGCTATCCTGCCTTTCGGCTCCTTTAAACTAAAGAGCCATTTCAGCGCTTGATGATCCGTTCGGGCAGTGAACGTTACTCCGTGTAGGTATTGACGGAAATATTCAATGAAATAGCGTAGTGCCAGGAGCTCCTTATCCGTCACGCAGTAATTTCGTTCTGCTTTATTAAGGGATCGGCTGCCGTACGCGATCACTCACTCTTTACCGTCCTGTATCTGCGATAGCACTGCACCGATACTGACGTCACATGCGTCAGTGTCTATGATGAATTCACCCTTTTCCTGCGGGAAAGCCATAACTTGTGGGCCCACTAACGCTTCCTTGAGGGTCTCGAAGGCCTCTTGGCACTCTCGCGTCCATCATAGGGTGGCGTCTTTCTTCGTCAGTTCGATCATCGGTCTTGCTTTAGTAGAGAAATCTTTGATAAATCTTCTGTAGTAAGAAGCAAATCCAAGGAATTGCCTGACTTCCGTCACAGTCTTAGGCACTGGCCAAGTTTTCACCTTAGCGATGTTGTTAGGGTCTGGGGCCACTCCTTCTCTAGATACCACGTGCCCTAAAAAGGAAACTTCAGGCTTGAATAGGTGGCACTTAGAAGGTTTCAGTTTCAAGTTTGCTTTCCGGACCCTCTCCAAGACTTGATTAACCCGCTCTAAGTGTTCATCGAAACTGCGTCCAAAGATGATGACATCGTCTAAATAGATGAGGGAGGTACTCCATTGTAGTCCATTCAACGCCAACTCCATCAGACGTTGGAAAGTTGCCGGGGCGTTGGTCAAGCCAAACGACATCGTCTTATATTCAAAGAGCCCATGCTTTGTCGTAACAGCCGTCTTTGCGATGTCCGATGTCTTCACTGGCACTTGGTTGTACCCTGAAGTCATGTCCAAGGTAGAGAATATCGTGGCGCCCGACAGTGAGTCCAAGCAGTCCTGTGTTCGAGGAAGCGGGTATGCATCCTTCTTGGTCACGGCATTTAATTTCCTATAGTCGACACACGGTCGCACTTTCCCATTCTTTTTCCGCACCAGTACTATAGGTGAGGCCCAAGGAGAGCGCGACGGCTGGATGACGTTTTGTCGGATGAGTTGGTCAATAGCAGCTTTCTCTTCGTGTGCCAATGCTAGTGGTACTCGCCGTGGAGGTTGTTTGACAGGGCACGCACCCTCCGTTTCTATTGCATGTTCCGTTAAGTGGGTAAGACCAAGATCAGTATCATCCCGTGAAAAGACATCCTTGTATTCAAGTAGTAACTTTTTTATTTTGACCTTCTGGGCGTCGTCGTGGTCCCTTTGTGCCTCTCGGCACAAATCCAAAAGGTGTTCTGGTAATTGCCCGGGGATTACAAGGGTATCTCGTCCGCTGGCTCCCCTGGTCGTCTCCTCCTTCCCATAGTCGGCTCTTCGAACAGGCGTATCCCCATAATCCTCGTTCGTCCCTCGTCCCTTCGTCTTATGCCTCAGTGGCCCCTCTGCCGCAGTAACCTTGTGTTGTACTGTAGCTAGCTGAATTCGCCGGGTGTCTATGGTGTTCCCGATCTCATCCGCGTCCTCGATCCCCAGAGATATCTCGAGTTCTGGTTGATAGGACTCCGCGCGTCCTATCGCCGCTCCTTTGCGGATAGAAACCGTTCTCTTCGTTGGATTTAACACCCTTACGTGTAAGCAGCCGTGTATGGGGGTTACTGTGAGGCTAGTTGCCATTGTCAAGTTGTACCGGTCGCCTAGATCTGGCAAGGGTTCAACCATGAGTTCCTCTCTATGCGGCCCGCTTTCGCTTGGCTCGTCCTCGTTCCTTGGCTTTAACTTGGCCTCTAGGATCATTTCCGAGTAAGGGGGTATATCGTATTTATCTGCCGTAACCACCTTCCTTATTACCTCACTTTTGACTTGGATACAGTCAATGCGTTTCCCGTCGATAACGATGCATTTTTCACTAGTAAGGACGTCCAGACATATCCCAATGTCTATCCCCAGCAGAGCCTCATCTTTGATGTCTGCTACGATAATGGGTTTCTGGAACCGTTGCACACCCAACCGAATTGCCATATTGGCCTCGCCTCGTTCGGGTAATGGATTCCCCGCTGCCTGTTCGCATGGGATTTCCCGTTTGTCCAAAAGGGGTCTTTCCTCTGCAGCGATTCTGTTGAAAACTTTGGTGGAAATGATCGTGCGCGCCGCTCCTGTATCTACGGTAAACCAGAGAGGTGTTCCATGTACGCTGCCTCTTACGTAAATGCCCGCTGTCCGAGGAATATTCCTTCGTATGTGATCCAAGTCTGATGCGTCCGGGTGGCTAGACGGTTCCAATCCGATGCTCTGCTTGGGTTCCGGCTTATCGCTATCTTCTACTTGTGGCCGTGCAATTTTAATTTTTCCATTTTTATGGTCGTTGTCAGGGGTCGACTCTCGGCCTGTAGAACCGACCCCAGCTAGTTTGTCGAAAACCGCTGCCCTCTGCTTCTCTCATTTACAGGCGACGTGCTCCCAGCAGTCGGTTGTTCCGTCATATCTGTGTCCCGGTGCATCCGATCATCCGGCGACATGGGTGGTTGCATTGCCACCTTCATATGTCCTGTTACAACTGGGTAATTGCGACAATCCCGTGCGAAGTGATCGGGCTCCCCACAATTGTAACAACCCGCTGTCCAGTGGGGCATATTTTGCCTACTTCCCCCTTGCTGTGTTCTACTATTGGGCCTTGTCCCCGCTCGTGTATTTCCTCGGAAGGGTTGGGATGCATAAAGCGGTGGCTTTTGCGGCTGTTTTCGGGCATTCTCCGTCTCCAACTTCTCTAGGGTCTTCTGCATCTGCCCCATAAGAGATAGGAGTTGTTGCATTTCAGTTTGTTTAGTGCTTCCCATGGGGCTTCCCTCCGTATTCTTTATGATTTCGCTGGTTTCCCCGTGGTTTTGAGCAGAGGACACCACGTCGTTTACGAGTGTCCCTCGTTTACTACGGATGGGTACCCTTGAAACTCGGGCTCTGTCTGGCATATCTGCGTCGCCATCCTCTTCTCCATCCAGGGGGGTATCCCTCGCTTCCTCCGACGGTAAGTCGTACTCTGGTGATTGCTCCCGAGAAGATGTCAAGGCTCGAACTGTCCTTTTCGTGTATTCACTCCTACCGGCATGTGTCGCCGTAGACCGTCGCCTGGTTTCCTGGAAATAGACGACCTCATATGCCGCTTCGTCAATGTCGCTGGGCTTCTTGACGTATTCTACCTGAAATCGGGCTCTTTCATCCCCTAAGCCGTCAAGAAACCTCCGAAGCAGATCCTCTCTGCGCGTTTCCCAGTCGCGGTTGTGATAGGCTCTATCGTATAGCCGCTTTAGCTCGGCGGCGTACCGCTCGACTGTTTCGCCGGGCTTGTGGCTACGATTGCTGAATTGAGCACTGAAGGTTTTTCTTGTCTCAATGACCCGAAATTTACAGTCTAATTCTCTCAATAACTCTCTGTAGTTAGTCCTAACTTGATGAGACAACTGGCCGTATACGAATTCGCCGGCCGAGCCTTGTAATCTTGGCAATAGCTCTGCCAATCGGCTCTGTTCACTCCATCCTCCTATGTCAGCCACCTCCGTGAAACGATTTACCCACACCTTCCATGACTCCTTCCCAGTAAATGGGGGCAATTTAGACTGGTGGGACACCTGGCGCCGCTGCCCAATCAAACTCGAGCCGTTGTCAGCACCTGTCGTATCCGAATCGCTGGAGCTGTCATAACGCCCCCGATTCAAGGTTCCGCGGGCCCGTGCCGCTTGAGCTCTACAGTCTGACTGTACAGTTGCTGGTTCCCGAAACGGAAGCTGTCTGGCGTTCCTGTCGATTGCTGCCTCGTCTGGTCCCCCTACATGTTGTCTCATTTCGTCTAAAGCTTTGGCCATGTCTCTCCTCATATCCCCTACTGCGCATTGTAGCATTTGCCGCGTTTCCCGCATCACATCTGTCATCACCACTCCCTCCCCTGCATGTTGTGGTAGTAACGGGGCTGTTGCGGCTTGTAGAACCGGCTGACCTTGGACTGTGTTGGCTGCAGATTTATCGGAGGGATGAGCCCGAGCTATTTCTTTTGCCGTGGTCCGACTGTCTGCATCAGTCATGATGAGTGGCTCCCCTCCCGCTGCTTCATCACATGCGTTCTCTTCGCTTGGGAAAACGTGGGCACCTCTCTTACTATTATTCGCAGCTCGAGTCTTGACACCTTCCATTTTCAGTTATTCGGATTTCGAAATTAAATAAACTGCTTAAGCAGTAGATATCGAGCTTCCCCGTCTGGTTCTATGCACTTGAGGTTACGAGTTCCGATCACTGGATCCGCAATAAATATTTAGCGGATCCCACCGCTGTCACCAAATAATGTAACGGCCGAGCGCTATAGAAATTACGAGTTAGCTTTGTTTGTCGCCGTGGTGTGTGTGGTGTAGCAGAATAGCTCGAGAACGACAGAATCGACAGGATCGAGAACGACAGGATTGCAACAGTTAACCAATGTTTTATTTAAACTCTTAGTTTCATCGCTACTTGTATCGACTAGGCTACCAATTAGCCGTCGCTTAAGAGTAATGCCACTTGAGGCGCTTGCCACTCGAGTCCTTATTATGGGATTAAACAGTGCTTGAGGCGCTAGAGGTGCTTGAGGCGCGCGAGGTGCTTGAGACGCTCGAGGCGCTTGAGGCGCTTGAGGCGCTTGAGACGCTTGAGGCGCTTGAGACGCTTGAGGCGCTTGAGACGCTTGAGGCGCTTGAATTAGTTTTAAATTACGAAAGACCAGAAGAACTGGGCCGATCGTTATCACGGCTTAATCTAATATATTTGGCAACCGGTCATGTTACCCCTGCTGCCACTCACCTAGAGGGCTGAGATGCGCGGTGGTCAGAGGTCGTTATCACTCTGCTTGTTCTGCATCTGAGCTCGGCCTTTTATAGGCCCACACCTATCACGTGACCATTATGCTCATTAACATATTGCTTGAGTTGGCTTGAGTTGGCTTGAGAAGTTCACAAATGGTAGTGAAACGCCTATTTACACCTATTCAATATTAACACAATGTCCTTTGGCACACAGAAAACTAGGTAAGTGTCATAATAATACCAGACATACACGGTTATTGTTAAGATAAAGCCCCTAAACCATGTTCAAGTGAGCGCGTCCCCGAATATCGCTCGGTCAAGTGACTCGTTGCGAATGTCAACAACATCCCAGCAGGCAACACATTCAACCCTGTAGTCCATTCTAGTTCCTATATCGGGATATAACTAACTCCATTTCCTGGTCGTCCAATACCAGGGATATAACATCATACTACACTGGCCACAAATACAATTAAACGGTTTAAAACGGAGTAAACTGCCCGTCAATTACCACAACAATGATAGCCCTAGCCTTGGGCTGTCACGATACGTACGAACTGACACTCTGCCTGCAGAGGGAGCTCGTTCCTCACATCACGTCTCCCCCACGTCACCGCCAACCTGACGATTGACCTAAATAGTGCCGGGGTCATAAATGGTTTTAGAGGGTTGTTTTGATCCAATATTGCATTTTTGATGCCGACTTTTTTAAATATAGACAAAGTAACACGGGGTCAAAGTTCAAAACGTTTCACCCCGTTGATCTCGATTGAACTCGAAAACATAGTTGAACCGTAACATGGCTTCTAATTAATCAAAATGGCATAAATTCGTCTGGTACGGTGCCACAGTGGCACAGTAAATGATAAACTGGTGTATTTGATGCCAAACTGAGAATATATTTTCGATTACATTCATTTTTAATTTTTGCGTATAAAGGATTATTCTGACGATTTAATTTGACGTGGGGCAGAGGGACTGTAGCGTAAGCGGAACGCCCTCTGCCGGGAGATCGATAAAGTGTATGCAAGCCAGAAACAGTGGTTCTGCCTAACTCCGCCGACTAACGACCCGATATGGCCCGCCACCTTGAGCGACACGTGTTGTAACATATGGGGTATACATACACCGTACAGAGCCACATAGTAGGCGGACACTGTGTAACCAAATTCCCTAAAATGGTATACATGTAATGGTCAATCTTGGTCAAGGAGTTATATTTTACACATGAGGTGCTGAAACGCATTGGTTCAAAGCAGCAACGGGAGGCCATCCTTTTACTACATTATTGAACTAATTGCAAGAGATAATGTCACTTTGATTGCACCCCAAGTTTGTGTGATGCCATTCATGCATCTCATAAAGCGTGACTGGTAGTATCTAGTTCTTTTGCCTGATGGATCCTTTGTTTCGGAATTCCATCATAAGGACTCATATTTGTTTGAAGTGTTTCGTATTATGAGTCTGGACACGTTTGTTTGAGCGTCTTATATAACTGGTATCGAAAAGCTATGGAAATATTATCCCATATGCAATCCATGGTGATTATTTATGTTTGTGAAATTTTACATGTTTAGTAGTAAATTAATTGACTTATTTTCGAGATTCGTGATTAAAGTAATTCTCGTGATCGTGATTTTTGTTAATCTGCAAATCCACCACGTGTAATTGGAAGCAATTGTTTTCGTGATCCGTGATCTCTGTTTCACTTGTGATCGTGATTTGCACTACAGTTATTATCGGGATTGTGATATGCGACTTGTTTTTCCCCCGTGATTCTCGGCATTTACTGCCTGTTTTGCTGCCACGGAATTAACCTAATACCACGCGCTGGTGCCTCGAAAAGGCTGCGAACCATTCTACAATGAATGAAACTAGCCCAATGATGTTTGCCGAAGGTGAGCCAAGGTATCAGCCGACGTTAGTCCGACGATGGTCCACCGTCGTTGTACTATCTGGTTATATAGAAATTGAGATGCACAAATGTATACAGTCAAATGCATTGTCTAGATAAATATGCTAAACCTTTAATGGCTCGAGCAACTCGAGTTCTGTCTTAAATCCATTCCCGGCCCAATTGCACGATCAAGCAAGTGCATTGTTTATCATGGCAAGCAACGTCCACTCTAACCCTGTAACATGGACTGTCAGATCTAGGAGTCACATAGTTAAAGCAATATACTTACATGCGCCATCTTACATTTTTTACATTTTCGAATCTGGAATAAAAGTATCTCAAATTATGATGCATATATGTTTTATATCTCTGTATAACAAGAATTTCAACATAAAACTGCGCGGTTTATTTATATCGCGCGCGGACTTCCTAGCGAGCCGCGGGTCGACATCACACACAAAATACCGAACAGCGAACAGGCGCAGGGATATAAAACCGGCTGCCCCGGTGACCAAATTGCTTCTCTCCGGATAGCCCACAGGCCTTTAGGGTTTAAATGCAAGACAGAATATACTTATTTGACATGGGGAAGAGGTTGGTAATACAAAAACTTACAGAATATATTGCTTTAATACTGAAGAAGATGGAGACCGGTAACCCGGGCCTAGCTGTGATCTTGGACATCGGAGATTGGTAAAATCAAAATTACAGAACATATTGCATTAATATAATGAAACAAGTTCTATTCAGACTATTGGACACGGACGAGGACAGAGGGAGGTAGAGCCTGACTAGGGAGCTTCCTGGCGGAGCACAATTATACAGAGCTGGTGTGTGTGTTGGGGGGGGGGGGGGCGCTGGCTGCCCCTTGATGTCTGAGATAGCGGACATTTCTGATGAAAAAGATACCCTATAGGGGGGAAATTTGCGATCAAGAAAGATAGAACTGATCTTTTAAAACTTGCGAGCAGGAGTCAGTCTGCATAGGAGAAACAACAAACCGCGCAAGTTTGCATGGAACGGCGACAGAGAGCGGGTCGATCGAAAAAATGTACCCCATCTGAGCGAACTATTGTTACAATCTTGCATTCGGCGTGCAAGCTTTCATATTGATAATTAAGTTTATGTTTAATGACATGAATCCTTTATTTGTAAATATTGGAGACATATTAGGTACATTCTGGACAGCGCGGTCGTAAACCAAATGAAAGCCAAGGATCGCTATACTTTCATAACTGATGGTTTGAGGGGTGTACGGAGCGAGGGACGGTTCAATCCCCCCAACATGACGACGGTGGGAATTCCAAAATCTAATTGACCGCGCGGGGTACGGGAGGCGCCCCTCCCCGCCCCGGCCCTCCACCTACACCTGCCCCTCATCCAACCCTGGCGCCTCAAGCAAGCCAGTGTATGCTCCCGGTGCAGGCATATGCCGCACACAACACAGGTAGGACGGGGGCCCGCCTACATGCCCCCCCCCCTACCCCCTGGCGATTACTCTCGGCTGCTGGGATCACCTGGTGGTCTTATCAGCAAGATCAGCAAACGTGACAAAGTTCAGGGCAGTTACTGAGCGACGGTGAAAACGTCCATTATACACCCCCCCCCCCCCGCCCCATCCACTCCTAACCCTCCTTACCGCACACCTCGCACTCTGACCAGTTGATTTGGCTGAATTCGGAGGGTGTAGGATACTGATCTCAATCCAAACCGGCCATTGTCACACCTGTTTAATCAAAAGTAGCCTCGTGGATTACAATTGGATTACATTTGGATAGCGTTTACTACACCAACCGTCTGGGGGGGATAGATATCGAGATTGGATTAATATTGTGCCCGAATTAGGGGCCCAACTTCCGTGATAAGAAAATCACCATCATTATAACACCGCTGTTTACAAAATGGCGTGCATCCGAGGACAGTGGTCCAGGAGGGACGGAAAGCGGTTCATATACGAGACCGGCTTGCTACTGAACCTAGCCGCCTTGGTCTCTCTCTTCATCGGATTCTGCACACCCTACTGGATCATCTCCTGGCCCAGAGTCTACTCCGGATTCCGCAAAGTCGGGATGTGGGAGGTGTGTTTCGCCGGGCTCGTTCTGGAGACGGATCCCACCCAGAAGGCCTACCACGGCTGTTGGTGGATCCTGGCGCCCGAGTTCATCTCCATCCGCTCCTGGCTCATGCCGCGTGAGTAACGACACTCGGCTTATAATTAATACCTAATAATATCGTCATTATAATTCATTTCAAATATATGTTCGTATATTTGTCAGGTTTATTAATAAATAAATTCAAGCATAGCACTGTCACGATTAAGCACGGACACCCAGGCTGGCTGCCAATCTGTTTTGTTTAATTGTCCTTGATTGCGTTATAAATTGATATCCAGAGATGAATTCCGTGGAATAATACCTTATCATTATACCCTTAGGCAAGTGAAATACTGTTAATTGGTAATCTTGGCATATTGCCAATGTACTACGACAGTCGTATTCTGACTGAGTAATGAGCGGAAACCTGTACCCCTCACTTATTCAGCAGTGAAGTTCGTCATCATGCAGATGTATGTGTGATTTCCCTTCACCGTAAGTGTCCATTACCTTCACATTACATACATTGCCTTCACCATACTTCCTTCACACATAGTTTAGCTTTTCCTCACTAAGTTTCCCCTTGCCGCAATAGTAGGTACACTTTCTTCCACATACAATTTGCCATTGCCTTCATCATACTCTATATATTGCCATCACGACATTCACCTTACCCCCATCATATGCGCATTAGGTTCACCATGTTAACATGAACTTAACTATAATAACATTACCTTAACAATCATAACAATAATTTCCTTAACAGTAACAGCATTACCTTGACAATATTACCACTAATTACCTTAACAATAATATCAATAATTACCTTAACAATAATATCAATAATTACCTTAACAATAATTACCTTCACATTAATTACCTTAACAATGATATCAATAATTACCTTAACAATTATATCAATAATTACCGTAACAGTAATATCAATAATTATCTTAGCAATAAAAACAATTAGTATCTTAACAAGCAATAATTACCATAACAATAATAACACTGATATTCTTCACGATAATAACAATAATTTTACCTTACCTTAACAATACTAACATTATCTTGACAATAATTTTACCTTACCTTAACAATACTAGCATTACCTTGACAATAATTATCTTAACAATAATAACAATAATTACATTAACAATAATAATTTTCACAATGCTAACAATAATCACCTCAATAATAATAACATTACATTGAAAATAATAAGATCACGTTTACAATAAGAACAATTCGTTTACCATGTTAATATGGTATTGAGCATACTATATTCGTCATATTTGCATTGCATTCATACTCACATTAGCTTTACTATTATAACATTATCCTTGCTATAATAACATTGTCAGTCCTATACCTACATTGGCTTCAACACGCTTAAATTACATTCACCATAACCATCATATTGTCTTTACTATAATAAATTTACTTTGCAAAACGTATATTGCTTTTTACTATAACAGATATACGCAGCTAGATTACTACTATCTTCGATATAATTACACATTATCTTTACCATTTCATTGTAGTCATCATGTCGACATTGCCTATATAAAGCCTGGCGACCCCCTCCCTACCCCCTCTTCCCACACGCCAATCCAACTCCAGACGACTGCCCCCTGGCTGGACAACTACCCCCCCCCCTTCCCCCCCACACACACCGACCTTGCAGTACCATGTGATTCCCTGGATTTGTTTAGACGATTTGAGAACAGTGTCTTTAATACCGCCGCAGAATGATTATAGCAAAGAACTAGTTTCCTATACCAATAAAGAGGAAATGAAAGGATAGAAGATAATTTCTACATAATTAAGAGATACATATTTCTGTATTTTTCTGCATTTTAGCTTCAAAAGTAAGTTTGGCGATGTCAAAGACCCTGCCACGAAGCACTATTTGTTTGTATTCCTTTGCTTATGATAAGCCATTGCATTGATAATACGCCGAAGTCGAGCGTCTGCTATAAACTCACATCCAAATGGCAGTTGTATTATCACTTTTCTGAGATGACATTAGCATCTGGGGCGGTTCAGCCGAGCATAGGAAATGTGAATCATAGCTGTAATATAAAACATTGACGATTGTTTGGATGTTTCCACCTGGTGGACAGATTTTCTCGTGAATATAACGCCCTCAACATTTTCTTTGCTTCCCATAATTTTTGTTCGCAAAATAGATCAACCGGGCGACTTGCGCATGATTCCGTCGATAGGATACCTCGGTGCTTAGTCACGGCAGATGAATGTTATATTATGAAAGCTATATTTGAGTCAAGCGCTTTACGCTATCCTGGGTACCTGATAGATGATATAGTTCTATATTTATTGAGTTTCGTCCCTCTTCCCTTTCAGCATGGTTTATCTACACTCAGGTAAACGTGACGCTCTGTTTCATCGCTTTCGGAGTTGGATTCATCATAAACTTCGTTATCTGGCTGAAGACCGGAAAAACACAAAGGAAACCCGGATCTAAGAAGCGCGATCCCCTCACCTGGGTCCAAACCGGATGTGGTTTTACAGTAGTCTCCGGTAAGTTGTCGCTGCTCTTTGAATTTTCATTGTTTATTCCCGTGTACTTAGCATGTTGACGTTATGCCCAAAATAGACAGACCGAGCCGAGTCATAACGTTGTTGGTAAATGTTTCTACACCTGACATGTGCTGAATTAAATGCGTATGAGCGCTGTCATCTTAAGTATTTAAATTGAGAACATTACGTGCGCCTTGTTTCCGTTCAATATAATCTCAACAGGACATCGTTCAATACCTTCATGAAAGTGTCAATACGTCTTCTTCGTTTACTTTAAGTCCGAGACACTTTGACACATTACTATTCTTAATCGATGCGTTAAGTAGTAAAATTTAACAATTATAAGGTGTGTGTGGGGGGGGGGGGGGGAGGGGGGGGAGCAAGAGTATTTCCGTTCTTCGGGAATGGGCTGGGAATGAGGAAGATAATTCTTCGTGAACTGGGAATGGGATATTAGCTGACCGCCGTGATCTAGGATTTTCATTAATCGTGAACTGGGAATTTTAATATTAAATAACCGTGAATTGGGAAATGGGCAATTTATATCATGTATCCGCCTCTTCCATTGTATACGGGGAGTTCTCCTTTTAATTCATCGTGTCCTGGAAATAAAGAATTGTATTGTTCGTGACTTGGGAACACGACCCCTGCCACCCCCCCCACCCCCTCCCCTTTATAATCATGGCACGAATACACTTTATCATCGGAGATGAAACAATGTCCATATTAACGATATATAATGTATACAATTAATTAATTAATTAATTAACTACCCATTACATCAAAAAGGTGTCATGACATGACAAATAATTTAAAATGATTACTTGTCTACAGAATATATCATGATGCAATGTCGCCGTTTTTTTCTTCACAAACTTTATTTATTTAACTAGACCACCAATAACGAAAACACATATTATTGCCCACCTAAGCTATTGACATTGCGCACAGAGCTACCCAGAATGCACCGCACATACAATGACGCCTCACATTGTGAATAATAAGAACTCTGATTCGCCAAGTCATCTATTGATTCCATCCTTGCTTTCTCCTTCAGCTGCCATGATGTCCATCAACATGCTGGTGTTCGCCGTCATGTTTCGCTTCGACCGTTACTGGCTACCCCACCCGTTCTTTAACTACCTGTCCTGGTCCTTTGGACTGGCTCTGCTCGGCACCTTCTTCCAAATCTTCGCCTGCATCGCCCAGGTAACCTACGTATTGATACTGCGCCAGGAGCTGCGTGAACCGCCCAAGATCGTCCCCCTGGAAGGGCTCCTGCCTGCTCCCAAGGACGACCCCATCAAGCTGAACGCCAGCTACGCCTCCATGCCAAGGTCATTCAACTAGACGCGACGTGCGGCCACGTGTCCGCAAGGTGACGTGTCTGCAAGTTTACGTGTCCGCGCTGACACGTGGCAATTGACATCTCTATACAGCGGCGTCCCTCCACTCCGGAGGCAAGAAATATATGTGTGTGCGTTATAAGAAAAAATCCAAGATGGCGGATATTGTAGATAAACTATATATAGATATGATATATATATGTGTGTGTATGTACTTATATTGGACCCATTATAATTGTTCATAAACCAGACAGTTTATGCTATGCGGTCGCGTACATCCTCCGCGACTAAAGGACAATTAAGAAGTGGTATTGGCTAGTTGAAACCATGTCACTGTACAGCATACCATTCTGGTGCGGTACCTCACCTCGACAGCATACTTTCGGAAATGATTATATTGGCACTCTATTATGTGCACTCAAGTTCGACAATCAGAACTATCATCACAAGGCGCTGGTTAATATCTCTAACTATGTGCACCCGTCGGCAGTCAATCAACGGCGAACATATTCCGTTTCAGCAAGCCTTTGTAATGAACAGACGAAGGTAACTTTAACGGTACGCAGTCAACCTTTCAGTCATCTAACTCAAATTTTATATTTTTTGCAAAGTTATCCTCGATGTCTCAGTGTCAGTGACTCAATGTTCGGAAGTCCATGTTCATCTTCTGCCTTGTTATAGTTATTCTGCATTGTATCCTGTGTGATTGACATGTTTTGCCTCTGGCGAAAGATTTAAACAAGAGTATCATCACTGACGTCAGGTGCCCGGTAGTCACATTAATTGATGATTATGGATTTGGGTACATGCAAATGACGCCAATTGGCAAGTGACTTGGCAAGCGACCGTCTCATATGTATTTAAATAACTATACATGCTTAACACTCGGCGTGCATGTGCATGGAAGGCAAGTACCTCCACAATGCTCTAACAGTGACAGTGTAGGCCTTCTACAACACTGGTCTGCCACGACAAATCATTAATAGACACAGACGACTATTAACAGATTGAAGGAGGCTTTTGCGTGAAGCGGTTTTTGTCGAAATCGCTTATATGATGGACTAACAATGCAGCTCACTAACACATTGTGTAGATATATGATGCCTGACCAGAGTACGTTTGAATCGTACCTCATATTCCTGTATGATGTCGGTCTAAATACTTTGCTATGTAGAAATCGTTGCATAGCTCTCCAAATACTATACCCTGTATAATATCTATATATATTATAGACTATGACATCGACCTTTTTTTTGACACGATGTCTTTGATAACAGGAGAATAAGAATGTAGCAAAATATATCGTATTTGTTAATATAAATGTTGTTGTCAAACAAAATCTTATGTAAGATACAGAGTGTCATTTACGACATGCCATGGCGATGATGCTATTGTTTACTGTGCGCCTTCTATGCGGCTTGGTGTCAACACTTAGGGGTAACCGTTACACGAAATGTTTCATTAGAGAAATCTATTCATATTGTGCTAAAGTATAAAATGGCCTCGCAGACTTCTTTTCGCATCACGGTGACACATACAGATGTTCATTATAGATCATGGTATTAGCAGTAAAATGAATACCATTATTACTATTACTCGCAAAAATCTAGAATTAGGATCGAGAACGATGTTCACCTAGATATGCATGGATTGAAATGTATATAATTGATATAATTTTTTTACGAAGTGCCCCTTGGAGGCTTGTGACTATGTGTTAATTGTCATAATGTTTGAGGCAAATCGAATTAACCTGCAACCCCAGGACAAATAAAACAAAATACCTGTGCATAGCGTAAGCCTTGTCTCCGTCTGATTCGGTGAATATGAGAACATCAGAGCTGTGAGCGCGCCATGTAATGCGGCATAAAGAGGGCGCCCTCTAGTGAGGAGAGTGCGCGCTTAACCGGACACGTTAGGGGAACAAGAGAGCGCTGGACTGCGATGAGTTATATGTAAAAGAAAAAAGCGCCATCTAGTCCTCTAATGAGGAGAGTGCGTGTCTGGCTCGGCCAATAGGGAACAAGATAACTATGGAGTGCGATGAGCTATATTATGTTATGGAAACAGCGCTCTCTAGTTAATATAGTGACTGACTCGGCCAATAGGGGACCATGGAGGGCGATGATCTATATGTTATAGAAACAACGCCCTCTAGTGAGGAGAGTGCGCGCCTGGCCCGGCGAATACGGGACCAAGAAAGCTGTGCAGTGCGATGGGCTATATGTTATAAAAACAGCGCCCTCCAGTGAGGAGAGTGCGCAACCTGGACTTCCTGTCATCGTGTTTGTAGGTATAGCCGTCATATTTATGTGTGCCCAGATGGCCACCGACACAGATTCACCTTCTGAGAAAACACAAGTTGTGATGCCACAGGAAGATCTGTTTGGTACTATGTTGTGATATATAATAAATAAGACAGCTGTAGTGATAAATAGTGGACTTGGTTATATGGTGCAACAACCAATTTACGCCCTGTGGGTTTTGGATAGAACGAGATGCAGGTCATCATTAAGAGCGCATGCAGCATACAGGGAGCCCAAGAGCGGGGGGTCAGGGCATGTTATTGCATTTAGTAATGAAGTCGTTGACATTTCATCTTGTTACGTTCACCTCGATCCAAAGATGCTGTTGTTGAGTACATAATATTTAGCCAAGCACTCCATATAAAACAAGCCTCCTACCGACCCCCCACCCCCTGATCGGTCGGTGAATCCACAGGACACCCCCCCCCCGCCAACACCGACCCACCCCCTGCTTCATGAATCCTTAGGGACCTATTCCCCCTGCCGACTCGCCTATCCCTCCTGCTTGAACCCACGAGGTCCCCCCCCACCGACCCGCCCCCCTGATCCTTGAACCCACCGACCCACCCCCGTGCTCGGTGTACCCCCAGGGTCCCCGCCCCCCGACCCGGTTGCGCGTCCTCAGTGACCCTTTGGTGGAGGCTGAAGACAAAGCGAGAGAAGGGCACACGATGTGGGCGATAATGTAATGATCTGCAGCAACCGGGAGGGTGATTAAGATTTAAGAGAGATCCCCATGCGCTGTGTGGTCGGGGTACGTGACGATGTGGGTGGTGTAAGGGAGTTCCCGGGTTCCCGGGGGTCAACCTGGGAGGTCATGCTAGAGCGAAAGCCTAAACTCCGCCACTCACCTCCCATTGGTCAGCGCAGCGACTGCCCGGAGAGACGGATTCCTACCCGACGCCTCGCACCACGGATCAATTGCGTCATCTGGACGTCCTTTATTAATGGCATTTTGACCCTCTAATCCGGTTTGAGGATATCTATAGCGCCATTAATGGAGTCCCCCTAACCAAACCAAAGCATGATGTGTACAACAAAGAGGGGAGAGCCCACATCTTCTTGACCACTATATAGATCGAACTCCCAACACGTCCCCCCCCCGCATTCTCTTCCCCTCCCCTCCCCAGAGCCCTAGGGACACTCACATTCGCGGAATATGAGTGACGTAATAATTCGATAAGACGCTATCAATGCGCACAGAAACAGTTTGACAGATTGGCCCAAGAGGACGACCAACAAGGGGACGAATCGGGTAACTGAAAGGGTTGCACAAAGGCCAAAGGATGTGGGAAGGAGGGGGGCAGGAGTGCATGGAGCGGTGGGAGAGGAGGAGGTCCGTTGATACATCGGTCTGACTCTGCACGATAACCCGAAACCAACGATCGTGACCCCCCCAACACCACCACCACCCCTTCGCCCCCTCCCCCTCACCCAGCCCCAACCCCCCTTCCGTGATAATGGGTTTGTCCCGTGGCGTCGGTCGCGTCGGTCAGACGTTAAGAGACCCCATTGTGGTCGATATTCCGTTGTCACTTCACCGCAACCCCAACATCACATGTACAGCTCGCCCCTGGTGTAAACCAGCCCATCTGACAGTTCCTAAGGCCCAATTCAATCCACATCACATGATTAGACTCTCGGGACAGCCTACAGAATGCCAGAAGAAATCTTTGGGGCAACATTAGGGTGGACATTCCGTGATAAATACCACGAATGCCTCAGGGACATGTACGTGTAGCGGTGCAATACGTCAACTACCAGCGCCATCTATAGATAGCGTTCCCCGTGTATCCAGCGAGGCTCGTCGCCGACAACGTACGATGTCGTAGGCCGAGATTCCTCGCAGATAACAAAGGAAGCGGTTTACGACGTCGTACATGTCTCCAGAATACGCGTCCAGGTCATTCGTCACGATGGTGGCGCTTCGATGGTATCAACGTATATCTCTGGCTCTCCTGTCCTCTCGGTATTATTCCCCGTTAGGCCCGACCCCTCTCTCGCTGCCTCTCTGTCTTTGTCTGCTTTTGTCTCCCTGATTCTGTTTCTCGGAGTCCGTCTCTATTTTTGTCTGTTTCTGTCTGATTCTGTTGTCTCAGTTTTGTTCTCTGTTTCTGTTTTTGTCTCTGTTACTGTTTCTGTTACTGTTTCTGTTTCTGTTCTGTTTCTGTTTCTGTTTCTGTCTCTGTCTGTTTCTGTTTCTGTCTCTGTCTCTGTCTCTGTCTCCGTCTCCGTCTGTCGCTCCTGTCGCTCTCTGCCTCTGTCTTGTCTCATGTTCCATGTCGCTGACAATCGCGTGGTTTCAACACGAAACGCTAAGCCCCACTGCTATATCTCTAGTGCGGAGATATAGAAGAATAAGCATAAGCATTAATTTATATACATGACATATATATTTTGCTAGAAGCTAGACAACATCACAGGCGGCACCCGCGCAAGTTAACTTGTTTGGCAAGTGTGGCACGTTTTATTTACAAAATCTGTACAAACTCGGACATCAACGATCAAGGCCGTCATTTTCGCGCCAATATAAATCCGGTTTAATTGTTAAAATAGGCAGGTGAAGGGTTTATATTAATATTCATATGAATTGTTATCTTGAGAAAGGAGATAATCAGACGGTGTTCAGTGAGTTGAATTCATAATATGAGGAATCGCGTTTTAACCTGCGATGTTTTGTAACTGAGTTTAAAAAAAAATAGCATGATTTCCCGTCTCATGCGTACTGTGCACCAGCTCGTCAGAGGGCAACCTACACTACGTCACAAAACGATTGATTGCGCAATATATTGGGGGGGGTGGGGGGGGGACAAGGGATATTTCAGTTACTCGGGAACGGGCTTTTCATTTCACCGTGAACTGAGACTAAGGAAAATAATTCTTCGTGAACTGGGTATGAGATATTAGCCGTCCGTCGTGATCAATGATATTCACTAATCATGAACTGAAAATTTTAATACTAAATAACATGGAATTGGGAAATCGTCAATTTAGTATCATGTAACCCCTTCCATTTTATGCGGGGAGCTCTCTTTTTAATTCGTCATGACCTGGAAATAAAAAAAAAATTTTCTTCGTGATTTAGGAACACGAGCTCCCGCCCCCCCCCCACCCCCATGGCTCCTATATTGGGTTTAATATATCGAAAGTCCCTTAAGGCTTTAGAGCTGGACTTTAATGCCAACTCTAAGTCAGCATCGAGGATGGGTGCCAGGGGGGGGGGGGTACGTAAAACAATTCTGGGTTTGGAAGGGTTCCGCGGTAAAGCCCCCCCCACTTCATCGTCCGCTCTATAGGGGCATATTTTTCATCCCAACCGTCCGCTCTATAAGAGTATGTTTTTCATCCCCATCGTCCGGTCTATAGGAGTATGTTTTTCATCAGAAATGTCCGTTCTATAGGAGTATGTTTTCCATCCCATCGTCCGCTCTATAGGAGTATGTTTTTCATCCCCAACATCCGCTCTCTAGAGGTATGTTTTTCATCCCCAACTTCTGCTCTATAGGAATATGTTTTTCACCAGAAATGTCCGCTCTATAGGAGTGTGTTTTTCATCCCCAACGTTTGCTCTTACAATAGGAGTATGTTTTTCATCCCCAACGTTCGCTTTATAGGGGTATCTTTTTCTTCCCCATCGTCCGCTCTATAGGAGTATGTTTTTCATCAGAAATGGCCGCTCGATAGGAGTATGTTTTTTCATCCCCAACGTTTGCTCTTACTATAGGAATATGTTTTTCATCCCCAACGTTCGCTTTATAGGGGTATCTTTTTCTTCCCCATCGTCCTCTCTATAGGAGTATGTTTTTCATCAGAAATGTCCGCTCTATAGAAGTATGTTTTTCATCCCCAACGTTTGCTCTTACTATAGGAATATGTTTTTCATCCCCAACGTTCGCTTTATAAGGGTATATTTTTCTTCCCCATCGTCCGCTCTATAGGAGTATGTTTTCCATCCCATCGTCCGTTTTATAGGAGTATGTTTTTCATCAGAAATGTCCGCTCTATAGGAGTATGTTTTCCATCCCCATCGTCCGCTCTATAGGAGTATATTTTTCATCAGAAATGTCCGCTCCATAGGGGTATGTTTTTCATCAGAAATGTCCGCTCTAAATTGGTATCCTTTTTCTCATGAATGTCCGCTCTCAGGCCTCATGAGGCACCCAGCCCCCCCCCCCACCCCCACCGGATATGTATGATACCCCCCCCCCGCCTGCTGTACAGCTGGGCAGATATATATACGTCTCGTGACGCATGCTAACTTTGATGTCGCTTATCTCCGGTATCGTATCTCCAGTTTCTAATAAGACACGTACCACGTGTTTCACTCGCGCTGTGACCTTGGGCTGTCTAATTGGAGGTGAGGTGATAGTGACCGCAGCTTGCCTCTATCGCTGGTAATATCTTTACCTCACGTTTCCTTCCAAATGTGCCAGCTTATCTAGGAAGGCTTTCATTTCACACAGACCGGGTCAGCAATAAACTGAGACTGTACATCACCGTAGGCGCCTCGTCCCGTAGGTCATGTGACGTGTTGCTATGGCAACAATCCACAGGCGTTCGTGCGAAGTAATCTTTCCCCGATAACGACTGACGATGGCTCTATGACATTTTTTTGGGTGCAAACACTATATGTTACGTTACAACTCGGTAAGATGTGTTACTTCGACACCGATCGAGAGCCCTCGCTGATAGCACGTTCAAAATATCTCATAAGAATTGAAGAAAGAAAGGCGTTTATCGCTTGATTTTCTTCAAAATGGCTCTACGCGGTAATCTGTGTTGATGTCGGGGAGCTGGGTCGTGTTGACTAGCTAACTGGGTGTGTGAAGGTCTATCTGTGGATGGCATCGCGAGCCATCCTAACATACGCACACATTCCCGTATTCCGTTCCGCTCGCCCCTGTTCCTGCTCGCCCTTGTTTCTGCTCGCCCTTGTTTCTGCTCGCCCTTGTTCATGCTCACCCTTGTTCATGCTCACCCCTGTTCCTGCTCGCCCCTGTTCCTGCTCGCCCTTGTTTCTGCTCGCCCTTGTTCCTGCTCGCCCCTGTTCCTGCTCGCCCTTGTTCATGCTCGCCCTTGTTTCTGCTCGCCCTTGTTCCTGCTCGCCCCTGTTCCTGCTCGCCCTTGTTTCTGCTCGCCCTTGTTCATGCTCACCCTTGTTTATGCTCGCCCTTGTTCCTGCTCGCCCTTGTTCGTGCTCACCCTTGTTTCTGCTCGCCCCTGTTCCTGCTCGCCCTTGTTTCTGCTCGCCCTTGTTCATGCTCACCCTTGTTCATGCTCGCCCTTGTTCCTGCTCGCCCTTGTTTCTGCTCGCCCTTGTTCATGCTCACCCTTGTTCATGCTCGCCCTTGTTCATGCTCACCCTTGTTCATGCTCACCCTTGTTCATGCTCGCCCTTGTTTCTGCTCGCCCTTGTTCATGCTCACCCTTGTTCATGCTCGCCCTTGTTCCTGCTCGCCGTTGTTTCTGCTCGCCCTTGTTCATGCTCACCCTTGTTCATGCTCGCCCTTGTTCATGCTCACCCTTGTTCATGCTCGCCCTTGTTTCTGCTCGCCCTTGTTCATGCTCGCCCTTGTTCCTGCTCGCCCTTGTTCCTGCTCGCCCTTGTTTCTGCTCACCCTTGTTTCTGCTCGCCCTTGTTCATGCTCACCCCTGTTCCTGCTCGCCCTTGTTTCTGCTCGCCCTTGTTCATGCTCACCCTTGTTCATGCTCGCCCTTGTTCCTCGCCCTTGTTTCTGCTCGCCCTTGTTCATGCTCACCCTTGTTCCTGCTCGCCCTTCCTCCTCGCCCTTACACAATTTCCTGGATGCGCGGCATCACATTGTTTTGGCTCTTGATTTTTTTTCTGAAGCGCTCGGACCTTTTCTCGCGTTCCATTTCTTATCATTCCTCTCTCGAGATATATTTTCTTCTTGCTCTCTCACTCGCTCCGCCTCGCGTTTTCTCTCCCCCTCTCTTTTCCCACTCTCTGTCTTTTCCTTTGTTTCTTCCTCTCTTCCTCTCTCTGTCTCTCTCTTTCGTTATTTTACGCTCTCACTCTCTCCGCCCCGCACTTTCTCTCCCCCCCCCTCTCTCTCTCTCAATGTTTCTCTCACATGTCGATTTTTTTTCATGGCTACCGGGTTTTTGTACCGTGACCTTGAAATCCGAGGCGAGACTTGACCTCTGTTGATGACATCAACGCGTCAACACTTAACTAATGACCCCTGGTATTCCAGTCACGTGATGCGTGACGTGGAACCCCGTGGCTTTGGCGGTTAGCGCCCTAAGCCTGGAATCCCACGCAGCTTCAATCAGACACAACATGAACGTCTATGTCATGTGGCCTTTTGAATTCCATCTCTTATCGTTGTAAGCAAATCAGTTAAATACTACAATCTCAAACAAATCTTCGAAAGATTCATAGTTGATGTCAGCTTATATGTACCTCGCCAGCACGAGTGGTTCTGTTGTGTTATGGCGCACCAGTCTCCCCCAGTCAGCCTTCCTCTCCTTCCTCTCCATCTGTCTGTCTTCCCCCTTTTTTATCTTTAACTACATCTTTGTCTACTTCCTATCCTTCTCAATATTTCTCTTTATATATTCTTTTCTTCATGCTCCTCGCTCTCGGTATATTCCGTTCTCTTCTCTTTCGCTCCCTTTTCTCTTCTCTCATCCCCCCCCCTCCCCTCTCGCTCTATCCCTCTTCCCCTTACCCTATCGCTCTCTCTCTCCCCCTCTCTCTCTCCCCCCCTCTCTCTCCCTTTCTCTGTGCACGTACATTTCATAATATTCTTCATGGATATTCTTCGTTTGGGGAGACTCACTCACTCACTCACTCACTCACTCACTCACTGGGACTGGAAACTTCTCCACGTGGGAACCCACTTGTCCGTGTCTGCCGCTGGCCGGCGGCCGAGAGACTTGGAACAGTGCTGAGCGTAGGATGACCTTCCCGGCAGCTAACAGTGCCACGGGGTCTTTACGAGTAACGTGCGTAAGTGGCTCTGCCGGCTGCATGCAGCTTAGTCTACCTGGGTCTACCTGGGTCTACCTGGGCCCGCATGCAGCCTGGTCTACCTCGGCTAAAGGTCACACCCTGCTACCCTAGGGCAGCGGTCGGTGACTCGACCAAAAGGACACTTCCCCAGTTGGAATTACTCATCCGTGGCGTTGTTTGCAGGCGCCAGCTACTGACTGCCGGATTGTCTCACCGGCACCGTCTCACAGGGCAGGGGATGGTTGGCAGGGCATTTGGATACACACCCGCCGACTGTAGATATGCATATATATATGCATATATGTCTTGTGATGGTATACAAATTAAGAGTAGCGGTATGGGGGGGTGGGGGGGGGGGGGGGGAGGGGGGTTATAGTTGTGCTTTGACGCAATTAAGCTTCCCAGCTATACCTAATGCATCGGCCATGTCATTCTACCCTATTGGGGTAAACCGAAAAAGTGTCTGATATATAACGGATTATTCACTATAATAATAATAACAATAATAAGAAACTAATAATAGAAATAAACTAATAGTAGAAATAAGCCAATAAAGGAAACAATAATAATGGAATAATGTAAAAATGGAATAAGATATTAATGACAATAAAATAATAATAACAATAAGTAATAAGGACAATAAAATAATATTAATACTAAAATTAAAATAAAATAATTGATAGTATTATCATTGCATTAACATTAGCAAACGGAGGTGTGATGCCAAGACAGGTAGATAATAGAGCGGGCCAAACTGCGTAGGCTGATATATTTAGTGATACATATATAATATCAAAGGATCCTTTTTATATTAAACGAATATATTAAAAGGCCAGGAAACTTCTCCATAAGCCGAAATGGTCAAATCGTGCTCGCTTTCCAGAGGGGCGGATATAGCTGAGGCCAGCCGAGAGGATGAGGACTCTAGAGATGGTCGGTGGTTTGGTGGAAGCAGCCGCAGCTCTCCGCGGTGCCTATCACTACCTACACACGGTAAGTATATCGTACTTAACACACCATTCGGAGAGTATTCATGCTGTAGGGTGAGAGGCGGGGGGGGGGGGGGGGGGGGGGCGACGGAGGCGAGGTCCGGTGCGAACCACTCGACCGAATAGTCTAATATCTAGGAACTACATGAAAACATATTATATCCTGGGTGTACCAGTCATAGTATGACGGAAGGCATGGCAGTCATGAGTCTGTTCTATGACACTTGGGGCGTACAGTTCTATGACACTTCGGGCGTACTGTTCTATGACACTTGGGGCGTACTGTTCTATGACACTTGGGGCGTACTGTTCTGTGCTGCTGAAGGCGTAATCTATGACGCTCAGAGAGTAATTTATGACGCTCGTTGCGTAATCGATGACGCTTGAGGCGTACTCTTTGACGCTCGGCGTGTGACGTCTATGACGCTCGGGGCGTAATCTATGACGCTCGGCGCGTAATCTATGACGCTCGGGGCGTAGTCTATGACGCTTAGGGCGTATGACGCTGGGCGTGTAATCTATGACGCTCGGCGCGTAATATATGACGTTCGCAGCTTAAACTATGACGCACGGCGCGTAATCTATGACGCTCGTTGCGTAATCGATGACGCTTGAGGCGTACTCTTTGACGCTCGGCGTGTGACGTCTATGACGCTCGGGGCGTAATCTATGACGCTCGGCGCGTAATCTATGACACTCGGGGCGTAATCTATGACGCTTGGGGCGTACTTTATGACGCTTGGGGCGTACTCGCACGCTCGGGGCGTAATCTATGACTCTCGGGCGTACTCGTATATACAAGGCGTTTGCTATGATACCCGTGGCGTATGTTAAAGCTCCCCGCCACCAACCTATCATGGGTACTTCGGTGTCCCATTCTCGACTAATTACCGATTGCCGCCGTCACTTACAAGTAGCTTTAATGAAACCGTTGGGAACATAGGACCGAAAAAGCAACCTTGTCACATCCCTCCACGTGGTCCAAGGGTGAACACATGATGTTAAATAGTAACCATTGGTCTGGAATTTTTAACCCGAGCTAAAACATTCGCCGCGGTTCTGCCAAGGGCATCGAGCCATTACAAGCTTGTCATGTTGCCTTGTTGTAAAATGCCATTCTATAGCTTGTGTCTTTCAGCTATGGGTCCTTTGTTCGTGACCGTTAAAGTACCAATCAGCTGGCATTCATTCGCGGTTTCTTGCCTAGTTTTCTTATCAACCACTTCCCGGAAGCAAGGATTGGTACCCAGTCTTCCTCTCCCTCGCTCCTCTCTATCTCTTCCTATAAAACTCTATCTCTCCCTATACATCTATATTTTCCCTTTTCCTCCTGCCTCTATATTTCGCTTCATATACATGTATCGCTATCTCTCTGCAACTCTCTCTTCTTTGCCTAACGCTCCCTCTATTCATTTCTCTCTCGTTCTAGTTGTCTCTGTCTCTCACTCACCTACTCTCTCTCTCTCTCTGCCTTGCCCCTCTCTGTCTCTCCTTCTTTATCCCTATCTTGCTTGCCATCTCTCTGTCTCTCCGTCACTATATATATCTCTCTCTCTTTCTTCTTTGGCTTCCCCGCCTTCGACGCCCCACTCCCCTGGGCCCCATGGTACGAGCGGTGGCAGAGGGCAACCCATAGCGGCGGCAATGAATAAACGTGGCGCGCCATTACCCACACGTCCATCGCCTTATTATCGCTCATGGAAATGTCGAAATACCGAAATTCCTGATCTACCGATCAGCTTATCTGAGCAGAGAGCAGGGAGATAAAGATGTTGCGGCGTGATCAGGGTGAGGAACGGAAAACGCAAACGCGTATTATCGAGCGCAAACTGGTCACTAACATGGCTAAAACACGTTTGCGTGGCTGTTCCCGTCCGTCATAGGCATAATAGGAGGAGGGTTCGGAAGGGGCAACAGGGTAGGACGGCAAGAGGAAACAGGATGGGAGGTCAGAAAGTCAGAATTGGGCGTGTTTTGAACTCTTCGCACTTCCCTGTAATAAAGCCTTGTTGTATCTCACATAAGTCATTAGGTACGAAATGCCCCATGGTCTACTAACTATTTCTCCTTGTCCCTCACAGTCTGATCACGCGTTAAAGGGATGAAACGGTTTTTAGTGTTTACGACCCCTGGCTACTTCAGGGTGCTAATTAATCAAGCTTGCTCATCATATCTGGCCCAGTCAGTCTGCACAGTAGCGGCGACCACCGCCCTGGGCAAACAATGCTGCCGCCCCACCTAGCGGGACGCCGACACAACCCCCGGCGATGCTATCTGGAAACAGAGGCGCCGCGGCACGCAGACGTTTTACTCCCGCATTTTTTAGATTCATTTAGATTTGTTTAAGATAAGTCTCTACTTTGTTCATCATTCCGCGCAATTGTGGAAAAAAATAAACATGAAATATAACTGGCAAGCAAGAAGCAATTTCCGATCGATTCCGGGCATAATGGTGGTTTGTTAACGTCACGCGTTATGGGCGCTCGCAAGAGCCACTCTCCGTCGCAGCCAGTGACCCCTGGTGTTGGTCGCAAAAACTACCGATAAAAATTTTACACCTCTTCCCCGCTTCATCTTAATACCAGTGAATTTTGTGTTTGGACTGCTGGTAGCCATTGAAGACACAGGCAAAGCTTCTCAATCCCAGCCCGCCTAGTGCATTATGGGAGGGGGATCCCCACATCTGAATCTGCCAAGCGGGACTCTTTGTCAATTCGTCCCAGGAGAGTTAAAGGCAGTGATATCTGGGCCTTCGCCGCAATCCCGTTACAAGCCGCGGTATTATACAGAGATAAAATGCGGGAGCGGAGGTGGCAGAAGTAAACTAAATCGAATGCGTTAGCTCTTTACGTCGTAACAAATGCCCATGCCTCACCCTGGGTATCTGGCTTACTAGGAATGAGCCCCACCCCACCCCTACCCCCCCCCCCCCCAGCCGCCCACCACCAACTTCACCCGCACATTCGCAACGAGTGTATGTTACGAATAGGACCACGATATTACATGAAACACCCAGGCATCCTCTTTGTCGCCATTTCCACTATGTTAGTACATTGTGGTGAAGTACAGCAAATGCTAGAAGGGTCCACGATTTTTGTTCCTAAATATCTCATGGGATATTCATTTTTTGGCAGATATTTACCTCAATGTGGATAGGTTCTTCACGCCCAGCTTATAGATCCCAGGACAATGCCCCAGATCGTATGTATATATTCTTCTAACATGTGTCTAACTCAAAGATCATTTACAGAGGGGGCCTGCCCGATAGCTCAGTGGGCTAGAGCGCTCGCATTGAGTGCTCTGACCACCTGAGAGCCTAACGGCACGTGGATCGGTGGTTCGAGCCCGCTGTGGCCATGTCTGTGTGGTCGCAGGATAAAAATCCCATGTCTTTCTTCGTAAAGAGAAGGGGGTTACCCCCGCGGACATGGCTCCACTCTCCCTTCCTTCTCCCATTGACGCGATATGACCAAACGTGGTTAAAGCGTCCTGAATAACCAACCAACCAATCGTTTACAGAGCGGTACATACGCAAAGGGATATCGGGGGTATCCACCTCTCACTCCACTTTCATTGCCCCAAATTACACCTATTTATTTTCTGAGAAATTTGTTATTTGCAAAAGACTTTTAATAATTAAACATCACAATGTACCCTCGAGCATGCCACCGCCTGGTTCACTCGCCTGTTTCCTTGGCGTTGAATAGTTGACACACTAGAATTTCAGGTATTAATTGATATCGTTACTGACAGAGCATCATGATAAACCGATAATATGTTGGCTCTAGTTCAAGTCATCAACGCCAGGGTGTTATATATTCCACACAAGTTTTATTTAAGCCACAACAAGGTTGGAAACCGATTAATGAATTTGCCTATTTACAGCGTTCGTCCTGAATCAGGGAATCTACCGGTAATGGTGAGAAAAAAACGCCATCTATTTAGCTTTGTAGTCCCCCCAACTGCGTAACTAATGTTGTTACTGAGCAAAGATGCACAAAACTGGCATGCTGGTGGTGACTTTTTCCCACAGGAATGGTTGAGGAAACACCCAGAGATCAGATGTTCCCAGAAGATGGGGGTTGGGAGGAGATATTCGCTCGGACGTCTGATAAGATTTGGGTATTTCTGTTTTTTGATAACATCCACTGCCTTCTCGAGTGGATTATTATCCGGAATTTGCCTGGAGTCTACCCTTCACACCTAGGGTCACATGTGGCCTTGTAGGTAATGCGTTCATCTATTGTCGAGTGTGAGCTGCTATGCCATTCCATGCGACCGGTGCGTGGTTCGAATCCCGCCGGTGTAAATGTCTTTTTGTGCAGGATAAAAAATGAGATGAAATGTTGGTGTTTTAGGCCGCTTTTGTGCACTTGAAGGTTAAATTGGGCCAAGAAACCCCCCGAGACGATGCAGGATGACGATCTCATGTCGCATAGTATATATATATTTAAACTAAAGTGTTGCTTTTAATATATATAATCAATGGAACAGACCCCACTTAAAGGTATGTAGCAGAACAATGCGCCAATAGACCGCCTGAAACAGGAATGTGGTGTATCCAAGTTACAGCTGCGTGGTGTTTACGCAAGTTCACACAACCACAGAAAATACATCCAGGAAATCGAGAAGATTTCGGCTTATCCGCGGTTCGGTTGGTGCGTATTTAACTGTGTATATATATATAAGACTAAATGTTACAGATACACTATATCCGAACACACCCAAGAACAGTGGTCTTCTCATATGCCGCCGACGCGTCTCCATAATGCCAAGGATGAAAGCACTATCATTGCCACTTTGTACAAATCTGAAGGTAACAAAACACGGAAAGCGTGCAAAAAAGGTATTCTGAAATGGGACGCGAATTGTGTATTTGTTTCTGACACGGACAGATGAAGCTCTTGTACTTATGACTCAGAGGCCGTATCCCAGAAACTTCGCCAGTCGGATTAGATTTCGCTAAGCAACGTGAATTCGTTCACATATCTAGAGCCATGGGATATATTCTATGCGTTTTTTTGTTGGCACTCGTCGCTTTGCAAGTCACAACCAGATCTGCGGAGATTCTGGCAGCAGATTATGACATGGTTACGTTAAGGTTTCTCACGAGCGGTTCTGCGGGGTTATCGCTTATAATGGACGCCGTATGTCGGCAACAAGGACACGTTGTATCTTATTTAGAGTGGGAGAGATAAATAGAGAGAGAGCGAGAGAGAGAGAGAGAGAGATAGAGAGAGGGAGAGAGTCAGCGAGGGAGGGAGGTTGGTTACCTGCGGCTTGTCCAGTTTATATACACGTGGACAGTAGCTTAGGTGAGTAAATGTCATGGGGTATTGAGGAATCATGACGAGGGGATTGGGATTGGGAGTGGGGATCCGGAGGGGAGGGGGTAGACAAGATTAATTGGGCCCACCATAGGTATGGACATACCTATTCGGAGTAAAAGATGTACAAGAACAGATGTTTAAAGTGACAGTGAGACGAGCAGCTCCGGAGAAGTAAATGTCAAACATCTTGAGAAATGCGGAAGAAAAAAGTTTATTGTTTGTTTGATTTGGCCGGATTCAGTATAAAATAACTACATATGGCGGAATACATCCAAGGGCGTAGTCGATGACACGGGAAGCGTATTCTATGAGCTCGGGGCGTACTCTATGACGCTCGGGCCTACTCTATAACGCTCGGGCATAATTTATGAAGCTCGGGGCGTAATCTATGACGCTCAGGGCGTAATCTGCGTCGCTCCGGGCGTAATTCTATGACGCTCGGGGCGTACTATATGACGCTCATGGCGTAATTTATGACGCTCGGGGCGTAATCTATGACGCTCGGGTCGTAATCTATGACGCCCAGGACGTACTCTACCACGCTCTGGGCGTAATCTATGACGCTCGGGCGTCCTCTATGACAAGGGAATAATTATGACGCCCGGGGCGTGATCTATGACGCTCGAGGCGTACTCTGGGACGCTCAGGGCGTAATCTATGAAGCCAAGATTGGTATCAACTCTCCCTGTCCCTCGCTTCTCTTTATCTCTCCCTATATATCTCTATCTCTCCCTATATATCTCTATCTCTCCCTATACATCTTTCCCTTCCCCTCTCTGCCTCTATCTTTCGCTCCATATACATGTATCGCTATTTCGCTCTCTCTGCCGCTTTCTCTTCTTTGCCTAACGCTCCCTCTATACATTTCTCTCCCGCTCTGTGTCTTGCACTCACCTACTCTCTCTCTGCCTTGCCCCTCTCCATCTCTCCTTCTTTATCACTATCTTGCTCGCCATCTCTCAGTCTGTCTGCCACTTTATCTCCCTGTCTCTCTCTCTTCTTTGGCTTCCCCGCCTTTGACGCCCCACTCCCCTGGGCCCCATGGTACGGGCAACCCATAGCGGCGGCAATGAATAAACGTGGCGCGCCATTACCCACATGTCCGTCGCCTTATTATCGCCCACGGAAATGTCGAAATACCGAAATTCCTGATCTACCGATCACCCTATCTGAGCAGAGACGGGCAGATAAAGATGTTGCGGCGTGATCGGGGTGAGGAACGGAAAAAACAAACGCGTATTATCGAGTGCAAACTGCTCACTAACATGGGTAAAACACGTTTGCGTGGCTGTTCCCGTCCGTCATACGCATAATAGAGGTAGGGGTCGCAAAGGGCTGTGGAGTAGGACGGCAGGAGGCAACAGGATGGGAGGTCAGAAAGGGCGTGTTTTGAACTCTTCGTACTTCCCTGTAATAAAGCCTTGTTGTATCTTACATAAGTCATTAAGTACGAAATGCCCCATGGTCTACTAACTATTTCCCCTTGTCCCTCACAGTCTGATCACGCGTTAAACGGATGAAACGGTTCTTATTGTTTACGACCCCTGGCTACTTCAGGGTGCTAATTAATCAAGCTTGCTCATCATATCTGGCCCAGTCAGTCTACACAGTAGCGGCGACCACCGCTCTGGGCAAACAATGCTGCCGCCCCACCTAGCGGGACGCCGACACAATCCCCGGCGATGCTATCTGGAAACAGAGGCGCCGCGGCACGCAGACGTTTTACTCCCGCATTTTTTAGATTCATTTAGATTTGTTTAAGATAAGTCTCTATTTTGTTCATCATTCCGCACAAATGTGGAAAAAAATAAACATGAAATATAACTGGCAGGCAAGAAGCAATTTCCGATCGATTCCGGGCATAATGGTGGTTTGTTAACGTCACGCGTTATGGGCGCTCGCAAGAGCCAATCTCCGTCGCAGCCAGTGACCCCTGGTGCTGACCACAAAAACTACGGATACAAATTTTACACCTCTTCCCCGCTTCATCTTAATACCAGTGAATTTTGTGTTTGGACTGCTGGTAGCCATTGAAGACACAGGCAAAGCTCCTCAATCCCAGCCCGCCTAGTGCATTATGGGAGGGGGATCCCCACAGCTGAATCCCCCAAGCGGGACTCTTTGGCAATTCGTCCCAAGAGAGTTAAAGGCAGTGATATCTGGGCCTTCACCGCAATCCCGTTACAAGCCGCGGTATTATACAGAGATAAAATGCGGGAGCGGAGGTGGCAGAAGGAAACTAAATCGAATGCGTTAGCTCTTTACGTCGTAACAAATGCCCATGCCTCACCCTGGGTAGCTGTACTACTAGGAATGAGCCCCCCCCCCCCCCCCCTTACCGCCGCCCACCACCAACTTCACTCACCCGCACATTCGCAACGAATGTATGTTACGAATAGGATCACGATATTACATGAAACACCCAGGCAACCTCTTTGTCGCCATTTCCACTATATTAGTACATTGTGGTGAAGTACAGCAAATGCTAGAAGGGTCCACGTTCTTTGTTCCTCAATATCTCATGGGATATTAATGTTTGCTAGATATTTACCTCACTGTGGATAGGTTCTTCACGCCCAGCTTATAGATCATAGTACAATGCCCAAGATCGTCTGAATATATTCTTCTAACATGTGTCTAACTAAAAGCTCGTTTACAGAGGGGGCTTGCGCGATGGCTCAGTGGGCTAGAGCGCTCGCATTGAGTGCTCTGGCCACCTGAGAGTCTAACGGCACGTGGATCGATGGATCGAGCCCCGCTGTGGCCATGTCTGTGTGGTCGCAGGATAAAGATCCCATGCCTTTCTTCGTAAAGAGAAGGGGGTTACCCCCGCGGACATGGCTCTACTCTCCCTTCCTTCTCCCATTGACGCGATATGACCAAACGTGGTTAAAGCGTCCTGAATAACCAACCAACCAATCGTTTACAGAGCGGTATATACGCAAAGGGATATCGGGGGTATCCACCTCTCACTCCCCTCTCATTGCCCCAAATTACACCTATTTATTTTCTGAGAAATTCTGTATTTGCAAAGGACTTTTAATAATTTAACATCACAATGTACCCTCGAGCTTGCCACCGCCTGGTTCACGCGCCTGTTTCCTTGGCGTTGAATAGTTGACACACTAGAATCTCGGGTATTAATTGATATCGTTACTGGCAGAGCATCATGATAAACCGATAATATGTTGGCTCTAGTTCAAGTCATCAACGCCTTGGTGTTTTATATTCCACACAAGTTTTATTTAAGCCACAACAAGTTTGGAAACCGATTCATCACTTTGCCTATTCACAGCGTTCGTCCTGAATCAGGGAATCTACCGGTAATGCTGAGAAAAAAACGCCATCTATTTAGCTTTGTAGTCCCCGTCTAACTGCGTCACTAATGTTGTTACTGAGCAAAGATGCACAAAACTGGCATGCTGGTGGTGACTTTTGCCCGCAGGAATGGTTGAGGAAACACCCAGAGATCAGCTGTTCCGAGAAGATGGGGTTTGGGAGGAGATATTCGCTCGGACGTCTGATAGGATTTCGGTATTTCTGTTTTTTGATAACATCCACTGTCTTCTCGAGTGGATTATTGTCCGGAATGTGCCTGAAGTCTACCCTTCAGACCTAGGGTCACATGTGGCCTTGTAGGTAATGCGTTCAACTATTGTCGAGTGTCGGCTGCTATGCCATTCCAAGCGACCGGTGCGTGGTTCGAATCCCGCCTGTGTAAATGTCTTTTTGTGCAGGATAAAAAATGAGATGAAATGTTGGTGTTTTAGGCAGCTCTTGTGCACATGAAGGCCAAATTGGGCCAAGGAACCCCCCGAGACGATGCAGGATGACGATCTCATGTCGCATAGTATATATATATTAAAACTAAATTGTTACTTTTAATATATATAATCAGTAGAACATACCCCACTTAAAGGTATGTTGCAGAACAATGCGCCAATAGACCGCCTGAAACAGGAATGTGATTCATCGAAGTTACAGCTGCTTTGTGTTTACACAAGTTCACACAACTACAGAAAATACATCCAGGAAATCGAGAAGATTTCGGCTTATCGGCGGTTCGGTTGGTGCGTATTTAATTGCATATATATATAAGACGAAATGTTACAGATACACTATATCCGAACACATCAGTGTTCTTCTCATATGCCGCCGACGCGTCTCCATAATGCCAAGGATGAAAGCACTATTAATGCCACTTTGCACAAATCTAAAGGTAACAAAACAGGGAAAGCGAGCAAAACGTATTCTGGAATAGGACGCGAATTGTGTATTTGTTTCTGACGCGGACAGATGAAGCTCTTGTACTTATGACTCAGAGGCCGTATCCCAGAAACTTCGCCAGCCGGATTAGATTTTGCTAAACAACGTGAATTCGTTCACAGATCTAGAGTCATGGGATATATTCTATGTGGGCTTTTTTTTGGCACTCGTCGCTTTGCAAGTCATAACGAGATCTGCGGAGATTCTGGCGGGAGATGCCATGGTTACGTTTGGGTTACTCACGAGAGGTTCTGCCGGGTTATCGCTTATAATGGACGCCGTATGTCGGCAACAAGGACACGTTGTATCTTATTTAGAGTTAGAGAGATAAATAGAGAAAGTGAGAGAGGGCAAGAAAGAGAGGGTAGAAAGGAGAGGGCACAAATGAGGAGGGCACGAGCGAGAGGGCACATTGGAAAGGGCACGAACGAGAGTGGAAGGTAGGAGACGGGAAGCTACGGTGCGGAAAAGACCGAGAGAGAACGAGATAGAGAGGGAGGGAGAGAGAGAGAGAGAGAGAGAGAGAGAGAGAGAGAATCAGCGAGGGAGGGAGGTTTGTTACCTGCGGCTTGCCCAGTTGATATACACGTGGACAGTAGCTCAGGTGAGTAAATGTCATGGGGTATTCATGACGAAGGGATTGGGATTGGGAGTGGGGATCTGGAGGGGAGGGGGCAGACTAGATTAATAGGTCTTACCATAGGTATGGACAGACCTATTCGGAGTAAAAGATTTACAAGAACAGATGTTTAGAGTGACAGTGAGACAAGCAGCTTCGGAGAAGAAAATGTTAAACATCTTGAGAAATGCGGAAAAAAAAGTTTATTGTTTGTTTGATTTGGCCGGATTTGGTATAAAATAACTACATATGGCGGATTACATCCAAGGGCGTAGTCGATGACACGGGGGGTGTACTCTATGACGCTCGGGGCCTACTCAATGACGCTCGGGGCCTACTCTATGACGCTCGGGGCGTAATTTATGAAGCTCGGGGCGTAATCTGTGTCGCTCAGGGATTAATTCTATGACGCCCGGGGCGTAATCTATGACGCTCGAGTGGTACTACATAACGCTCATGGCGTAATTTATGACGCTCGGGGCGTAATCTATGACGCCCAGGACGTACTCTACGACGCTCGGGCCGTAATCTATGACGCTCGGGCGTACTCTATGACGGGGGGGGAAATTTTTGGCGCTCGGGGCGTGATCTATGACGCTCGAGGCGTACTCTGTGACGTCCAGGGCGTAATCTATGAAGCAAGGATTGGTACCAACTCTCCCTGTCCCTCACTTCTCTCTATCTCTCCCTATATATCTCTATCTTCCTCTATATATCTCAATTTTTCTCTTTTCCCTCTCTGTCTCTATCTTTCACTCCATATACACGTATCGCTCTCTCTCTCTCTCTCTTTTGCCTAACGCTCCCTCTATTCATTTCTCTCCCGCTCTAGTTGTCTCTGTCTCTCACTCACCTACTATATCTCATCTGTCTCTGCCTTGCCCCTCTCTGTCTATTCTTCTTTACCCCTATCTTGCTCGCCATCTCTCAATCTCTCTGCCACTCTATCTCTCTCTCTTCTTTGGCTTCCCCGCCTTTGACGCCCCACTCCCTCTGGGCCCCATGGTACGGGCAACCCATAGTGGCGGCAATGAATAAACGTGGCGCGCCATTACCCACACGTCCATCGCCTTATTATCGCCCACGGAAATGCCGAAATACCGACATTCCTGATCTACCGATCAGCTTATCTGAGCAGAGACGGAGAGATAAAGATGTTGCGGCGTGATCGAGGTGAAGAACGGAAAAAAACAAACGCGTATAATCGAGTGCAAACTGCTCACTAACATGGGTAAAACACGTTCCCGTTGCTGTTCCCGTCCGTCATACGCATAATAGAAGTAGGGGTCGCAAAGGGCTGTGGAGTAGGACGGCAGGAGGGAACAGGATGGGTGGTCAGAAAGTCAGAATTGGGCGTGTTTTGAACTCTTCGCACTTCCCTGTAATAAAGCCTTGTTGTATCTCACATAAGTCATTAAGTACGAAATGCCCCATGGTCCACTAACTATTTCCCCTTGTCCCTCACACTCTGATCACGCTTTAAAGGGATGGAACGGTTCTTATTGTTTACGACCCCTGGCTACTTCAGGGTGCTAATTAATCAAGCTTGCTCATCATATCTGGCCCAGTCAGTCTAAACAGTAGCGGCGACCACCGCATTGGGCAAACAATGCTGCCGCCCCACCTAGCGGGACGCCGACACAACCCCCGGCGATGCTATCTGGAAACAGAGGCGCCGCGGCACGCAGACGTTTTACTCCCGCATTTTTTAGATTCATTTAGATTTGTTGAAGATAAGTCTCTATTTTGTTCATCATTCCGCACAAATGTGGAAAAAAATAAACATGAAATATAACTGGCAAGCAAGAAGCAATTTCCGATCGATTCCGGGCATAATGGAGGTTTGTTAACGTCACGCGTTATGGGCGCTCGCAAGAACCAATCTCCGTCGCAGCCAGTGACCCCTGGTGTTGACCACAAAAACTACGGATACAAATTTTACACCTCTTCCCCGCTTCATCTTAATACCAGTGAATTTTGTGTTTGGACTGCTGGTAGCCATTGAAGACACAGGCAAAGCTCCTCAATCCCAGCCCGCCTAGTGCACTATGGGAGGGGGATCCCCACAGCTGAATCCCCCAAGCGGGACTCTTTGGCAATTCGTCCCAAGAGAGTTAAAGGCAGTGATATCTGGGCCTTCACCGCAATCCCGTTACAAGCCGCGGTATTATACAGAGATAAAATGCGGGAGCGGAGGTGGCAGAAGTAAACTAAATCGAATGCGTTAGCTCTTTACGTCGTAACAAATGCCCATGCCTCACCCTGGGTAGCTGTACTACTAGGAATGAGCCCCCCCCCCCCTTACCGCCGCCCACCACCAACTTCACTCACCCGCACATTCGCAACGAATGTATGTTACGAATAGGATCACGATATTACATGAAACACCCAGGCAACCTCTTTGTCGCCATTTCCACTATATTAGTACATTGTGGTGAAGTACAGCAAATGCTAGAAGGGTCCACGTTCTTTGTTCCTCAATATCTCATGGGATATTAATGTTTGCTAGATATTTACCTCACTGTGGATAGGTTCTTCACGCCCAGCTTATAGATCACAGTACAATGCCCAAGATCGTCTGAATATATTCTTCTAACATGTGTCTAACTAAAAGCTCGTTTACAGAGGGGGCTTGCGCGATAGCTCAGTGGGCTAGAGCGCTCGCATTGAGTGCTCTGGCCACCTGAGAGTCTAACGGCACGTGGTTCGAGTCCCGCTGTGGCCATGTCTGTGTGGTCGCAGGATAAAGATCCCATGCCTTTCTTCGTAAAGAGAAGGGGGTTACCCCCGCGGACATGGCTTCACTCTCCCTTCCTTCTCCCTTTGACGCGATATGACCAAACGTGGTTAAAACGTCCTGAATAACCAACCAACCAATCATTTACAGAGCGGTAAATACGCAAAGGGATATCGGGGGTATCCACCTCTCACTCCACTCTCATTGCCCCAAATTACACCTATTTATTTGCTGAGAATTTTTTTATTTGCAAAGGACTTTTAATAATTAAACATCACAATGTACCCTCGAGCTTGCCACCCCTTGGTTTACTCGCCTGTTTCCTTGGCGTTGAATAGTTGACACCCTAGAATTTCAGGTATTAATTGATATCGTTACTGGCAGAGCATCATGATAAACCGATAATATGTTGGCTCTAGTTCAAGTCATCAACGCCACGGTGTTATATATTCCACACAAGTTTTATTTAAGCCACAACAAGTTTGGAAACGGATTCATGAATTTGCCTATTTACAGCGTTCGTCCTGAATCAGGAAATCTACCGGTAATGGTGAGAAAAAAACGCCATCTATTTAGCTTTGTAGTCCCCCCAACTGCGTAACTAATGTTGTTACTGAGCAAAGATGCACAAAACTGGCATGCTGGTGGTGACTTTTGCCCGCAGGAATGGTTGAGGAAACACCCAGAGATCAGATGTTCCCAGAAGATGAGGTTTGGGAGGAGATATTCGCTCGGACGTCTGATACGATTTCGGTATTTCTGTTTTCTGATAACATCCACTGCCTTCTCGAGTGGATTATTGTCCGGAATTTGCCTGGAGTCTACCCTTCACACCTAGGGTCACATGTGGCCTTGTAGGTAATGCGTTCAACTATTGTCGAGTGTGAGCTGCTATGCCATTCCAAGCGACCGGTGCGTGGTTCGAAGGATAAAAAATGACATGGAATGTTGGTGTTTTAGGCCGCTTTTGTGCACATGAAGGCTAAATTGGGCCAAGGAACCCCCCGAGACGATGCAGAATGACGATCTCATGTCGCATAGTATAAATATATTTAAACTAAATTGTTGCTTTTAATATATATAATCAATGGAACAGACCCCACTTAAAGGTATGTAGCAGAACAATGCGCCAATAGACCGCCTGAAACAGGAATGTGATTCATCGAAGTTACAGCTGCGTGGTGTTTACGCAAGTTCACACAACCACAGAAAATACATCCAGGAAATCGAGAAGATTTCGGCTTATCCGCGGTTCGGTTGGTGCGTATTTAACTGTGTATATATATATAAGACTAAATGTTACAGATACACTATATCCGAATACACCCAAGAACAGTGGTCTTCTCATATGCCGCCGACGCGTCTCCATAATGCCAAGGATGAAAGCACTATCATTGCCACTTTGTACAAATCTGAAGGTAACAAAACACGGAAAGCGAGCAAAAAAAGTATTCTGAAATGGGACGCGAATTGTGTATTTGTTTCTGACACGGACAGATGAAGCTCTTGTACTTATGACTCAGAGACCGTATCCCAGAAACTTCGCCAGTCGGATTAGATTTCGCCAAGCAACGTGAATTCGTTCACATATCTAGAGCCATGGGATATATTCTATGCGTTTTTTTTTGGCACTCGTCGCTTTGCAAGTCACAACCAGATCTGCGGAGATTCTGACAGGAGATTATGACATGGTTACGTTAAGGTTTCTCATGAGTAGTTCTGCGGGGTTATCGCTTATAATGGACGCCGTATGTCGGCAACAAGGACACGTTGTATCTTATTTAGAGTGGGAAAGATAAATAGAGAGAGAGAGAGAGAGAGAGAGAGAGAGAGAGAGGGAGAGAGAGAGAGTCAGCGAGGGAGGGAGGTTGGTTACCTGCGGCTTGTCCAGTTTATATACACGTGGACAGTAGCTCAGGTGAGTAAAGGTCATGGGGTATTTAGGAATCATGACGAGGGGATTGGGATTGGGAGTGGGGATCCGGAGGGGAGGGGGTAGACAAGATTAATTGGGCCCACCATAGGTATGGACATACCTATTCGGAGTAAAAGATTTACAAGAACAAATGTTTAAAGTGACAGTGAGACGAGCAGCTCCGGAGAAGAAAATGTCAAACATCTTGAGAAATGCGGAAGAAAAAGTTTATTGTTTGTTTGATTTGGCCGGATTCAGTATAAAAGAACTACACATGGCGGAATACATCCAAGGGCGTAGTCGATGACACGGGGAGCGTATTCTATGACGCTCGGGGCGTACTCTGGGACGCTCAGGGCGTAATCTATGAAGCGAAGATTGGTATCAACTCTCCCTGTCCCTCGCTTCTCTCTATCTCTCCCTATATATCTCTATCTCTCCCTATACATCTTTCCCTTCCCCTCTCTGCCTCTATCTTTCGCTCCATATACATGTATCGCTATTTCTCTCTCTCTGCCGCTTTCTCTTCTTTGCCTAACGCTCCCTCTATACATTTCTCTCCCGCTCTAGTTGTCTCTCTCACTCACCTACTCTCTCTCTGCCTTGCCCCTCTCCATCTCTCCTTCTTTATCCCTATCTTGCTCGCCATCTCTCAGTCTGTCTGCCATTCTATCTCCCTGTCTCTCTCTCTTCTTTGGCTTCCCCGCCTTTGACGCCCCACTCCCCTGGGCCCCATGTTACGGGCAACCCATAGCGGCGGCAATGAATAAACGTGGCGCGCCATTACCCACACGTCCATCGCCTTATTATCGCCCACGGAAATGTCGAAATACCGAAATTCCTGATCTACCGATCAGCCTATCTGAGCAGAGACGGGCAGATAAAGATGTTGCGGCGTGATCGGGGTGAGGAACGGAAAAAACAAACGCGTATTATCGAGTGCAAACTGCTCACTAACATGGGTAAAACACGTTTGCGTGGCTGTTCCCGTCCGTCATACGCATAATAGGAGTAGGGGTCGCAAAGGGCTGTGGAGTAGGACGGCAGGAGGGAACAGGATGGGAGGTCAGAAAGTCAGAATTGGGCGTGTTTTGAACTCTTCGCACTTCCCTGTAATAAAGCCTTGTTGTATCTCACATAAGTCATTAAGTACGAAATGCCCCATGGTCCACTAACTATTTCCCCTTGTCCCTCACAGTCTGATCACGCTTTAAAGGGATGGAACGGTTCTTAGTGTTTACGACCCCTGGCTACTTCAGGGTGCTAATTAATCAAGCTTGCTCATCATATCTGGCCCAGTCAGTCTACATAATAGCGGCGACCACCGCCCTGGGCAAACAATGCTGCCGCCCCACCTAGCGGGACGCCGACACAACCCCCGGCGATGCTATCTGGAAACAGAGGCGCCGCGGCACGCAGACGTTTTACTCCCGCATTTTTTAGATTCATTTAGATTTGTTTAAGATAAGTCTCTATTTTGTTCATCATTCCGCACAAATGTGGAAAAAAATAAACATGAAATATAACTGGCAAGCAAGAAGCAATTTCCGATCGATTCCGGGCATAATGGGGGTTTGTTAACGTCACGCGTTATGGTCGCTCGCAAGAGCCAATCTCCGTTGCAGCCAGTGACCCCTGGTGTTGACCACAAAAACTACGGATACAAATTTTACACCTCTTCCCCGCTTCATCTTAATACCAGTGAATTTTGTGTTTGGACTGCTGGTAGCCATTGAAGACACAGGTAAAGCTCCTCAATCCCAGCCCGCCTAGTGCATTATGGGAGGGGGATCCCCACAGCTGAATCCCCCAAGCGGGACTCTTTGGCAATTCGTCCCAAGAGAGTTAAAGGCAGTGATATCTGGGCCTTCACCGCAATCCCGTTACAAGCCGCGGTATTATACAGAGATAAAATGCGGGAGCGGAGGTGGCAGAAGGAAACTAAATCGAATGCGTTAGCTCTTTACGTCGTAACAAATGCCCATGCCTCACCCTGGGTAGCTGTACTACTAGGAATGAGCCCCCCCCCCTTACCGCCGCCCACCACCAACTTCACTCACCCGCACATTCGCAACGAATGTATGTTACGAATAGGATCACGATATTACATGAAACACCCAGGCAACCTCTTTGTCGCCATTTCCACTATATTAGTACATTGTGGTGAAGTACAGCAAATGCTAGAAGGGTCCACGTTCTTTGTTCCTCAATATCTCATGGGATATTAATATTTGCTAGATATTTACCTCACTGTGGATAGGTTCTTCACGCCCAGCTTATAGATCATAGTACAATGCCCAAGATCGTCTGAATATATTCTTCTAACATGTGTCTAACTAAAAGCTCGTTTACAGAGGGGGCTTGCGCGATGGCTCAGTGGGCTAGAGCGCTCGCATTGAGTGCTCTGGTCACCTGGGAGCCTAACGGCACGTGGATCGGTGGATCGAGCCCCGCTGTCGCCATGTCTGTGTGGTCGCAAGATAAAGATCCCATGTCTTTCTTCGTAAAGAGTAGGGGGTTACCTCCGCGGACATGGCTCCACTCTCCCTTCCTTCTCCCATTGACGCGATATGACCAAACGTGGTTAAAACGTCCTGAATAACCAACCAACCAATCGTTTACAGAGCGGTACATACGCAAAGGGATATCGGGGGTATCCACCTCTCACTCCACTTTCATTGCCCCAAATTACACCTATTTATTTTCTGAGAAATTTTTTATTTGCAAAAGACTTTTAATAATTAAACATCACAATGTACCCTCGAGCTTGCCACCCCTTGGTTTACTCGCCTGTTTCCTTGGCGTTGAATAGTTGACACACTAGAATCTCGGGTATTAATTGATATCGTTACTGGCAGAGCATCATGATAAACCGATCTTATATTGGCTCTAGTTCAAGTCATCAACGCCACGGTGTTATATATTCCACACAAGTTTTATTTAAGCCACAACAAGTTTGGAAACGGATTCATGAATTTGCCTATTTACAGCGTTCGTCCTGAATCAGGAAATCTATCGGTAATGGTGAGAAAAAAACGCCATCTATTTAGCTTTGTAGTCCCCCCAACTGCGTAACTAATGTTGTTACTGAGCAAAGATGCACAAAACTGGCATGCTGGTGGTGACTTTTGCCCGCAGGAATGGTTGAGGAAACACCCAGAGATCAGATGTTCCCAGAAGATGAGGTTTGGGAGGAGATATTCGCTCGGACGTCTGATAAGATTTCGGTATTTCTGTTTTTTGATAACATCCACTGCCTTCTCGAGTGGATTATTGTCCGAAATTTGCCTGGAGTCTACCCTTCACACCTAGGGTCACATGTGGCCTTGTAGGTAATGCGTTCAACTATTGTCGAGTGTGAGCTGCTATGCCATTCCAAGCGACCGGTGCGTGGTTCGAAGGATAAAAAATGAGATGGAATGTTGGTGTTTTAGGCCGCTTTTGTGCACATGAAGGCTAAATTGGGCCAAGGAACCCCCCGAGACGATGCAGAATGACGATCTCATGTCGCATAGTATAAATATATTTAAACTAAATTGTTGCTTTTAATATATATAATCAATGGAACAGACCCCACTTAAAGGCATGTAGCAGAACAATGCGCCAATAGACCGCCTGAAACAGGAATGTGATTCATCGAAGTTACAGCTGCGTGGTGTTTACGCAAGTTCACACAACCACAGAAAATACATCCAGGAAATCGAGAAGATTTCGGCTTATCCGCGGTTCGGTTGGTGCGTATTTAACTGTGTATATATATATAAGACTAAATGTTACAGATACACTATATCCGAATACACCCAAGAACAGTGGTCTTCTCATATGCCGCCGACGCGTCTCCATAATGCCAAGGATGAAAGCACTATCATTGCCACTTTGTACAAATCTGAAGGTAGCAAAACACGGAAAGCGAGCAAAAAAAGTATTCTGAAATGGGACGCGAATTGTGTATTTGTTTCTGACACGGACAGATGAAGCTCTTGTACTTATGACTCAGAGGCCGTATCCCAGAAACTTCGCCAGTCGGATTAGAATTCGCTAAGCAACGTGAATTCGTTCACATATCTAGAGCCATGGGATATATTCTATGCGTTTTTTTTTGGCACTCGTCGCTTTGCAAGTCACAACCAGATCTGCGGAGATTCTGGCAGGAGATTATGACATGGTTACGTTAAGGTTTCTCACGAGCGGTTCTGCGGGGTTATCGCTTATAATGGACGCCGTATGTCGGCAACAAGGACACGTTGTATCTTATTTAGAGTGGGAGAGATAAATAGAGAGAGAGAGAGAGAGAGAGATAGAGAGAGAGAGAGTCAGCGAGGGAGGGAGGTTTGTTACCTGCGGCTTGTCCAGTTTATATACACGTGGACAGTAGCTCAGGTGAGTAAATGTCATGGGGTATTGAGAAATCATGACGAGGGGATTGGGATTGGGAGTGGGGATCCGGAGGGGAGGGGGTAGACAAGATTAATTGGGCCCACCATAGGTATGGACATACCTATTCGGAGTAAAAGATGTACAAGAACAGATGTTTAAAGTGACAGTGAGACGAGCAGCTCCGGAGAAGAAAATGTCAAACATCTTGAGAAATGCGGAAGAAAAAAGTTTATTGTTTGTTTGATTTGGCCGGATTCAGTATAAAATAACTACATATGGCGGAATACATCCAAGGGCGTAGTCGATGACACGGGGAGCGTATTCTATGAGCTCGGGGCGTACTCTATGACGCTCGGGCCTACTCTATAACGCTCGGGGCATAATTTATAAAGCTCGGGGCGTAATCTATGACGCTCAGGGCGTAATCTGCGTCGCTCCGGGCGTAATTCTATGACGCTCGGGGCGTACTATATGACGCTCATGGCGTAATTTATGACGCTCGGGGCGTAATCTATGACGCTCGGGTCGTAATCTATGACGCCCAGGACGTACTCTACCACGCTCTGGGCGTAATCTATGACGCTCGGGCGTCCTCTATGAAAAGGGAATAATTATGACGCCCGGGGCGTGATCTATGACGCTCGAGGCGTACTCTGGGACGCTCAGGGCGTAATCTATGAAGCAAAGATTGGTATCAACTCTCCCTGTCCCTCGCTGCTCTTTATCTCTCCCTATATATCTCTATCTCTCCCTAAATATCTCTATCTCTCCCTATATATCTCTATCTCTCCCTATACATCTTTCCCTTGCCGTCTCTGCCTCTATCTTTCGCTCCATATACATGTATCGCTATTTCTCTCTCTCTGCCGCTTTCTCTTCTTTGCCTAACGCTCCCTCTATACATTTCTCTCCCGCTCTAATTGTGTCTCTCACTCACCTACTCTCTCTCTGCCTTGCCCCTCTCCATCTCTCCTTCTTTATCCCTATCTTGCTCGCCATCTCTCAGTCTGTCTGCCACTCTATCTCCCTGTCTCTCTTTCTTCTTTGGCTTCCCCGCCTTTGACGCCCCACTCCCCTGGGCCCCATGGTACGGGCAACCCATAGCGGCCGCAATGAATAAACGTGGCGCGCCATTACCCACACGTCCGTCGCCTTATTATCGCCCACGGAAATGTCGAAATACCGAAATTCCTGATCTACCGATCAGCCTATCTGAGCAGAGACGGGCAGATAAAGATGTTGCGGCGTGATCGGGGTGAGGAACGGAAAAAACAAACGCGTATTATCGAGTGCAAACTGCTCACTAACATGGGTAAAACACGTTTGCGTGGCTGTTCCCGTCCGTTATACGCATAATAGGAGTAGGGGTCGCAAAGGGCTGTGGAGTAGGACGGCAGGAGGGAACAGGATGGGAGGTCAGAAAGTCAGAATTGGGCGTGTTTTGAACTCTTCGCATTTCCCTGTAATAAAGCCTTGGTGTATCTCACATAAGTCATTAAGTACGAAATGCCCACTGACTACTAACTATTTCCCCTTGTCCCTCAGAGTCTGATCACGCGTTAAACGGATGAAACGGTTCTTATTGTTTACGACCCCTGGCTACTTCAGGGTGCTAATTAATCAAGCTTGCTCATCATATCTGGCCCAGTCAGTCTACACAGTAGCGGCGACCACCGCCCTGGGCAAACAATGCTGCCGCCCCACCTAGCGGGACGCCAACACACCCCCCGGCGATGCTATCTGGAAACAGAGGCGCCGCGGCACGCAGACGTTTTACTCCCGCATTTTTTAGATTCATTTAGATTTGTTTAAGATAAGTCTCTACTTTGTTCATCATTCCTCGCAATTGTGGAAAAAAATAAACATGAAATATAACTGGCAAGCAAGAAGCAATTTCCGATCGATTCCGGGCATAATGGTGGTTTGTTAACGTCACGCGTTATGGGCGCTCGCAAGAGCCACTCTCCGTCGCAGCCAGTGACCCCTGGTGTTGGTCGCAAAAACTACCGATAAAAATTTTACACCTCTTCCCCGCTTCATCTTAATACCAGTGAATTTTGTGTTTGGACTGCTGGTAGCCATTGAAGACACAGGCAAAGCTTCTCAATCCCAGCCCGCCTAGTGCATTATGGGAGGGGGATCCCCACATCTGAATCTGCCAAGCGGGACTCTGTCAATTCGTCCCAGGAGAGTTAAAGGCAGTGATATCTGGGCCTTCACCGCAATCCCGTTACAAGCCGCGGTATTATACAGAGATAAAATGCGGGAGCGAAGGTGGCAGAAGGAAACTAAATCGAATGCGTTAGCTCCTCTTACGTCCTAACAAATGCCCATGCCTCACCCTGGGTAGCTGGCTTACTAGGAATGAGCCCCACCCCACCCCTACCGTCCCCCCCCCCCCAGCCGCCCACCACCAACCCGCACATTCGCAACGAGTGTATGTTACGAATAGGACCACGATATTACATGAAACACCCAGGCATCCTCTTTGTCGCCATTTCCACAATGTTAGTACATTGTGGTGAAGTACAGCAAATGCTAGAAGGGTCCACGATTTTTGTTCCTAAATATCTCATGGGATATTCATTTTTTGGCAGATATTTACCTCAATGTGGATAGGTTCTTCACGCCCAGCTTATAGATCCCAGGACAATGCCCCAGATCGCATATATATATTCTTCTAACATGTGTCTAACTCAAAGATCATTTACAGAGGGGACCTGCCCGATAGCTCAGTGGGCTAGAGCGCTCGCATTGAGTGCTCTGACCACCTGAGAGCCTAACGGCACGTGGATCGGTGGTTCGAGCCCGCTGTGGCCATGTCTGTGTGGTCGCAGGATAAAAATCCCATGTTTTTCTTCGTAAAGAGAAGGGGGTTACCCCCGCGGACATGGCTCCACTCTCCCTTCCTTCTCCCATTGACGCGATATGACCAAACGTGGTTAAAGCGTCCTGAATAACCAACCAACCAATCGTTTACAGAGCGGTACATACGCAAAGGGATATCGGGGGTATCCACCTCTCACTCCACTTTCATTGCCCCAAATTACACCTATTTATTTTCTGAAAAATTTGTTATTTGCAAAAGACTTTTAATAATTAAACATCACAATGTACCCTCGAGCTTGCCACCGCCTGGTTCACTCGCCTGTTTCTTTGGCGTTGAATAGTTGACACACTAGAATTTCAGGTATTAATTGATATCGTTACTGACAGAGCATCATGATAAACCGATAATATGTTGGCTCTAGTTCAAGTCATCAACGCCAGGGTGTTATATATTCCACACAAGTTTTATTTAAGCCACAACAAGTTTGGAAACTGATTAATGAATTTGCCTATTTACAGCGTTCGTCCTGAATCAGGGAATCTACCGGTAATGGTGAGAAAAAAACGCCATCTATTTAGCTTTGTAGTCCCCCCAACTGCGTAACTAATGTTGTTACTGAGCAAAGATGCACAAAACTGGCATGCTGGTGGTGACTTTTTCCCACAGGAATGGTTGAGGAAACACCCAGAGATCAGATGTTCCCAGAAGATGGGGTTTGGGAGGAGATATTCGCTCGGACGTCTGATAAGATTTCGGTATTTCTGTTTTTTGATAACATCCACTGCCTTCTCGAGTGGATTATTATCCGGAATTTGCCTGGAGTCTACCCTTCACACCTAGGGTCACATGTGGCCTTGTAGGTAATGCGTTCATCTATTGTCGAGTGTGAGCTGCTATGCCATTCCATGCGACCGGTGCGTGGTTCGAATCCCGCCTGTGTAAATGTCTTTTTGTGCAGGATAAAAAATGAGATGAAATGTTGGTGTTTTAGGCCGCTTTTGTGCACTTGAAGGTTAAATTGGGCCAAGAAACCCCCCGAGACGATGCAGGATGACGATCTCATGTCGCATAGTATATATATATTGAAACTAAATTGTTGCTTTTAATATATATAATCAATGGAACAGACCCCACTTAAAGGTATGTAGCAGAACAATGCGCCAATAGACCGCCTGAAACAGGAATGTGGTGTATCCAAGTTACAGCTGCGTGGTGTTTACGCAAGTTCACACAACCACAGAAAATACATCCAGGAAATCGAGAAGATTTCGGCTTATCCGCGGTTCGGTTGGTGCGTATTTAACTGTGTATATATATATAAGACTAAATGTTACAGATACACTATATCCGAACACACCCAAGAACAATGGTCTTCTCATATGCCGCCGACGCGTCTCCATAATGCCAAGGATGAAAGCACTATCATTGCCACTTTGTACAAATCTGAAGGTAACAAAACACGGAAAGCGTGCAAAAAAGGTATTCTGAAATGGGACGCGAATTGTGTATTTGTTTCTGACACGGACAGATGAAGCTCTTGTACTCTTGTATGACTCAGAGGCCGTATCCCAGAAACTTCGCCAGTCGGATTAGAATTCGCTAAGCAACGTGAATTCGTTCACATATCTAGAGCCATGGGATATATTCTATGCGTTTTTTTTTGGCACGTCGCTTTGCAAGTCACAACCAGATCTGCGGAGATTCTGGCAGGAGATTATGACATGGTTACGTTAAGGTTTCTCACGAGCGGTTCTGCGGGGTTATCGCTTATAATGGACGCCGTATGTCGGCAACAAGGACACGTTGTATCTTATTTAGAGTGGGAGAGATAAATAGAGAGAGAGAGAGAGAGAGAGAGAGAGAGAGAGAGAGAGATAGAGAGAGAGAGAGTCAGCGAGGGAGGGAGGTTGGTTACCTGCGGCTTGTCCAGTTTATATACACGTGGACAGTAGCTCAGGTGAGTAAAGGTCATGGGGTATTCATGACGAAGGGATTGGGATTGGGAGTGGGGATCCGGAGGGGAGGGGGTAGACAAGATTAATTGGGCCCACCATAGGTATGGACATACCTATTCGGAGTAAAAGATGTACAAGAACAGATTTTTAAAGTGACAGTGAGACGAGCAGCTCCGGAGAAGAAAATGTCAAACATCTTGAGAAATGCGGAAGAAAAAAGTTTATTGTTTGTTTGATTTGGCCGGATTCAGTATAAAATAACTACATATGGCGGAATACATCCAAGGGCGTAGTCGATGACACGGGGAGCGTATTCTATGAGCTCGGGGCGTACTCTATGACGCTCGGGCCTACTCTATAACGCTCGGGGCATAATTTATGAAGCTTGGGGCGTAATCTATGACGCTCAGGGCGTAATCTGCGTCGCTCCGGGCGTAATTCTATGACGCTCGGGGCGTAATCTATGACGCTCGAGTCGTAATCTATGACGCCCAGGACGTACTCTACCACGCTCTGGGCGTAATCTATGACGCTCGGGCGTCCTCTATGACAAGGGAATAATTATGACGCCCGGGGCGTGATCTATGACGCTCGAGGCGTACTCTGGGACGCTCAGGGCGTAATCTATCTTTCGCTCCATATACATGTATCGCTATTTCTCTCTCTCTGCCGCTTTCTCTTCTTTGCCTAACGCTCCCTCTATACATTTCTCTCCCGCTCTAATTGTGCCTCTCACTCACCTACTCTCTCTCTGCCTTGCCCCTCTCCATCTCTCCTTCTTTATCCCTATCTTGCTCGCCATCTCTCAGTCTGTCTGCCACTCTATCTCCCTGTCTCTCTTTCTTCTTTGGCTTCCCCGCCTTTGACGCCCCACTCCCCTGGGCCCCATGGTACGGGCAACCCATAGCGGCGGCAATGAATAAACGTGGCGCGCCATTACCCACACGTCCGTCGCCTTATTATCGCCCACGGAAATGTCGAAATACCGAAATTCCTGATCTACCGATCAGCCTATCTGAGCAGAGACGGGCAGATAAAGATGTTGCGGCGTGATCGGGGTGAGGAACGGAAAAAACAAACGCGTATTATCGAGTGCAAACTGCTCACTAACATGGGTAAAACACGTTCCCGTTGCTGTTCCCGTCCATAATAGGAGTAGGGGTCGCAAAGGGCTGTAGAGTAGGACGGCAGGAGGGAACAGGATGGGAGGTCAGGAAGTCAGAATTGGGCGTGTTTTGAACTCTTCGCATTTCCCTGTAATAAAGCCTTGGTGTATCTCACATAAGTCATTAAGTACGAGATGCCCACTGACTACTAACTATTTCCCCTTGTCCCTCACAGTCTGATCACGCGTTAAACGGATGAAACGGTTCTTATTGTTTACGACCCCTGGCTACTTCAGGGTGCTAATTAATCAAGCTTGCTCATCATATCTGGCCCAGTCAGTCTACATAGTAGCGGCGACCACCGCCCTGGGCAAACAATGCTGCCGCCCCACCTAGCGGGACGCCGACACAACCCGCGGCGATGCAATCTGGAAACAGAGGCGCCGCGGCACGCAGACGTTTTACTCCCGCATTTTTTAGATTCATTTAGATTTGTTTAAGATAAGTCTCTATTTTGTTCATCATTCCGCACAAATGTGGAAAAAAATAAACATGAAATATAACTGGCAGGCAAGAAGCAATTTCCGATCGATTCCGGGCATAATGGGGGTTTGTTAACGTCACGCGTTATGGGCGCTCGCAAGAGCCAATCTCCGTCGCAGCCAGTGACCCCTGGTGTTGACCACAAAAACTACGGATACAAATTTTACACCTCTTCCCCGCGTCATCTTAATACCAGTGAATTTTGTGTTTGGACTGCTGGTAGCCATTGAAGACACAGGCAAAGCTCCTCAATCCCAGCCCGCCTAGTGCATTATGGGAGGGGGATCCCCACAGCTGAATCCCCCAAGCGGGACTCTTTGGCAATTCGTCCCAAGAGAGTTAAAGGCAGTGATATCTGGGCCTTCACCGCAATCCCGTTACAAGCCGCGGTATTATACAGAGATAAAATGCGGGAGCGGAGGTGGCAGAAGGAAACTAAATCGAATGCGTCAGCTCTTTACGTCGTAACAAATGCCCATGCCTCACCCTGGGTAGCTGTACTACTAGGAATGAGCCCCCCCCCCCTTACCGCCGCCCACCACCAACTTCACTCACCCGCACATTCGCAACGAATGTATGTTACGAATAGGATCACGATATTACATGAAACACCCAGGCAACCTCTTTGTCGCCATTTCCACTATATTAGTACATTGTGGTGAAGTACAGCAAATGCTAGAAGGGTCCACGTTCTTTGTTCCTCAATATCTCATGGGATATTAATGTTTGCTAGATATTTACCTCACTGTGAATAGGTTCTTCACGCCCAGCTTATAGATCACAGTACAATGCCCAAGATCGTCTGAATATATTCTTCTAACATGTGTCTAACTAAAAGCTCGTTTACAGAGGGGGCTTGCGCGATAGCTCAGTGGGCTAGAGCGTACGCATTGAGTGCTCTGACCACCTGAGAGCCTAACTGCACGCGGATCGGTGGTTCGAGCCCTGCTGTCGCCATGTCTGTGTGGTCGCAAGATAAAGATCCCATGTCTTTCTTCGTAAAGAGTACGGGGTTACTCCCGCGGACATGGCTCCACTCTCCCTTCCTTCTCCCATTGACGCGATATGACCAAAAGTGTTTAAAGCGTCCTGAATAACCAACCAACCAATCATTTACAGAGCGGTACATACGCAAAGGGATATCGGGGGTATCCACCTCTCACTCCCCTCTCATTGCCCCAAATTACACCTATTTATTTGCTGAGAATTTTTTTATTTGCAAAGGACTTTTAATAATTAAACATCACAATGTACCCTCGAGCTTGCCACCCCTTGGTTTACTCGCCTGTTTCCTTGGCGTTGAATAGTTGACACACTAGAATCTCGGGTATTAATTGATATCGTTACTGGCAGAGCATCATGATAAACCGATAATATGTTGGCTCTAGTTCAAGTCATCAACGCCACGGTGTTATATATTCCACACAAGTTTTATTTAAGCCACAACAAGTTTGGAAACGGATTCATGAATTTGCCTATTTACAGCGTTCGTCCTGAATCAGGAAATCTATCGGTAATGGTGAGAAAAAAACGCCATCTATTTAGCTTTGTAGTCCCCCCAACTGCGTAACTAATGTTGTTACTGAGCAAAGATGCACAAAACTGGCATGCTGGTGGTGACTTTTGCCCGCAGGAATGGTTGAGGAAACACCCAGAGATCAGATGTTCCCAGAAGATGAGGTTTGGGAGGAGATATTTGCTCGGACGTCTGATAAGATTTCGGTATTTCTGTTTTTGATAACATCCACTGCCTTCTCGAGTGGATTATTGTCCGAAATTTGCCTGGAGTCTACCCTTCACACCTAGGGTCACATGTGGCCTTGTAGGTAATGCGTTCAACTATTGTCGAGTGTGAGCTGCTATGCCATTCCAAGCGACCGGTGCGTGGTTCGAAGGATAAAAAATGAGATGGAATGTTGGTGTTTTAGGCCGCTTTTGTGCACATGAAGGCTAAATTGGGCCAAGGAACCCCCCGAGACGATGCAGAATGACGATCTCATGTCGCATAGTATAAATATATTTAAACTAAATTGTTGCTTTTAATATATATAATCAATGGAACAGACCCCACTTAAAGGCATGTAGCAGAACAATGCGCCAATAGACCGCCTGAAACAGGAATGTGATTCATCGAAGTTACAGCTGCGTGGTGTTTACGCAAGTTCACACAACCACAGAAAATACATCCAGGAAATCGAGAAGATTTCGGCTTATCCGCGGTTCGGTTGGTGCGTATTTAACTGTGTATATATATATAAGACTAAATGTTACAGATACACTATATCCGAATACACCCAAGAACAGTGGTCTTCTCATATGCCGCCGACGCGTCTCCATAATGCCAAGGATGAAAGCACTATCATTGCCACTTTGTACAAATCTGAAGGTAACAAAACACGGAAAGCGAGCAAAAAAAGTATTCTGAAATGGGACGCGAATTGTGTATTTGTTTCTGACACGGACAGATGAAGCTCTTGTACTTATGACTCAGAGACCGTATCCCAGAAACTTCGCCAGTCGGATTAGATTTCGCCAAGCAACGTGAATTCGTTCACATATCTAGAGCCATGGGATATATTCTATGCGTTTTTTTTTGGCACTCGTCGCTTTGCAAGTCACAACCAGATCTGCGGAGATTCTGACAGGAGATTATGACATGGTTACGTTAAGGTTTCTCATGAGTAGTTCTGCGGGGTTATCGCTTATAATGGACGCCGTATGTCGGCAACAAGGACACGTTGTATCTTATTTAGAGTGGGAGAGATAAATAGAGAGAGAGAGAGAGAGAGAGAGAGAGGGAGAGAGAGAGAGTCAGCGAGGGAGGGAGGTTGGTTACCTGCGGCTTGTCCAGTTTATATACACGTGGACAGTAGCTCAGGTGAGTAAAGGTCATGGGGTATTTAGGAATCATGACGAGGGGATTGGGATTGGGAGTGGGGATCCGGAGGGGAGGGGGTAGACAAGATTAATTGGGCCCACCATAGGTATGGACATACCTATTCGGAGTAAAAGATTTACAAGAACAAATGTTTAAAGTGACAGTGAGACGAGCAGCTCCGGAGAAGAAAATGTCAAACATCTTGAGAAATGCGGAAGAAAAAGTTTATTGTTTGTTTGATTTGGCCGGATTCAGTATAAAAGAACTACACATGGCGGAATACATCCAAGGGCGTAGTCGATGACACGGGGAGCGTATTCTATGACGCTCGGGGCGTACTCTGGGACGCTCAGGGCGTAATCTATGAAGCGAAGATTGGTATCAACTCTCCCTGTCCCTCGCTTCTCTCTATCTCTCCCTATATATCTCTATCTCTCCCTATACATCTTTCCCTTCCCCTCTCTGCCTCTATCTTTCGCTCCATATACATGTATCGCTATTTCTCTCTCTCTGCCGCTTTCTCTTCTTTGCCTAACGCTCCCTCTATACATTTCTCTCCCGCTCTAGTTGTCTCTCTCACTCACCTACTCTCTCTCTGCCTTGCCCCTCTCCATCTCTCCTTCTTTATCCCTATCTTGCTCGCCATCTCTCAGTCTGTCTGCCATTCTATCTCCCTGTCTCTCTCTCTTCTTTGGCTTCCCCGCCTTTGACGCCCCACTCCCCTGGGCCCCATGTTACGGGCAACCCATAGCGGCGGCAATGAATAAACGTGGCGCGCCATTACCCACACGTCCATCGCCTTATTATCGCCCACGGAAATGTCGAAATACCGAAATTCCTGATCTACCGATCAGCCTATCTGAGCAGAGACGGGCAGCTAAAGATGTTGCGGCGTGATCGGGGTGAGGAACGGAAAAAACAAACGCGTATTATCGAGTGCAAACTGCTCACTAACATGGGTAAAACACGTTTGCGTGGCTGTTCCCGTCCGTCATACGCATAATAGGAGTAGGGGTCGCAAAGGGCTGTGGAGTAAGACGGCAGGAGGGAACAGGATGGGAGGTCAGAAAGTCAGAATTGGGCGTGTTTTGAACTCTTCGCACTTCCCTGTAATAAAGCCTTGTTGTATCTCACATAAGTCATTAAGTACGAAATGCCCCATGGTCCACTAACTATTTCCCCTTGTCCCTCACAGTCTGATCACGCTTTAAAGGGATGGAACGGTTCTTAGTGTTTACGACCCCTGGCTACTTCAGGGTGCTAATTAATCAAGCTTGCTCATCATATCTGGCCCAGTCAGTCTACATAATAGCGGCGACCACCGCCCTGGGCAAACAATGCTGCCGCCCCACCTAGCGGGACGCCGACACAACCCCCGGCGATGCTATCTGGAAACAGAGGCGCCGCGGCACGCAGACGTTTTACTCCCGCATTTTTTAGATTCATTTAGATTTGTTTAAGATAAGTCTCTATTTTGTTCATCATTCCGCACAAATGTGGAAAAAAATAAACATGAAATATAACTGGCAAGCAAGAAGCAATTTCCGATCGATTCCGGGCATAATGGGGGTTTGTTAACGTCACGCGTTATGGGCGCTCGCAAGAGCCAATCTCCGTCGCAGCCAGTGACCCCTGGTGTTGACCACAAAAACTACGGATACAAATTTTACACCTCTTCCCCGCTTCATCTTAATACCAGTGAATTTTGTGTTTGGACTGCTGGTAGCCATTGAAGACACAGGCAAAGCTCCTCAATCCCAGCCCGCCTAGTGCATTATGGGAGGGGGATCCCCACAGCTGAATCCCCCAAGCGGGACTCTTTGGCAATTCGTCCCAAGAGAGTTAAAGGCAGTGATATCTGGGCCTTCACCGCAATCCCGTTACAAGCCGCGGTATTATACAGAGATAAAATGCGGGAGCGGGGGTGGCAGAAGGAAACTAAATCGAATGCGTTAGCTCTTTACGTCGTAACAAATGCCCATGCCTCACCCTGGGTAGCTGTACTACTAGGAATGAGCCCCCCCCCTTACCGCCGCCCACCACCAACTTCACTCACCCGCACATTCGCAACGAATGTATGTTACGAATAGGATCACGATATTACATGAAACACCCAGGCAACCTCTTTGTCGCCATTTCCACTATATTAGTACATTGTGGTGAAGTACAGCAAATGCTAGAAGGGTCCACGTTCTTTGTTCCTCAATATCTCATGGGATATTAATGTTTGCTAGATATTTACCTCACTGTGGATAGGTTCTTCACGCCCAGCTTATAGATCACAGTACAATGCCCAAGATCGTCTGAATATATTCTTCTAACATGTGTCTAACTAAAAGCTCGTTTACAGAGGGGGCTTGCGCGATAGCTCAGTGGGCTAGAGCGCTCGCATTGAGTGCTCTGGCCACCTGAGAGTCTAACGGCACGTGGATCGAGCCCCGCTGTCGCCATGTCTGTGTGGTCGCAAGATAAAGATCCCATGTCTTTCTTCGTAAAGAGAAGGGGGTTACCCCCGCGGACATGGCTCCACTCTCCCTTCCTTCTCCCATTGACGCGATATGACCAAACGTGGTTAAAACGTCCTGAATAACCAACCAACCAATCGTTTACAGAGCGGTACATACGCAAAGGGATATCGGGGGTATCCACCTCTCACTCCACTTTCATTGCCCCAAATTACACCTATTTATTTTCTGAGAAATTTTTTATTTGCAAAAGACTTTTAATAATTAAACATCACAATGTACCCTCGAGCTTGCCACCCCTTGGTTCACTCGCCTGTTACCTTGGCGTTGAATAGTTGACACACTAGAATTTCAGGTATTAATTGATATCGTTACTGGCAGAGCATCATGATAAACCGATAATATGTTGGCTCTAGTTCAAGTCATCAACGCCTTGGTGTTTTATATTCCACACAAGTTTTATTTAAGCCACAACAAGTTTGGAAACGGATTCATGAATTTGCCTATTTACAGCGTTCGTCCTGAATCAGGAAATCTACCGGTAATGGTGAGAAAAAAACGCCATCTATTTAGCTTTGTAGTCCCCCCAACTGCGTAACTAATGTTGTTACTGAGCAAAGATGCACAAAACTGGCATGCTGGTGGTGACTTTTTCCCACAGGAATGGTTGAGGAAACACCCAGAGATCAGATGTTCCCAGAAGATGGAGTTTGGGAGGAGATATTCGCTCGGACGTCTGATAAGATTTCGGTATTTCTGTTTTTTGATAACATCCACTGCCTTCTCGAGTGGATTATTATCCGGAATTTGCCTGGAGTCTACCCTTCACACCTAGGGTCACATGTGGCCTTGTAGGTAATGCGTTCATCTATTGTCGAGTGTGAGCTGCTATGCCATTCCATGCGACCGGTGCGTGGTTCGAATCCCGCCTGTGTAAATGTCTTTTTGTGCAGGATAAAAAATGAGATGAAATGTTGGTGCTTTAGGCCGCTTTTGTGCACTTGAAGGTTAAATTGGGCCAAGAAACCCCCCGAGACGATGCAGGATGACGATCTCATGTCGCATAGTATATATATATTGAAACTAAATTGTTGCTTTTAATATATATAATCAATGGAACAGACCCCACTTAAAGGTATGTAGCAGAACAATGCGCCAATAGACCGCCTGAAACAGGAATGTGGTGTATCCAAGTTACAGCTGCGTGGTGTTTACGCAAGTTCACACAACCACAGAAAATACATCCAGGAAATCGAGAAGATTTCGGATTATCCGCGGTTCGGTGGGTGCGTATTTAACTGTGTATATATATATAAGACTAAATGTTACAGATACACTATATCCGAACACACCCAAGAACAGTGGTCTTCTCATATGCCGCCGACGCGTCTCCATAATGCCAAGGATGAAAGCACTATCATTGCCACTTTGTACAAATCTGAAGGTAACAAAACACGGAAAGCGTGCAAAAAAGGTATTCTGAAATGGGACGCGAATTGTGTATTTGTTTCTGACACGGACAGATGAAGCTCTTGTACTTATGACTCAGAGGCCGTATCCCAGAAACTTCGCCAGTCGGATTAGAATTCGCTAAGCAACGTGAATTCGTTCACATATCTAGAGCCATGGGATATATTCTATGCGTTTTTTTTGGCACGTCGCTTTGCAAGTCACAACCAGATCTGCGGAGATTCTGGCAGGAGATTATGACATGGTTACGTTAAGGTTTCTCACGAGCGGTTCTGCGGGGTTATCGCTTATAATGGACGCCGTATGTCGGCAACAAGGACACGTTGTATCTTATTTAGAGTGGGAGAGATAAATAGAGAGAGAGAGAGAGAGAGAGAGAGAGAGATAGAGAGAGAGAGAGAGTCAGCGAGGGAGGGAGGTTGGTTACCTGCGGCTTGTCCAGTTTATATACACGCAAACAGTAGCTTAGGTGAGTAAAGGTCATGGGGTATTGAGGAATCATGACGAGAGGATTGGGATTGGGAGTGGGGATCCGGAGGGGAGGGGGTAGACAAGATTAATTGGGCCCACCATAGGTATGGACATACCTATTCGGAGTAAAAGATGTACAAGAACAGATGTTTAAAGTGACAGTGAGACGAGCAGCTCCGGAGAAGAAAATGTCAAACATCTTGAGAAATGCGGAAGAAAAAAGTTTATTGTTTGTTTGATTTGGCCGGATTCAGTATAAAATAACTACATATGGCGGAATACATCCAAGGGCGTAGTCGATGACACGGGGAGCGTATTCTATGAGCTCGGGGCGTACTCTATGACGCTCGGGCCTACTCTATAACGCTCGGGGCATAATTTATGAAGCTTGGGGCGTAATCTATGACGCTCAGGGCGTAATCTGCGTCGCTCCGGGCGTAATTCTATGACGCTCGGGGCGTACTATATGACGCTCATGGCGTAATTTATGACGCTCGGGGCGTAATCTATGACGCTCGGGTCGTAATCTATGACGCCCAGGACGTACTCTACCACGCTCTGGGCGTAATCTATGACGCTCGGGCGTCCTCTATGACAAGGGAATAATTATGACGCCCGGGGCGTGATCTATGACGCTCGAGGCGTACTCTGGGACGCTCAGGGCGTAATCTATGAAGCAAAGATTGGTATCAACTCTCCCTGTCCCTCGTTGCTCTTTATCTCTCCCTATATATCTCTATCTCTCCCTATATATCTCTATCTCTCCCTATACATCTTTCCCTTCCCCTCTCTGCCTCTATCTTTCGCTCCATATACATGTATCGCTATTTCTCTCTCTCTGCCGCTTTCTCTTCTTTGCCTAACGCTCCCTCTATACATTTCTCTCCCGCCCTAACTGTGTCTCGCACTCACCTACTCTCTCTCTGCCTTGCCCCTCTCCATCTCTCCTTCTTTATCCCTATCTTGCTCGCCATCTCTCAGTCTGTCTGCCACTCTATCTCCCTGTCTCTCTCTCTTCTTTGGCTTCCCCGCCTTTGACGCCCCACTCCCCTGGGCCCCATGGTACGGGCAACCCATAGCGGCGGCAATGAATAAACGTGGCGCCCCATTACCCACACGTCCGTCGCCTTATTATCGCCCACGGAAATGTCGAAATACCGAAATTCCTGATCTACCGATCAGCCTATCTGAGCAGAGACGGGCAGATAAAGATGTTGCGGCGTGATCGAGGTGAGGAACGGAAAAAACAAACGCGTATTATCGAGTGCAAACTGCTCACTAACATGGGTAAAACACGTTTGCGTGGCTGTTCCCGTCCGTCATACGCATAATAGGAGTAGGGGTCGCAAAGGGCTGTGGAGTAGGACGGCAGGAGGCAACAGGATGGGAGGTCAGAAAGTCAGAATTGGGCGTGTTTTGAACTCTTCGTACTTCCCTGTAATAAAGCCTTGTTGTATCTTACATAAGTCATTAAGTACGAAATGCCCCATGGTCTACTAACTATTTCCCCTTGTCCCTCACAGTCTGATCACGCGTTAAACGGATGAAACGGTTCTTATTGTTTACGACCCCTGGCTACTTCAGGGTGCTAATTAATCAAGCTTGCTCATCATATCTGGCCCAGTCAGTCTACACAGTAGCGGCGACCACCGCTCTGGGCAAACAATGCTGCCGCCCCACCTAGCGGGACGCCGACACAATCCCCGGCGATGCTATCTGGAAACAGAGGCGCCGCGGCACGCAGACGTTTTACTCCCGCATTTTTTAGATTCATTTAGATTTGTTTAAGATAAGTCTCTATTTTGTTCATCATTCCGCACAAATGTGGAAAAAAATAAACATGAAATATAACTGGCAAGCAAGAAGCAATTTCCGATAGATTCCGGGCATAATGGGGGTTTGTTAACGTCACGCGTTATGGGCGCTCGCAAGAGCCAATCTCCGTCGCAGCCAGTGACCCCTGGTGTTGACCACAAAAAACTACGAATAAAAATTTTACACCTCTTCCCCGCGTCATCTTAATACCAATGAATTTTGTGTTTGGACTGCTGGTAGCCATTGAAGATACAGGCAAAGCTCCTCAATCCCAGCCCGCCTAGTGCATTATGGGAGGGGGATCCCCACAGCTGAATCCCCCAAGCGGGACTCTTTGGCAATTCGTCCCAAGAGAGTTAAAGGCAGTGATATCTGGGCCTTCACCGCAATCCCGTTACAAGCCGCGGTATTATACAGAGATAAAATGCGGAAGCGGAGGTGGCAGAAGGAAACTAAATCGAATGCGTTAGCTCTTTACGTCGTAACAAATGCCCATGCCTCACCCTGGGTAGCTGTACTACTAGGAATGAGCCCCCCCCCCTTACCGCCGCCCACCACCAACTTCACTCACCCGCACATTCGCAACGAATGTATGTTACGAATAGGATCACGATATTACATGAAACACCCAGGCAACCTCTTTGTCGCCATTTCCACTATATTAGTACATTGTGGTGAAGTACAGCAAATGCTAGAAGGGTCCACGTTCTTTGTTCCTCAATATCTCATGGGATATTAATGTTTGCTAGATATTTACCTCACTGTGGATAGGTTCTTCACGCCCAGCTTATAGATCACAGTACAATGCCCAAGATCGTCTGAATATATTCTTCTAACATGTGTCTAACTAAAAGCTCGTTTACAGAGGGGGCTTGCGCGAAAGCTCAGTGGGCTAGAGCGCTCGCATTGAGTGCTCTGGCCACCTGAGAGTCTGAGCACGTGGTTCGAGCCCCGCTGTGGCCATGTCTGTGTGGTCGCAAGATAAAGATCCCATGCCTTTCTTCGTAAAGAGAAGGGGGTTACCCCCGCGGACATGGCTCCACTCTCCCTTCCTTCTCCCATTGACGCGATATGACCAAACGTGGTTAAAACGTCCTGAATAACCAACCAACCAATCGTTTACAGAGCGGTACATACGCAAAGGGATATCGGGGGTATCCACCTCTCACTCCACTTTCATTGCCCCAAATTACACCTATTTATTTTCTGAGAAATTTTTTATTTGCAAAAGACTTAATAATTAAACATCACAATGTACCCTCGAGCTTGCCACCCCTTGGTTCACTCGCCTGTTACCTTGGCGTTGAATAGTTGACACACTAGAATTTCAGGTATTAATTGATATCGTTACTGGCAGAGCATCATGATAAACCGATAATATGTTGGCTACAGTTCAAGTCATCAACGCCTTGGTGTTTTATATTCCACAGAAGTTTTATTTAAGGCACAACAAGTTTAGAAACCGATTCATCAATTTGCCTATTCACAGCGTTCGTCCTGAATCAGGGAATCTACCGGTAATGGTGAGAAAAAAACGCCATCTATTTAGCTTTGTAGTCCCCGTCTAACTGCGTCACTAATGTTGTTACTGAGCAAAGATGCACAAAAATGGCATGCTGGTGGTGACTTTTGCCCGCAGGAATGGTTGAGGAAACACCCAGAGATCAGCTGTTCCCAGAAGATGATGTTTGGGAGGAGATATTCGCTAGGACGTCTGATAAGATTTCGGTATTTCTGTTTTTTGATACCTTCCACTGCCTTCTAGAGTGGATTATTGTCTGGAATTTGCCTGGAGTCTACCCTTCAGACCTAGGGTCACATGTGGCCTTGTAGGTAATGCGTTCATCTATTGTCGAGTATGAGCTGCTATGCCATTCCATGCGACCGGTGCGTGGTTCGAATCCCGCCGGTGTAAATGTCTTTTTGTGCAGGATGAAGAATGAGACGAAATGTTGGTGTTTTACGCCGCTTGTGTGCACATGAAGGCTAAATTGGGCCAAGGAACCCCCCGAGACGATGCAGGATGACGTTGTCATATCGCATAGTATATATATATTTAAACTAAGTTGTTACTTTTAATATATAATATGGATAGGTGCTATCTAAAAAAATGCGAGCGTATATTTATTAATTCAGATATTCCGAGGAGATACAGCTAAATTAATATTCAAAATTAATCTCACTTCGGCTTGCCATAAAGAATATCTTTGGCCGGATGACGTATACCATGCACGTGCTTGTGGCATCATTCGGTTGCTTAGGAACTCTCATTGTGACGTCATGTTTATAACATTTTGACGTCACAACTACTCACTATGACAGCAGCCGATGGGCGGTCACCAAGAGCGCTCTGCTTGGCGACAGACATTTAGCGCGTCGCTTATAAATTAACGTCAATTGGAAGTATACATCCATTGTTAACATTGAATAATTTATTCGTTAATTTTGTGGGGCAGCTGATTAAATTATTAAAGACATGACATAATAGGCTTCGACCTCTCTTTGCTTGAATATATTTATGTACAGCTGATATTTACTCCGAATCCGAAAACGTCTCATGTGGGTTGTCACGCGAAATGAAAGTCTATGCCTATGTCTATGTTGATGTCTATGTCTAAGCCTATGCTTGAATGGACTTTGAATATGCATGCATGTTACCTTAAGAGCTCGCTTGCGCTCGCTATAATCAATAAAACAAACACCACTTAAAGATATGTAGCAGAACAATGCGCCAATAGCCTCCTGAAACAGGAATGTGGTTTATCCAAGTTACAGCTGCGTGGTGTTTACGCAAGTTCACACAACCACAGAAAATACATCCAGGAAATCGAGAAGATTTCGGATTATCCGCGGTTCGGTGGGTGCGTATTTAATTGTATATATATATATAAGACTAAATGTTACAGATACACTATATCCAAACACATCAAAGAATAGTGGTCTTCTCATATGCCGCCGACGCGTCTCCATAATGCCAAGGATGAAAGCACTATTATTGCCACTTTGTACAAGTCTGAAGGTAACAAAACACGGAAAGCGAGCAAAAAAGTATTCTGAAATGGGACGCGAATTGTGTATTTGTTTCTGACGCGGACAGATGAAGCTCTTGTACTTATGACTCAGAGGCCACTTCGCCAGTCGGATTAGATTTCGCTAAACAACGTGAATTCGTTCACATATCTAGAGCCATGGGATATATTCTATGCGGGTTTTTCTTGGCACTCGTCGCTTTGCAAGTCATAACAAGATCTGCGGAAATGCTGGCAGGAGATTATGACATGGTTACGTTACGGTTTCTCATAAGTAATTCTGCGGGGTTATCGCTTATAATGGACGCCGTATGTCGGCAACAAGGACACGTTGTATCTTATTTAGAGTGGGAGAGATAAATAGAGAGAGTGAGAGAGGGCAAGAAAGAGAGGATAGAAAGGAGAGGGCACAAATGGGGAGGAAACGAAAGAGAGGGCACAAGGGAAAGGGCACGAAAGGCAGTGGAGGGTAGGAGACGGGAAGGTAGGGTGCGGGAAAGACCGAGAGCGAACGAGAGAGAAAGAGGGAGGGGGAGGGAGAGCGAGAGGGGAGGGAGGGAGGTTTGTTACCTGCTGCTTGCCCAGCTTATATACACGCGAACGGTAGCTCAGGTAAGTAACTGTCATGGGGGATTGGGGTGTCATGATGAGGTGGGATGGGGGGGGGGAGCCCGGAGGGGAGGAGGATAGACAAGATTAATAGGGTCTACCATGGGTATGGGTAGACTGACACAGAGTAAACGATTATTTACAAGAAGAGCCAGAAATCAATAGGTCACGATGCCTACCAGAAGCAGGACAAACCAAGCTCAGAGCAGCAACAGGGTGGGTGGGGCAAGAGCCAAATGGTGAAAATCCCGCACTGGGTAAAACACGTAGACGCCCAGGAGTGGCAACGTGTTCTCGGCTGCAGACGGCAGACGGCAGACGGGCAGGAGTGGAGACGGGTCGTAATTAGTGTGGCGCACAGGTGAAACTTCGAAGATCTGGGGGGAGGGATTGGGGGAGTTCCTGCCGGGGTTCGGTGGGAGGTGGCGGGAGCGGGTGGTGTGTAATGACAGGCAAACTTTGTGGGGGGGGGGGGGGGGGAGGGGCGGGTGTCATGACAGACAACGTAAGCCGCGGGAGAGTATGCAGTGAAGGGGGAGGGTTGTCCTGGAGGAGGGGAGTGGTGCAGGTCATTCCGAGTGAGAAGACAGTCGAGGTAAGGAGGTCGAGCGATAAAGGGGAAATAAAGATGTTTAAAGTCACAGGGAGACGAGCAGAAAATGTCAAACATCTACAGAAATGCGACATGGAGTGATCAACAGTTTAGTGTTTGTTGATTCCCGGATTCGCTACTGATGGCGGAATACATCTAAATACGTCTTCAGAGGACATCCATATATATGTTTTAAATCCGTCTATACCGAATATGACTCATCTAGGTGTACAATGAGGTTAATGGAGGACATAGGCCTACCGCTTAGTGTAATTGTGAATGTCTAACTTAAGACCCAAGTCGTTCCTATTTGGTTGCCGCATTGTATGAAAAGCTGCGCCAATTTTATTTATTTATTTATCGCATATTTCTTTAGTCCTTTAATGCACTAGGTTCTTCATACTGATGGACATTGTAAATTGATTGACATTGTATTGTTATTGTGCTCCGGTAAAATATACGGATACTCCCCTTCTAACAGTCCAACCTACCATCTACCATAACATACACTTGAAGTTATCATGTTGGCGCAATTCTAACACACATGTAAAATAGGGGGGTTAATTGACGATTTGCTGCGCTGTGAAATTCGATGTTATGGACGTAAAGAGGATATAGATACGTCCATACCCTGAAGAATCTGTGGCGATATTTTTGCAGTATTTGTGGCTATTAAGGCGGATTCGTCAGGGATCCATGGCCCCTATTAGGATGAAACCGTCAGTGTGATCAGGCGTAGGGAGACCTAAGGTTAGGATTCCACATGATCGTCAGGGATCCATGGCCGCTATTAGGATGGATCCGTCAGTGTGATCAGACGTAGGGAGACCTAATTAAGGTTAGGATCCTACATGATCGCCAGGGATCCATGGCCGCTATTAGGATAAATCCGTCAGTGTGATCAGGCGTAGGGAGACCTAAGGTTAGGATCCCACATGATCGTCAGGGATCCATGGCCGCCATTAGGATGGATCTGTCAGTGTGATCAGGCGTACGGAGACCTAAGGTTAGGATCCCACATGATCCCGAAGGAGTTGGCGCCAAGGATCTATTGCCGCGACAGCTACCGAGATCTTCATTGGCAGGAGTGTTACGGGATGCGCTGCCATGGATATGTGGCGAGGTGGGGCCTGGGGGCGAGACGCGTGAGTGGGAGAGAGGAGGGTGGGGTTGGAGGCTAGGTGGGCGTGGGGGTGCAGGTGGGGGTGGGTGTGCGGGTGGGGGTGGGGGTGCGGTGGGTTGAGGATGAGGGTGAGCGGTGTGAAGGATGGCTCTGCAGTGATGGAGGCGGTACGCCCAGTTTGGGAAGAGGGAAGAGGGAGGGGATGGGGACGGAGGAAGCCGCAGGGGAGGAGGGAGGGGATGGCAAGGACTTCACTCGCTTGCAAAGTTTGCCGGCGGCTGGGCGGATAGGCCGTCGGATTGGCTGGGTCTCTCTAGCCAGGCGGTACTCTGTGTAGACTGCTGCCCACGGGACTCGGCGCCTTCCCTCCATGACGACGATCCGGACCCCACCCATGCACCCCACCCCCCACTCCCAACCCATTACCGCCATCCCGCGCCATGCTCCGGAGGCAAGCCCACCCCCCACCGCCATCAGTCGCCGCTCGTCTCTCGTCTCGCTCCGCACCACCCCGCCACCCACCACCGCTCCCCTCCCCCTCTCTCTCATTTATTATCCCTCCACCCCTCTCGCCCCCCCCCCCATCCCTTCTCCCCCCCCCCCCCCGTGACACCCCCGCACGTGCCTCCTGGGATCGGGCGGCGCCGGAGCCAGCGGTTGCCGTGGGAGCCATGGGGGAGGCCGGCCGGCTGGAGGTAACCACCGCACGTCAGGACGGATTGGTGGGGCGGGCGTGGGGGGACGGATGAGGCGGTGGCAGCAGGGAGAGCGGGGGTTGCGGGGGGAGGCGGTGGCGGCAGGGAGAGAGAGGGTGCGGGAGGAGTGAATGAGGGAAGGGGGTATGTCCTTCCCCTTACTGGCCCCCAGTCGCATTCTTCATGGCTGCCCTGGTGCCAATTGCTGCGGGGCCACACTAGAAGCAAACGGAGGCCCAGGGAACTAACCGAAGCCATAATCTCTTCCTCAGTCGGAAATACGACTTGACCCGATGATCACGGACACCGGAAAGTGAAGGCGAAACGACATGGCAGTCACATTTAATGGCAGAGTTGAGGAATAAATTTAAGCGAGAGTATAACCATACGACGTGACGAATGTGAGGCATGATGCCGTGGATCCCGAGAGAGGAAATCAACAAACGCCTTCTGATATATCAGATGTACGCTCCAGTTGACAAACCATGAACACATCTCTTATCATATCTTCTGACTTCACCTCTACAATGACAATGCGTTCAACTTATTATCAAAGAGACAGGAGTTTGACCTGCCGGAAATAAGTTCCTTGGATAGTCGGACATCCATAAATGCATCAAAATATCTGTTTATCATGTGATAGATAGATAGATAAATCTAGATGGTTCCGTAACGTCGAATTGTTTGTTTGCGTGGTGTACATGATAATGAGAGTTCTATTCGGCGCCAGGCTGGTGGATACAAAGCCCATGTTGGATACGCATGCAGGATGCGGGACCGGCTGTGTGTAGGGGGGGATACTGGGCACTGGCGAGCCCCGTAACGGGGAACATGGAGCAGGGAAGGCGCTAGCTGGCTTGACTGGATATATTATAGGCCAAAGCCAATCGAGGAAGGTCGTCTTCAGACGAATGGATCTCGTACTTGGCGGATGCGACGTTCCCTGTGTGTGTATGTGTGTATGTTCCAGGGTTATAACATCTGTGGTGAGTCGCTGCGGGATTGCGCAATAATGGCGTCTTAAATCAGGTTTTATCGCCTGATTAACATGCTCGGAAGAGTTAGATAAAAACCAAAAAAGAGCGATAGTTATATATATAAGATCGGTTCACCCTCTCACCTTCATTTACCTTAGCGACCCCCCCCCCCCTCCCCTCTCTCTCTCTCTCCATCCCTTTCTCCCCATCCCTCCACACTCTCAGTTACCTCACCCGCGCTGCACAAAGCATGCAATGCACGGTGACATGGTCCCCTGATAGTGCCGGAGGCCGGGCCAGCAACGCCGTAGTCACCGCTGACCACAAAACCACCACCGCCCCCGCCCCCGCCGCCACCAACACCACCAACACCAACACCACCAACACCGCCGCCGCCACCCCAGCGACCGCCACCCTCACCAAGCAGGGGTCACCCGTTATCCCGGACCCGCCCCAGGTGTACAGGGGACCGTCCTCCCACCACGACTGGCGGAGGAAGAAGATGGAGGCCGGGGTGGAGCTGATCGAGGACGCTGACCCCCGAGCGGATGAGGCCCGGAAGCAGGAGCGCAAGCGGGAGGCCCGGCGGCTCCAGCGACAGCGCGCCGTCAACTGCTGCAAGAAGATCGCCGCCTTCCTTTTCTCCCACATCGGGTTGGCTGGCATGGTGGTCGCCTACTCCATAATGGGCGGCTTCCTCTTCCAGGCTCTGGAGGCCCCGCACGAGGTCCAGGAGAAGGTGCGGCTGAAGAACCTCCGACACGACCTCATCGAGAATATCTGGACGGAGGCCACGCAGCTGAAACTGTCGCAGATGAATAAGCAGAACTTCACCGAGAAAGTGGGTTACATCTTCCGCGACTTCCAGGACCAGGTCGTCACGGCTATCAAGGACAAGGGCTGGGACGGCAACGATGACGTCGACGCCACGTCGCTGCAGTGGTCCTTCGCCGGCGCTCTGCTCTACGCCGTGACTGTCATCACCACCATAGGTACGTACCTCAAGCTTATCTATGGCGTTCTTCTTCCCTTCACTTCAGGCTAGCGGTCGGTGTGGGAATCTAACAGCGAGAGTGGCTCGGCGTTAAGGTCGGGGTCCGGGAATGGCTGCGGGAAACAGTCTGATGTGCTTCATGCATGAGATTAATCGATCACTGTGTATACTTGCAATCCTGTATGATATACAGGGTTGATTAATGATGAACAAGACCATGGTCCTCGCATCCTCACATCCCTTGCATTTACAATACAATTTCGCACCCGGTAGAAGTTGTTCCCTTGAAACCTGTTACGGAAGTCCCAAACGGCAAGAGAAGCCAAAAAAAATCAAGATGCCCTTCCCGTGCTACCTATCATTCTATCACCAGACCCTACGTTAATCAGCAGACGGTATAATATGGCAAGCAGACGCTGTACTGAGTGTTTTGTTCTACCTGGCAGGCACTGGCGGGTGCCGTGGTGTATTGGCTGACGCCCGCGCGTGCCAGCTATAGTACCGGGCTTCGCACTCCCCCCATGTCATTGTCAGGTACCAGCTATCTGTTGATCTCTCCAGATCCACAAGTACCCTTTTTTCCTGCCATCCCGATCGGCTTCCTTTTATAATAACAATGCCAGCAAACCGCAGATGCAGCTGTTAAAGCAACTTGGGGCTTCGGAAATCAGCCGAGAGCGCCAAATGGCGGACCACCGAATTCCAGATGGAGTGTGTCTGTATGGCGCCGACCGTCCGTACCTCTTGCAGACCACATCCAATATCACAGCTACAGATACTAACCAATCAATCCTTTACAAGAAGTATCTTTATGGAGTATAAATACGAAAATGACAGGAAGAGACGGAAAGAGGGAGAGAGCGAGGCAGCGATCAAGATATAGTGAGAATAAGACGGGAAGTTCTACAGTGAAAGAGACTGACCGATAGAGAGATAGAGGGGGAATGTGAGAGCGATATGAGGAGAGAGAACAAACATCACTTCGCATAGTTCATTCTATGCTGATGTTAATGGTGAATAGTCAATGTCCATCGCCCCAAAAAGTTATATCATACACACTTGGTTTGCATCGGATCACGCAATTAATTATGTGCATTTCGACGTTCAGATCTACGAAAGTCATGTTATGCCATATTATTTATTTTAAGAGGTTATCACTATGGCATTGGCATGGGAATGACGTCATTGCGGTTGACACTAGTCTGTGGTGTATATAACTGTTCGTGGGCCGAGAGCACAGCCATGCATGCTACAGACCACTCACGAAAGAATACCGGGACGAACCGTGGTCTCGGCTTCCGGCCTTTGGCACCAAACTTTCTTTATGACGGTAACAAACCGGTTACGTCACTGGCTTGGAATAGCCTTGGGTATCAGGCAGGGTCGGTCGCTCCTATTTATCTCCGGGCTGTGGTGAAAGCCGCGCTCAACGTATGGCGGGCAGTGTGCAATAGAAAGCATATGAGGACCCCCGCGGCGAGGCGGTATTACCCCCAACCTCCCCCCACCCCCCATATCCTTTCGCTCCCTTATGACCACCGCCCACAGCTCGCGAGTACTCGATGCCCCCCACACCTTGTCAGTGACGTCACGGATAGTGCCTCATCACGTGACACCTGGGTGATTGAGGTTGTAAAGCTTACAGCGGTGTTGTACTCTCTCCTGACTCCTGGGCGGGATGGAGAAGGGAGGAGGACAGCACGGAGTGAGATAACCCTAACCCCCCCCCCCCCAACTCCCACCCCCCCCCCGTACGTTCTGGGAAGTGACGTCATAGTGTAGCCATTTTGTTTTCTTCTACTTAAGCAGCCACCGACTCGTAATGGCGTGCATTAAGATGGGAGATAACCTGGGGGCTATGATAGGTTTACGAGGGCAGCCGTTGATTGGAACATCGGCTGAAACGGGCGCATCTTTCACCCTTTAAAACCGATGCCACGACAGGTCACGTGGTAACAGTGACTCACTAACGAACGCGCAGCTGTTTGGAGTGATTTGCACCCAACGAGCTCCAATAAAGGATTCTTCACCAGAGAAAGAAACACAAATTCGTGCATGTTTGGAAAGCCGGACGCTACCGAAACAAAACTCAACCCTGGTGGTTTTGTCAAACTTATCACAAACTTATACTATTTAATTGAGCCATAGCAAAGCAGGAGAAAGGCCGATAAATAAGTTGCAGTGGCATAATGACTGCTGCCAGGAAATCTCGTGGAAAGACTTCAAATGGTAACAAAAAAAACTGGTAAAGTTCGTCAAAATGCGTGGGTAGGCATCGCGCCGAATTCGCAATGGCTACCGAAGTCGGCCTGGTTGTTGCCTGGCGTTGAGGATGATTTTACACTAAAAATTCACAGTTTAAAGAAGTTGGAAAAACTGCTGTTGATTATATACCATTTCTTCCCTGTTCTCTGTAAGCTGTCAAGAGCCCATGTTTTAATTCTCTCGGCGCCTCTGGAACACAAGGACGAGACCACGTGACTCTGTACAGCCAATGGCGTCACTTTGGTCTGGGTCTGCAAAATTTGGGGGAGAGACGCGGGGTGGGGTAGAGGGTGACCTGGTTGGCTTAGAGGGTTTCGGAGTCGGGAATCCGATTCACTAGGTGGTCTCAACCATGGTAACCTAGTCGCCAGGCACAGGTAGTGTGGGAGGTGTGTGAAGCGGGAAGGGGAAGGGGAGGTGGGGAGAGGAGGAGGAGGGGTGGGGGGAGAGATGGCGGGTTCGGTGGAGGAAGGATCGAAGGAGAGAGAGTGGGCTAAATATCGTTATGATTCAGGGCGGGGGTATTGACCAAGCTCCAGACAACAGTTGTATCTCTACCCTACAGGCTGGGGCTGCTCAGACCGCCGGGGGTGACGAATATTTTGACAGCACGCACCCTGAGGCTTCACCGTAATGCCGATGACGTCAGCTCTCACCCCAGCTTACCCCCTCGGCCCCCCGCCTTCACCCCCCCCCCCTATCTCTCTTCAGTTCCTACTGCTGTCTCGTTTTATACCACCGCCCGGCCAAACCCTATTAAGAAAACGTACCTGCTCTCATAAATATTCATAAAACCACCGGTAGACTTCCCAAGTAAACAAGGATGGTAAGAAAATAACCTTTGAATCGCTGCACGAGTGGGTTGCAGACCCATTCTCCCATATATAAAGTTCTGCCAACATATGGCTATCCACTCTACGTGGCAAGCGGGAGGAACCTTGTTTTGTGCCAAACTCCTGCCCTGCCAACCCCCCAACCTCGTTGTCCTATCGGCACTGGGACTGACTGAACAACACCGTAGTTATTCAGCTTATCGGGCAGGCGAAACTGGTTTCTCTATTTACTTCGGCCAGGTAAAATGATAAAAAGAATGGTGCCTCGCTCAGGTATTGAAAACGACTGGGAAAGGCGGAACGTTTAAACGTTGCCGGTTGGTGTACGTCAGCGGCAATCACGGCCCATGATCTCTCCCATGGCCGGGGTTAGCGGCCATGGGGGGGGGGGGGAGGGGAGGGGGAGGGCAGGGGGTGGGGGGAGGGAATAACGAACGGTACATACTGCAACGTCCGGTGGCTTAGCCTAAAGTCAGCGGGCGATACTTACATGGCCGGATCCAGGTATCCCTGCCGGACCCCCAGAGCTGCCTCCCTCTCTACCTCCCTGCCTCCCTGCCTCCTATACCCCCGACACCCCCCCCCCCTCCCCCTCTCCCCGTCCCCGCCCCTGAGCACTCCGTGTCCAGGTTATTCTCTCTAAACATACACCACAGGCGAAACGATAAGACTAGAGTGGAACCACGCCGGGTGGGGGGGGGGGGTGGCGGAGGCTAGGTGATATCGCTAACCGGGGAGGGGGGGGGGGGGTGAGCATTTAACCACCACGACTGCACCGGTAAGGGGTAGGTGGAGGGTGGGGGGGGTGGTGATGGGGTCAGTTCATACTGACCAGCACCCGGCCATCGATCAGACTCTCCATATCGTGGCGCTCTGCGAAGGCTTATTAACCTGTATATACAAGCGCCCCCCCCCCCCGACTCCCAACCTCCATCCGTCCCAGACTCCACACCCTACCACTGACCCCCACCACACCAACTCCACCCGCATTGACACTCGCACCCTCCACCCGAAGCACCCACACTCACCCCCCCCCCGCTCCCCGCCCGCAACATCCACACCCGCGCGCCTGCCTAATCCCCCAATGTGTTGTTGATACAGAATTAGGCCACATTACATCTTCCCCGTCGTCAGAGACTAATTGAAACGATTTCGATCGACGACAAAACTTCGGCAGACAGCACAGACTTTGATCGGCTGCAAGATCTCAGGGGAATTCCAGACATGAAGCGATTTCGAAGCGTTGCTGCATAAAATGGCGCATGTAATGTGTGTAATGTTGTGTGTAATGTTGCCTGAAACTTGGCATGCAGCATTGCATGTGATGTACGCACTGCAGCAAGTAATGATGAGTGTAATGTTGCACATCATGTAGCATGCAACGTCACATGTTGCTTCTTACTGCTACATACAATGCCAAGAGTCGAATTTAACACACACAAAACCTTCTAAGTGTTCTATTCTGTATACAAAGCTTTGCTATTCAGGACCTCCGATAACTTGTCTGTGTAGTTTTGCTATTCAGGACCTCCGATAACTTGTCTGTGTAGTTTTGCTATTCAGGACCTCCGATAACTTGTCTGTGTAGTTTTGTTATTCAGGACCTCCGATAACTTGTCTGTGTAGCTTTGCTATTCAGGACCTCCGATAACTTGTCTGTGTAGTTTTGCTATTCAGGACCTCCGATAACTTGTCTGTGTAGTTTTGTTATTCAGGACCTCCGATAACTTGTCTGTGTAGTTTTGTTATTCAGGACCTCCGATAACTTGTCTGTGTAGTTTTGTTATTCAGGACCTCCGATAACTTGTCTGTGTAGTTTTGTTATTCAGGACCTCCGATAACTTGTCTGTGTAGTTTTGTTATTCAGGACCTCCGATAACTTGTCTGTGTAGTTTTGTTATTCAGGACCTCCGATAACTTGTCTGTGTAGTTTTGTTATTCAGGACCTCCGATAACTTGTCTGTGTAGTTTTGTTATTCAGGACCTCCGGTAACTTTTCTGTGTAGTTTTGTTATTCAGGACCTCCGATAACTTGTCTGTGTAGTTTTGTTATTCAGGACCTCCGATAACTTGTCTGTGTAGTTTTGCTATTCAGGACCTCCGATAACTTGTCTGTGTAGTTTTGTTATTCAGGACCTCCGATAACTTGTCTGTGTAGTTTTGTTATTCAGGACCTCCGATAACTTGTCTGTGTAGTTTTGTTATTCAGGACCTCCGATAACTTGTCTGTGTAGTTTTGTTATTCAGGACCTCCGATAACTTGTCTGTGTAGTTTTGTTATTCAGGACCTCCGATAACTTGTCTGTGTAGTTTTGTTATTCAGGACCTCCGATAACTTGTCTGTGTAGTTTTGTTATTCAGGACCTCCGATAACTTGTCTGTGTAGTTTTGTTATTCAGGACCTCCGATAACTTGTCTGTGTAGTTTTGTTATTCAGGACCTCCGATAACTTGTCTGTGTAGTTTTGTTATTCAGGACCTCCGATAACTTGTCTGTGTAGTTTTGTTATTCAGGACCTCCGATAACTTGTCTGTGTAGTTTTGTTATTCAGGACCTCCGATAACTTGTCTGTGTAGTTTTGTTATTCAGGACCTCCGATAACTTGTCTGTGTAGTTTTGTTATTCAGGACCTCCGATAACTTGTCTGTGTAGTTTTGTTATTCAGGACCTCCGATAACTTGTCTGTGTAGTTTTGTTATTCAGGACCTCCGATAACTTGTCTGTGTAGTTTTGTTATTCAGGACCTCCGATAACTTGTCTGTGTAGTTTTGTTATTCAGGACCTCCGATAACTTGTCTGTGTAGTTTTGTTATTCAGGACCTCCGATAACTTGTCTGTGTAGTTTTGTTATTCAGGACCTCCGATAACTTGTCTGTGTAGTTTTGTTATTCAGGACCTCCGATAACTTGTCTGTGTAGTTTTGTTATTCAGGACCTCCGATAACTTGTCTGTGTAGTTTTGTTATTCAGGACCTCCGATAACTTGTCTGTGTAGTTTTGTTATTCAGGACCTCCGATAACTTGTCTGTGTAGTTTTGTTATTCAGGACCTCCGATAACTTGTCTGTGTAGTTTTGTTATTCAGGACCTCCGATAACTTGTCTGTGTAGTTTTGTTATTCAGGACCTCCGATAACTTGTCTGTGTAGTTTTGTTATTCAGGACCTCCGATAACTTGTCTGTGTAGTTTTGTTATTCATGACCTCCGATAGCTAGTCCGTAAAGAGTTTAGCTGTGCAGGGCCTCCGAAAACTACTCCGTTTGGAGGTGCTCCGTTACCCTGAAGCACAGTGACTGTGTGTGGGAGGATGGCAGACATATTAAACATATTTCACCGACCTGTTCCTCTGCTGGTGTGGCCATGCCCCTCCCCCCCCCCCCCACTCAAGCCCCACCCCATCCCCCTAGTACGTTCACCCCACCTCACCGTAAGTGGCTGCCTCAGGCCCTACCCATCAATCAGCGAATACAAGCCCGGCCTTACATTAGTCAGAAAATGTACAAAAATATTACTTTGAAAACATTCATTGGCTATCCATTGGCAGCATAAAGACGCGTCAAATTACGGTATATTTAACATGATTGATTGGCATACCGATGGCTGAGCTGATCAGTGTTGGACTGGCAGTTTTCTTTTCAGATATCTTTGTTCGGAAATCAATATAAACTTGAGATTGCTTCAGACCCAAATTTGAGACCACTTCTGATGATTCCCATGTCGCTTGGGAGATCTGGTGGCGTTTTATTGTTGGTCCGTTCAGTGCCATAGATTGCCTGCAATTCTGCTATTTAGAAGCTTCTTTGGGACCTGCAGCCCATGCGTAGTGTATAAGTTCTGTTATAGAGCCACAGCAAATTCTTATTGATAACTCTCACCATAACTTTGATCCTATACTTCGTGGCAAGGGTATGAAATCGCGATTTCAGATCTAACAGTGGCAAACTTTCGGGACCACCAAACCCTGTATCATACACCGAGTACGGACCAGTGTGGTACATTGGGGGTGGTGCCGGGGTGGTGCGTCAGTACCAAACACATCTCCCACCCAATGATGCGACATCATACCAGCTTGTGCCTTTCCGTCGCCCCACCACTGTGACTGCAGGACGCTAACTCCGCGGATTATCGCCCACCCAAAATATATCCGCCCTGACCTGCATTAAACCATGTCACTTGTTCTATGTTGATGCTACTCATCTCGAAAGCCACGGAGAACATTATCTGGGCGAGCCAAAAAAATTCCCCATACAAAAAAACAAGTTTCCTAGCTAACGATTATTCCTCACGGTTTGACAACCATATGGCTGCCAAAGTGGGTCCAGGGAGAGTTATGACATGGTGCTGTTTATTATGCTGCGCGGCTGGGCCTACGATGTAGGTCCCGTTGTATGGTGCAGCAACAGACGTCATCCGGGACCAGGGATGCCCTGGGGGTTTGTGCTTTAGTTCACAGGCAGACCCGCCGTGGTTGGTCCCTAAAACTAGCGTCCCACAGCGGAGATGTTGTCCCTAACATCATCTCCGCCCCGTTATAAACAAATATGTACGGTGAACTGCACGGCTACAGGTGTTGCAATCCGCCACTTATCTCGTTTGAAAGGGTTTCATATTCTGACATATATTACCCCGTTATTCTGACATAGATTACCCCGTTATTCTGTCATAGATTACCCCGTTATTCTGTCATAGAGACTAGCAGTATTGTGTAATCATAGATTATCTCGTTATAGTGCAATTATAGCTGAACTCCTTAGTGTGCAACTATATATTAACTCGTTATTGTATTATTATAGATTAACCGGTGTTTGGGAAATGAGTAAATGAGGGATTAAGCGAGTATGCTGTAATGTTACAGATTAACCGATTATGCTGTAATTCAGAGATTATACTGTAGTTATAGATTAACCGATTATGCTGTAATTATAGATTAACCGATTATGCTGTAATTATAGATTAACCGATTATGCTGTCATTATAGATTAACCGATTAAGCTGTCATTATAGATTGACCGATTATGCTGTTATTATAGATCAACCGATTAAGCTGTAATTATAGATTAAGCCGTTCTGACACCGAGCGTTTGTGCGTGTTATACCCCGACCCATTATTATAATACCTATATCACTGTGGCCTTTAAAGAATAAACGGTATTATACCTGACATAAGGCGAATGCATCGCATTGTGACGTCACGGATTGGGACTGACGTCATCCTCAATGGCCTCCCCATGAATAACACGCGGTATCAAGGGAAGAAGAGGGGGAGGCGGTTGTTGACCTCTGGGAACCGAGCCATGGAGGGCGTGTTCGTGGAGCCAGCACAGTCAGCCAGCCGCTGTGCCCTGCCCAGATAACCATGGTAAACCTGGCCGCACGGCGGTTATCGGGTCTCTCGTCGTGGCTCCGAGGTACGACCATCCTACTTGTAACCGTTTTACGAACGCCTTGCTTTCACTGCTGATCATTTCTCATTTCGGCTGGTTCATAATAGGGTTAGCGAAATGCAATACCAGTGCGAAACTGACCGAAATGCGATTTCGGCGGTTGATTGCTGAGTTTGTGTTTTAGATAGGTCATCATTAGGCATGAGTTAAACCGGGCAAAGGAAGTTCCTACAATAATTGCATGAGATACGTTTATGTATGAAGTAACTCTCAGACTCTAATGGCCCGCTGGTCTGTCCCATTGACGCTCACCGAACTACAGCATGAGATCGCGAAGGGTTAATTCGGAGATTCGGAAAATATCTTCAATCCCATTTCAAGAGGCCTATTCCACTATTCGTCGATCCTGTCATTGTAAAGGGCAAACAGACCACACGCAGCGATTTAGATCTATACGGAACTAACGGGAGGTGCTTTGTTACTTCTGCTGTATCGTCCAGTTTTAGGGCCCCTGAGGGGGGGTAGCCATGCCGCGTTGTCGATTTTAAGAAAAGGTCCATGTCGTGTTTCGATTTTAAGAAAAGGTCTATGTCGCGTGTCGATTTTAAGAAAAGGTCCATGTCGCGTGTCGATTTTAAGAAAAGTTCCATGTCGCGCGTCGCTAAGTCTTATGTCGCATGTCGATTCTAAGACAACCCCAATGTCGCGTTGTCGATTTTAAAAATCGCCGTGTCGCCGTGTCGAAAAAGCCCCTCTGGGGCCCTAGTTTTAGGCTCCATACCGTACCCGGTTCCGTACCGACTGGCAGGCTAGTCAGCTTCTTACGCACTATTCAAACACTACAATGACTGTAAATGCGGCAAACCGCACCAATGTTAAGCCCCATCCTTCAACCGAGACTTGGGTGAAAAGTTTGAGGACAATACATCCATCTGCCCACACACATACCCCCCCCCAACCCCAGCGATTCCGCCCCACCCCCTCCCCATCCATGCCCCAATACCCCCACAGTCATTTGCCATACAGGAGCTAGCCGGGGGGAAAACCTCAACCCACTACTCAACGCACTCGGTTTATTTGTAAGCGCTTGTAACCGGTAGCCTGTCTAAAACCACCAACTGATGGAGCACCCTTTAAGCCGATGATGGGCAAAACGAGTATATTCTTCCGGAAGCGACTTCAGACTAGCTGCACGGCGGTTAGGTAGTCGCAATTGTATTGCAGAAGGGGATACTCAAGCTTAGCCAGTATATCCGAAGGCTCTGGAGTCTTGAGTACGATGAACGGAGCATGGTGTGACTTACTTTAGAGTCAGGTGCGCGATGAACTGTACCACCTGTTCAGACAATTGGCCTCTGACGGCGACGCCATGTTTGCTCTCATCTACCGGGTATCGGGTAACACTCTCACCGCACCCCCTCTCGGGGCAGAAAGAGGAACTAACTAGGGCACCTGGTTCCCCGGACTTGTGTTTACTGATGCACGCTAAATTGATCCAATCCTCTCAGAAAGTACTTCAGCTAACTGGCTGTGCACCTTGAGTGGATCTACGCGATCCTGGGCATTATAACTGGTGTCCTGTAAATTGGCGAGGGCATGATGTCTCAACTAGTCAAGCCACTTATATCCATGATCATTATATACTCAATTATTCCTACCATGCGTTATTGTATGGTAGCAGTAGTGGCTATAAAAAAAACCGGCAGAAAACAAACTCGACCAAATATAAATGTCAGTGTGTATATTTATATGTATATACGTTTATTTTCGTACAACTGTTTTTTTGTTCACACATTATATGGTGACAGTGCACAGTCTTCCATAATCTTAAAACTGTGATGCGTGTATGCTGACAATTATTGTTATGCCAAGAAAGTATAACAGACAAGGCGATACCATGTATCAAGCTCCACGTGGTTAAATTCAGGTCTAGCGAAAATGGCTCGGTCGAAGAAAGCTCACCTCACCTCACCGGTAACACCTAAAAGTGAAAAATCTGCTTCTCAACCTTAATTTGTCGACCTTGTCTAAAGCAATCGCCTTCTGCTTGTCACACTGGCAGATTGGTGTTCTGTTTAACTGGTTCGGGTACCCGGCGGCGTAATGCTGGACGAAAGGGTCAGCGTTTGATGTGGTGGGGGGGATCTTTGGCTGGGTTTCTGAACGCGGTTGCGGTTGAATTGCTTCCTAAGACTGATGGGAGACTGCGTGTATCTCCACCCGACACACTGTGTAGCATCCACGCCAGACCGGCGAAATTAGTCCGCGCTTCGGTGGAATTCGCCGAATCGAAGTTCCGTGTAGAAAACGAGGCAAGACGCCATAATCACGCGCCCTCTGGCGCCGGGAGATCGCACCAGACGTCTGCCGACCACATTCCCCGCGCGAGATGGATGCGGGGCGCCCCCTGTTGGTGTGGAGAGTGAAAAGAGGCAATGGGCGTGTATACGACTGATGTGCAATGGGGGGCAGGAAGACGGGTGGGAGGCGGGGGTGGGGAGGGGGGGGGCATGAAAGAAACAAGTTTAATTTAAATTTCGATGAACAACTGCGAAATTAATGTCTGCAAGCAAATAATCATGGATTGTGCAAGATTTGAATGTGGGTTTTCTTCTTTGATGTGGGGGTGATGGCTGTGATGGCGGGGATGGACATCCAATGCCGTGAATCTGTAAAGCTTGCCGCATTTCTTCTCACGTCCTTCCCCTATTCGTCTCTTCACTCCATCGCCGCTGACCATTCGGCGAATGCTGCATGGGCGGTTTTTAACCCAGGGCGAATTAACCATACTTCATTGACTTAGTTGTCTATGCCGACCGTGCTTCAACGACACGTTGTAAAACAGGAATATATGGCATAAACTGGTAACTATTATACCACGAAGCAGTAGCAATCGCTAACGTTCGAGAAAGTCAGAGCGCTATATATTCCGGCATTTTCATCTACGCAATGTGTGACGCTTGCTTGTACGTACTTTAGTGTAATATTGTTTTTTTGGAAATGTTGCTTCAATCCTTCTGGTAGGTTACTCATCTATATAGGACAATATGTGATAAAAAAAAACAAGCACTCTATGGGGCGGGTTAGTCTATCTCTAACGACCATTGCCGACTTTTCCACGTCGTGGTGTATATATTGTTAATAGAGGGAGAGGCACACATCTTGGTAACGATACAAGCAACCAGCCAGCCGCTCGCCAGCCTCTCTTCTCGCTCTCTATCGCTCCGCCGGTCGATACTTTCTTGTCCCTCGCCGTCTTATGCACTTCTTCACACCGATCGTCGTGATGTAATATCTGGGGTCATCGCCAAGGTCAAATAATAACGCCTATCTCATGGACGTCTTCCCTGAATGGCGGGAGCGTTACCCCTAATACGGCAGGATACGCTGATGACCCTTGGGCCTCGATCTTTGATTGTTTCTTCCAGGACGGCGCATCCAATGGCAACCGCTCTCATAGTAACATAGCGCCACGCATAGCAACACACAGCAACATAGAATGCGCACACGAGGGAGAAACATTGATTCTTCATGTTATATCCGTTCTCTCCGTGTGCACGTTTGCTTCTGGATTGCTTTAGTCATAGATTTGTTCTTGCTGCTGCCACAATGGCGCCTGGAAGCGATACGGGCACCACTTTGTGCTGAGGTAACGTTTAAATAACGGTTAAATACAAGCGTTTCATGTAATGGCGCCGAAATGTGGTCAAGTATTGGAAGAGTCGATTCGCTTGTTGCATCGCGAGAGTATCGCTGGAGGCGAGCGGTGAGGAGTTCCACCATGAAGCCAGAACTTCGCATGAACTCCTCTTTGCCATTTTTTTCCCTTCATGCAATAAAAGCTGAAGCACAGAGAGACGTTCGCTTAGGATAAATCCTCTCCTCTCCCAAGTTATGTTGCTGTTAAAACAATGATGTCGGTAGTGGCGTACCGGGTACGTGAAGGCATGGGCGGTGAGGACGCAAAGAGGCACACGCTCTTTGGACGCCCTAGCTGTCTAAGTGGGCAGTCCTCAGCTATGTTGCCGCCATGATTCCATTCACCCCCTTTCATGTAGTGAGAGGCTTCATCCCTCGCCGCGGCGTCCTCCTTAAGATGGTTAAGTCTTTGCTAAGATATAAAAGGGTACGCTGGTGCCAAACCCGCAGTGATCGGTTATAACTACCCATTGTCATAGTTATCGACCGTTATAAGCACCTATTGTCATAGTTATCGACCGTTATAAGCACCTATTGTCAAAGTTATCGACCGTTATAAGCACCTATTGCCATCGTTATTTACTATTACAAGCACCAATTGCCATCGTCATCGACTGTTATAAGCACCTATTGCCATCGTTATCGACTGTTATAAGCACATATTGCCATCGTTATCGACTGTTATAAGCACCTATTGCCATCGTTATCGACTGTTATAAGCACCTAATGTCATAGTTATCGACTGTTATAAGCACCTATTGTCATAGTTATTGACTGTTATAAGCACCTCATGTCATCGTTATCGACTGTGATAAGCACCTATTGCCATCGTTATCGACCGTTATCGCTATATATTGTCATCATTACCGACCGTTAACATCCATTATATTTTCGTTTGTTATCGTTTGCTATCAGCCGGTATCGTTTGATATCAGCCGTTATCGTTTGTTATCAGCCGGTATCGTTTGTTATGGTTTGTTATCGTTTGATATCAGCCGTTATCGTTTGTTATCAGCCGGTATCGTTTGTTATGGTTTGTTATCGTTTGTTATGGTTTGTTATCGTTTGATATCAACCATTATCGTTTGTTATCGTGTTACCGTTTGTTACCGTGTGTTATCGTTTGTTATCGTTTGTTATCGTTTGCTTTCGTTTGTTATCGTCAGTTATCGTTTGCTATCGTTTGTTATCAGAAGTAATCGTTTGTTACCAGTCGTTATGTTTTTTATCGTTTGTTATCATTTGTTATCGTTTACTGTCTTTTGTTATCGTTTGTTATCGTTTGTTACGGTGTGTTATTGCTTGTTATCGTTTGTTATCGTTTGCTTTCGTTTGTTATCGTCAGTTATCGTTTGTTATCGTTTGTTATCAGAAGTAATCGTTCGTTACCAGCCGTTATGGTTTTTTTATCGTTTGTTATCATTTGTTTTAGTTTACTGTCGTTTGTTATCGTTTGTTATCGTTTGTTATCGTTTGTTATTGTTTGTTATCGTCTGTTATCGTCTCTTATTGACCGTTGTCGATCTTTATCGTCATCTACTTGCACCCACGCTTCGTGCTTCCTTCCCTTCCCTCGAGGGCAGTGCAGAAGGCGATGACAGGCGAAATCACCATTGGATTCGGTACTTCGGTACTGCGTGCCGAGTCTCTCCGCTCAATCCTCACCGTCAAAAGCGCGTCTTTGCAAGACATTTATGTCGCGGCAAAACGTCTTTTATATGGCTAACCTTACAGAAATCCTCAGTGCATACCACGTGGGAGCATGGATACGGACCGACACTGGTCTCGTCACTGAAGTGGCTGTTAATGCTGCTGTACTTTACTGTTTATCTGGGATGGGAAGGGTCAACCGGTACTGTGTCAATTCACACACTGAAGGCAAGCGCCAAAGCCAACAGCAAGGCTAGTTGCTATCGTATGTCAGCGAATTCATGGTACGTATTTACAGTCTTTGTTTGCAAAAGCAAATTGCGAAAGCCCCACGTTTTTGCTTCTGACGATTCGACCTTGTCAGTCAGTCAGCGGCAAGCAGTCAACAGGTACTGTCTGACCTTGGTGGGAGAGGTCTTTATACCCGCGTAACTCGTGCTCGTAACTCTGACAGCTGTCCGTTGGGGTGGGCTGTACCATTGGGGACTTCAAACAGAGCCATCTAGCGGTAGTAAATTAAACGAGGGTGCATGGCTGAGCAAACGGGGGCCAACTGAGTGGGTTGTGGGTGAGAAAAAAAACCCAGTCAGCCCCAGATAACGCAGAGACTAGCCACATTCATATTCCTTCCCCTCTCCCCAGCCACCTATACATGGGATGTATAGCGATGTCACCCCCACCCCCCTGTCTCTCTCCCTTACCCCCGCTACCATCTCTCTCCTTCTTCACCACACTACCTTCCCATTCTGTACAGTATAACTAACTGGTGTCCTGGGACGTCTGTACCTCGTTATTACGTCTCTTCCACCCCCACCCCCCCCACACACACCCCCCCAACACACACACACACTCCATCCCTCTCATCTGTCATGCCGTCCCACCCCTACCTGCCCCACCCACCACCCCCAGTTACCCCCCCACAACCCTTTTTTTGTCTGGCCCGTCCTTGTCTATGGACGTTTTCTCCTCCATGGACGCCCCTCTGCCCTCCATCCGCCCCCCCCCCCCCTCCAGCCCCCACCACGTTGCCACCACCACCTCCCCCCTCCCTAACACTAACACCGACCATTAACTGTTGTATACTGTCTCATTTCATGCAGGTCGGTCGCCCCCCGGAAGCCAAAAATATGCGGCAAGTGGGAGTCGAGTTATCACTGTTTAAAAAAACGCGAGACAATAACGGCAACTTCTTACACGCACCTGACAGTTATCCTGCTAATTGCAAAAATATGGCATTATCTCCAGGGGTTAGGATATGGTCTACCATTAGGGTGACGGCCATAGGGATGGGGATATGGTCTACCATTAGGGTGACGGCCATAGGGATGAGGATATGGTCTACCATTAGGGTGACGGCCATAGTGATGAGGATATGGTCTACCATTAGAGTGACGGCCATAGGGATGAGGAAATGGTCTACCATTAGAGTGACGGCCATAGGGATGGGGATATGGTCTGCCATTAGGGTGACGGCCATAGGGATGAGGATATGGTCTACCATTAGAGCGACGGCCATAGGGATGAGGATATGGTCTACAATTAGAGTGGCGGCCATAGGGACGAGGATATGGTCTACCATTAGGGTGACGGCCATAGGGACGAGGATATGGTCTACCATTAGGGTGACGGCCATAGGGATGAGGATATGGTCTACCATTAGGGTGACGGCCATAGGGATGGGTATATGATCTACCATTAGAGTGACGGCCATAGGGATGGGGATATGTTCTACCATTAGGGTGACGGCCATAGGGATGAGAATATGGTCTACCATTAGGGTGACGGCCATAGGGATGAGAATATGGTCTACCATTAGGGTGACAGCCATAGGGATAGGGATATGGTCTACCATTAGGGTGACGGCCATAGCGATGAGGATATGGTCTACCATTAGAGTGACGGCCATAGGGATGAGGAAATGGTCTACCATTAGAGTGACGGCCATAGGGATGGGGATATGGTCTGCCATTAGGGTGACGGCCATAGGGATGAGGATATGGTCTACCATTAGAGTGACGGCCATAGGGATGAGGATATGGTCTACCATTAGAGTGGCGGCCATAGGGACGAGGATATGGTCTACCATTAGGGTGACGGCCATAGGGATGGGGATATGTTCTACCATTAGGGTGACGGCCATAGGGATGAGAATATGGTCTACCATTAGGGTGACGGCCATAGGGATGAGAATATGGTCTACCATTAGGGTGACAGCCATAGGGATAGGGATATGGTCTACCATTAGGGTGACGGCCATAGCGATGAGGATATGGTCTACCATTAGAGTGACGGCCATAGGGATGAGGAAATGGTCTACCATTAGAGTGACGGCCATAGGGATGGGGATATGGTCTGCCATTAGGGTGACGGCCATAGGGATGAGGATATGGTCTACCATTAGAGTGACGGCCATAGGGATGAGGATATGGTCTACCATTAGAGTGGCGGCCATAGGGACGAGGATATGGTCTACCATTAGGGTGACGGCCATAGGGATGGGGATATGGTCTACCATTAGAGTGACGGCCATAGGGATGAGGAAATGGTCTACCATTAGAGTGACGGCCATAGGGATGGGGATATGGTCTGCCATTAGGGTGACGGCCATAGGGATGAGGATATGGTCTACCATTAGAGTGACGGCCATAGGGATGAGGATATGGTCTACCATTAGAGTGGCGGCCATAGGGACGAGGATATGGTCTACCATTAGGGTGACGGCCATAGGGATGGGGATGTGGTCTACCATTAGGGTGACCGCCATAGAGATGAGGATATGGTCCACCATTAGAGTGACGGCCATAGGGATGGGGATATGGTCTACCATTAGGGTGACGGCCATAGGGATGAGGATATGGTCTACCATTAGGGTGACGGCCATAGGAATGAGGATATGGTCTACCATTAGGGTGACAGCCATAGGGATGGGCATATGGTCTACCATTAGGGTGACGGCCATAGCGATGAGGATATGGTCTACCATTAGAGTGACGGCCATAGGGATGAGGAAATGGTCTACCATTAGGGTGACGGCCATAGGGATGAGGAAATGGTCTACCATTAGAGTGACGGCCATAGGGATGGGGATATGGTCTGCCATTAGGGTGACGGCCATAGGGATGAGGATATGGTCTACCATTAGAGTGACGGCCATAGGGATGAGGAAATGGTCTACCATTAGGGTGACGGCCATAGGGATGAGGATGTGGTCTACCATTAGGGTGACGGCCATAGGGATGGGGATGTGGTCTACCATTAGGGTGACCGCCATAGAGATGAGGATATGGTCCACCATTAGAGTGACAGCCATAGGGATGGGCATATGGTCTACCATTAGGGTGACGGCCATAGTGATGAGGATATGGTCTACCATTAGAGTGACGGCCATAGGGATGACGATATGGTCTACCATTAGGGTGACAGCCATAGGGATAGGGATATGGTCTACCATTAGGGTGACGGCCATAGGGATGAGGATATGGGCTACCATTAGGGTGACGGCCATAGGGATGGGGATATGGTCTACCATTAGGGTGACGGCCATAGGGATGGGGATGTGGTCTACCAATAGGGTGACCGCCATAGAGATGAGGATATGGTCTACCATTAGAGTGACGGCCATAGGGATGAGGATATGGGCTACCATTAGGGTGACGGCCATAGGGATGGGGATATGGTCTACCATTAGGGTGACGGCCATAGGGATGGGGATGTGGTCTACCATTAGGGTGACCGCCATAGAGATGAGGATATGGTCTACCATTAGAGTGACGGCCATAGGGATGAGGATGTGGTCTACCATTAGAGTGACGGCCATAGGGATGGGGATATGGTCTACCATTAGAGTGACGGCCATAGGGACGAGGATATGGTCTACCATTAGAGTGACGGCCATAGGGATGGGGATATGGTCTACCATTAGAGTGACGGCCATAGGGACGAGGATATGGTCTACCATTAGAGTGACGGCCATAGGGATGGGGATGTCGTCTACCATTAGGGTGACGGCCATAGGGATGAGGATGTGGTCTACCATTAGAGTGACGGCCATAGGGATGGGGATATGGTCTACCATTAGAGTGACGGCCATAGGGACGAGGATATGGTCTACCATTAGAGTGACGGCCATAGGGATGGGGATATGGTCTACCATTAGAGTGACGGCCATAGGGACGAGGATATGGTCTACCATTAGAGTGACGGCCATAGGGATGGGGATGTGGTCTACCATTAGGGTGACGGCCATAGGGATGAGGATGTGGTCTACCATTAGAGTGACGGCCATAGGGATGGGGATATGGTCTACCATTAGGGTGACGGCCATAGGGATGAGGATGTGGTCTACCATTAGGGTGACAGCCATAGGGATGGGGATATGGTCTACCATTAGGGTGACGGCCATAGGGATGGGGATATGGTCTACCATTAGGGTGACGGCCATAGGGATGAGGATGTGGTCTACCATTAGGGTGACGGCCATAGGGATGGGGATATGGTCTACCATTAGAGTGACGGCCATAGGGATGGGAATATGGTCTACCAAAAGAGTGACGGCCATAGGGATGAGGATATGGTCTACCATTAGGGTGACGGCCATAGGGATGGGGATATGGTCTACCATTAGAGTGGCGGCCATAGGGATGAGGATATGGTCTACCATTAGGGTGACGGCCATAGGGATGAGGATATGGTCTATCATTAGGGTGACGGCCATAGGGATGAGGATATGGTCCACCAGTAAAATTATGAGGATGTCCGCAATTATGCCGTTAGAACGGCGTTTTAAGCATCAATTTTGTCAGGAAGCTTTTCTAAAGTCACCGTTTCAGGAATGGAATGGAATGTTGGTGTTTTAGGCCACTTTTGTGCACATACAGGCTAAATTGGGCCAAGGAACCTCCCGAGACGATGAAGGATGAAGGAATGAAACATGCCCCAGATTAGGTGCCCGAGCCCGGATTCGAACCCAGGACCTATTGATCTGCGGTCTAGTGCGCTAACCACTACACCAGGGAGGCCCCCCACCGTTTCAGGGATAGAATCTTACTGATAATGCTCATGACGGAGCTGTGATGTCCAGATGGTTCCACAATCGTGCAATCATGACGTTACTGTTTATACCGCTAAACATAACTAGGGGAATAGTCGGAGTTGGATATCCATTAATTGATGCCTAGTCTTGTGGCGTGATATAAATCAGACGTTTTGAATCGCCCCGTCCAATGCTCTTCCCCTCTTTTCTCTTATTTCTTCCGTGACTTGTTCTCATCGATTTAACTCAGACCGTTTGATAATACACCTGTCAGTGCTTGGCTGGCTATACATCTTGACGACCCCCTCAGCCTCTGTACACATATACTCTCCGTACTCTCTCTTACTGTCCGTCCCAGCGATAGCAGAGGGAAATGGGTGCGTGGAGCTTTAAGCAGACCCCATATCCTGTTTGCTCCGCGTAGCTTCCTCCTGGACCAGGCCAGGGTTAGCACCTCCACAGCCTTGCCCCTGCCTATTTTTAGCACCTGTTTAGATCCCGGATGAAAGGCTCGGTAAATATTTCTTCTGCACGGGATCTGCCGCTCTCTCTTTCAGGGGTTTGAAGAATAAAACGAAATCCAAGCGCAGAGGCCTTTCCGAGAATTTGTAACTGTTAAATGTAATGCTAAATAGAAGCACAGTTTGAGCTGTGTATGCCAAAGATACAGGACAAAAATAGTGTTACACCTGCCCAACGTTGAGAAATACCCAATGTAGCGGATGTTTCGGAGAAGCCATGTCCATCTATTATAATGTAATAATTCATTTGGTCGTCTACAACCCGCGCATGGTTTCGTCAGACAGTTTATGTGAATAGGTGATATTTTGCTGGGTTATTATATCGTCATTGCTGTCAAGACCTTATCTAATCGGCAAGATTGTAACGCTGCTTTCTCGGTTCCCGGTGAGACTTGTGGATCTTTTAGGCCATATGAGAGAATCAAGGGCACACCAGAGCCATATCATAAACGGTAATCCTCTACTTCTCTCAATGAAGTACATGGGATTTTCATCCAGCACAAACATCAATGATAAATGGCTGGTTTTACAATCTTCAATCAGCACAACCGAACGCACCCACTACCCACGGGTTTTTATGAATAAATATGGATGGGTGAACTGAAGTTTCAAGCCACCTTTGAGCACACATAGATTAAGCCGGGAAAGTAACATTTGATACTCTTTAATAATATTTAACATTTCACAAACTTTTATATTATTTAACATTTGATAACCTTTAACGTCATTTAACATTTAATAACATTTAAGATCATTATGCAGTTGATGACCTTTAATATCACTTAACATTTGATAGCCTTTAATATCATTTAACATTTGATAACCTTTAATATCATTTAACACTTGATAACCTTTAATATCATTTAACATTTGATAAACTTTAAGATCATTTAACATGTAATGAATTTTAATATCATTTGGCATGTACCGGTAATAAGACAATTAATTTAACTTTGAATAGCCTTCGATATAATTTAACATTGAATAACCTTCGACATCATTTAACATTGTATAACCTTCGATACCATTTAACATGCATTTTACAGTTAAATATGTCATTACGTTATGGTGCAGTTTTGCATTTTCACAGTGTTGATTACGCTGGCGCAACACGATGCGCATGCGCCACACTAGGCGCATGCGCAACATCATGCGCATGCCATTGAACGATTCATTCTCGTGCGTAATACTGTTGTGCCACCCTTCGTCCACTGATTGTTGGGAGACCGGTATTCCCCGAGGCTAACATTGTCACAAACCGTTATCACACAGCCGAATATGCGGGTTCTTTTGTTGTATCTTGGCCTGCTGCATGGTGGGAACGGGCTGACCAGTTAAGATAAGTTTTTCGAAAAACTGAGATTTGTATTTACTTCCCAGTCGCTGCCCTGCCTTGTACATAACACATCTCATTGGGTTCCATGCATGACGAGATTTTTTCGCGTTTTTGAGTGTTGTTTTCATGTGGGGTTTCGGTCTAAGTCTGCTATTGTTTGACTTGTTTATGGCAAACTCCGTCCGCGGCGTCTCTTGGAACAGTACAGTTAGAAAGGCCAAAGGTGTAGGATAAAGAGGAAGAAGTATAAGTAGGTATATAACTGGCTTTCAACAACGGCGTGTCGAGCATAAGTGTTAGCCTGACTGCCAACCGCGGAACCTTGGGACGCCCAGGGGATAGATCTACGGCAGTAATCTATTCACCTTGAACGCGGCCCGCTGTCACCCCAAGGTGACCTGAAGTGAATAGTCATCTACCCTCGACGCAAAAGTGAAAATAAACAGGAAATATAGACGTTTAAGTTAAGTTAGGCTGTGCATTTCAACGGGGATATACTGTGATATTAAACATTGGCTGTTGCTTCTGAGAGGCACACGTTAACCGGCAACATCAATGGTATTGACACAGGGGAGAGGAAGTGGGAGAGAGGGTCGTCAATATAGGCAAAAATAGCATGTTTTCTATTGCAAAATACACTTGAAAGCCTGAATACATTAGAAAGCCTGAATACATTAGAAAGCCTGAATACATTAGAAAGCCTGAATGCATTAGAAAGCCTGAATACATTAGAAAGCCTGAACACATTAGAAAGCCTGAACACATTAGAAAGCCTGAATACATTAGAAAGCAGAGGAAACGATTTAGTAACCTAAAACATAAATAAATTGTTTCGCAATTTACTTGTTTTTCAATAAAACCAAAGAATGTATTTATGTTTGGCGCATAATAGCGGGCACACGGTAATGGCACTGATTCCATCTGTCACAGATAAAAGCCAAACGTTGATTTGCAGATATCATCCATGCCACACAGATACGCGAGAACCAGTGGTGCTTTCATAAAACCCGCCAGGTCCACCATCAATTACTTTTAGGCTAATAGCAGTGGAAATAATAGTTTAGCAGAAGAAACATTCAAAATCTGCAATTGCTTTATCCAAAAATAGCGTTTCTTATGACAGAAAGGCCGTCAATAATAATCAGCATACACTCCTAAAAGATTCCCGGCGCCAGGAAATGATTGATCATATACACATGGAAGTGAGTAATTCATATTTCGTGGTTAACTTTGCATTCGTGCAATGTGCCTATACCACGGAGTTCGTCATTCATTATATAGTACATACATCGTCTCTGACTAACGATAATAGCCAAAGACCTTTGAATCGGAAACGTCATAAATTCATGTTCAGAAGGCGACCCTGGTTTGGAGATTGACACCACGCGCTCTTGCCAGTCAGTTCCCTCCCATGAGCGCCATCTGTTATGAGTTCCCTCCCATGGGCGCCATTGGTTATCAGTTCCCTCTCATGGGCGCTATTTGTTATCAGTTCCAGCCCATAGGCGCCATTTGTTAATCAATTCCAGCCCATGGGCGCCATTTAATTGTTATCAGTTCCAGCCAATGGGGGCCATTTGTTATCAGTTCCAGCCAATGGGCGCCATTTGTTATCAGTTCCCTCCCACGGGCGCCATTTGTTATCAGTTCCATCCAATGGGCGCCATTTGCTATCAGTTCCAGCCAATGGGCGCCATTTGTTATTAGTTCCAGCCCATGGGCGCCATTTGCTATCAGTTCCAACCCATGGGCGCCATTGGTTATCATGACAAAAGTGAGGCGTGAATGCTTATGATTCATCTGTGTTGCTTGTCTTTGACGGGTCGGGTAAATTCTCCCCTGGTACGTTTCTCGGGGTCATGACATCGCGTGGCAACGAGATCCCGCCGGCAGGAGAAGTGATCCATCATGATTTGTGTAAGCTATAGCGACCGACTCTCTGTATTTTCTATACGCTGGGCCTCTCTCCGGATCGTGCTTTCTGGATCCAGACTCCTTGGCAGAGCGCTGCTGGGTTTGGCGTAGGTACCGGCACGAGGATCGGCCTCCCAGTGGCAGATAGAGGAGAAGATAGATAGACCCGCACTTCCCGGTGATAAGTCACGGCCTATAGTACTATTTAAAGGACACAGCCTCGATCCTCGGGCCGGTGTCGATCGTAAGGCTATAGCTTCACATCTTACCCCACCACCATGCTAGCTCACACCCAAACTCTTACCCCGACCTCCCGCCTTTCCCCTCTTCCACAGACAACCCTTACCCCGACCTCCCGCCTCTCCCCTCTTCCACAGCCAAACCCTTACCAAGGTTTCCCGCCTCTCACCTCTTTCACAACCAAACTCTTACCTCGACCTCTGATCTTCCACCCCGCCCCCCCCCCCCCCCATACCCTAGCCATACATGACCATTCAGTCGGTCATAACACATTGTACACAATATGTAACAGTTGGCCTTATAGCCACACGTCACGGCCCGTCTACCATGTTACAGCCCAGGAAATGCATTATTTTACTAAAATTGGCATACCTGAGCAATACGTGAGGTATGCTGGAAGCATGGTTCGACCTAACAGAACCATTCTGACTTGATCTTTTCCCAGCGCAGAGTATAACTGTGGTGGTGTTATTCACTAGTTTGAGGCTGTATCATACACATTTACATAGCGGTACATGTCGATGAAGCTGCACACAAGGGAACATATCTAATATTGTTTATATATATTTAATAGACCGGACCCAGCGAATGGAACTTCTTTGCGCTGAATGATATGTCACAAAGACACGATTTTATATGAGATCTTTGGATGAGCGACAGGGAAGCCGGTCAGAGAGAATACCCCAGTGGACCATCAAATTTTACACGGATGTCCTGAAGGCATACTAAACAATTTTCCTCTTCCGACTTTGGTGATGTCATGGCACCCGTTTTCATGTTGCCATAAAAAATGTCGTCAAATACACGGAAAGACTCTTGAACTGTTTCGTACCCAACTCGGTTGTCGGCCGATCACTGGGCTTATAGGATGTTGTTGACTTCGCTGTCGTTTCGTTGTGGTGGTGGTGGTCTCGGCTAGGACCGCTCTCTATAATCCTAACCCCCACCCCCATACTTCACCCCTGTGTGGGGGTTCTTTAATATGTATGTTAGGAAGTAGCAAATAGCGGATGATCAGTATTTCATTTCTGTCCAGAAGGCCACAGACCCTATGAAACGGCGGTGCTATCTGGTGGGGGGGGGGGGGGGGGGGCAAGGTGGGGGTCGTTTTCCCAGATCACGAAGAATAAATTTCTTTATTCCCAGGTCACGACGAATTATAAAGAAAACTCCCCGCATACAATAGAAGGGACGGGCACATGATATAAATATACGATTTACCGATTTACGGGCTATTTAATATCATAATTCCCAGTTCACGAAGAATAATTTTCCTCATTCCCAGTTCACGGTGAAATGAAAAGCCCATTTCCGAGGAACGGAAATACCCCTTGCCCCCCCCCCCCCCCACACACACACACACACCCCGCCCCCTTCCCATCTGGTGGCATGGAAGTTTGCTGTTGATTTTGGTGTAATTTAATTGATTTTGCCATTATCTGCTCTTAGTGGCTGCCTATGACAACTTGAGACTGGCAGTGGATGCCCCGCATAGCCATCATATCGATGTCGTTTTATCCACAACATAGAGGCACGTTCAAGAATATAACCATTATGTTAATTAAAGGATTGTCTCCAAACGGTTTGTTATAATGCTGCAAGGGTGGTTCAGTTCTGTGCAGCGTTCTCCAGCATTCGTCGTGCGGTGCTTGTGATAGAGTGCTGCTTACCAAATAGTATACCATCTATCTATAGATTCGTTTAATCTCTTATTCTCTGAATTAAGAAGATATTAGCCAGTATGGAATATTATAAGTGTACCTTGTGATGTGTTTCATCATTAACCGGCGCGTTTGGCTCAATCACAGGTAGAGCGATGTGTTCTGCTCCAATCATCTTGCCTCAGAGCCAGAGGCTCAGGTACAGACCCCCCCCCCACCCCCCTACCACATACACACACACACATTTGCCATCATAATGATGCATCCTTCATCACTCAGTTGGTGCGGGGGGGGGGTGGGGGCTAAGATATACTTTGAATCGCCCCACCCCACTCTGTTAAACCATCATTAAGCTGGCCAGGGGTCCGTTACGGAGGTGGATCCAGACAAAGGTTCAAGTCGGGTTGGACTACCCTTCCTACTCCACCTTCCCCATCTCCTACTCCTCACCTGCCCCACCCCCCGCTCATCCCTCCCCTCCTCGGCCGGCCGCTGGGCTAGCTATCAGCTTATGCACCAACCTGCCGCCGGTGCTAACGACGTCATGTGAAGGTAAGGCGGGGGGGTAGAGGTCAACGGGGTCATCGCTCGCTCGTGCCCTGCCCCACCCGGCGTCTGACACAGGGGTTGCCAGCCGCCGTTCTGACCGAGAGATCCCGAGCGGAACGGCGGGAGCGGTGGAGTCGGTATGGGGGAGTGGTGGGGGGGGGGGGGAGCGGATGGCGAGGGATGGCTGGGGTGGAAGTCGGACATATACCCCATTAGAGTCCGGCGGAGTCTGACCTCTCGCCGCGTAAGAAGGCAGCACGGGAAACCATGAGAGAGGCTGTGGGAGGGGCGGTGGGAGAGGGGGAGGGGGGAGGAATAGCGGAAACTCGGAAGGGGAGTTGAGGGTGGCTGGGAGGGGGTAGGGGGGGGTGGTTAGGGTCAAACCGGCCGAGTGACCCCTGATTACGGCTCGGTCCTTGTTTACGATACCCGGCGTGTGCCGCCCCAGCCCTCAGGCATGCAGCCCCCCCCCCCCCGCCCCCCTTCCCATCCGCCCGCCCACCCCCTCCTCCCTTCCCCTCCTCTCCCCGCCTACCCTGCCTTCCCCGACCCTCCGGCCCCACCCCTCCTCCGCCCACCCCCCCCCCCCAGCCTCCCCCGACTCTCCCGCCCCCACACCACCCCACCCCATCCGTCGAACCTGATTGACATGCCGGGTGCTGAGGGGTGTCGGCTGACCCCGCCCTGAGACCCGGGGGCCGACTGGTCAAGGGGCAGCCGCCTGTCGACAGGTTTGTTTAGCAGCAAGGTGTGGTCTCCCATTGAAATAACGCTTTACATCGCTATGCATGCCGAGCGCAAATCGGCCCACCGACTGTATAGCCAATCACCCCCCTCCCCCCGGCACACCTGCCGCTAACCCATACCTTATCACCCACCCGGTACCCCTACCGCTAACCCACACCCTATCACCCACCCGGTACCCCTGCCGTTAACCCATACCCTATCACCCACCCGGCACCACTGCCGCTAACCCATACCCTATCACCCACGCGACAACAGCCCTGCCCCTAACCAATACCCTATCACCCACCCGACAACACCCCTGCCGCTAACCCATGTCCTATCACCCACCCGGCACCTCTGCCGCTAACCCATACCCTATCACCCACCCGACACCCCTGCCGCTAACCCATACCCTATCACCCACCCGACAACACCCCTGCCGCTAACCCATACCCTATCACCCACCCGGCACCCATACCGCTAACCCATGCCCTATCACCCACCCGGCACCCCTGCCGCTAACCCATACCCTATCACCCATCCGGCACCCCTACCGCTAACCCATACCCTATCACCCACCCGGCACCCCTACCGCTAACCCATACCCTATCACCCATCCGGCACCCCTACCGCTAACCCATACCCTATCACCCACCCGACAACACCCCTGCCGCTAACTCATACCCTATCACCCACCCGGCACCCCTACCGCTAACCCACACCCTATCACCCACCCGACAACACCCCTGCCGCTAACTCATACCCTATCACCCACCCGACACCCCTACCGCTAACCCACACCCTATCACCCACCCGGCACCCCTACCGCTAACCCATACCCTATCACCCACCCGACACCCCTACCGCTAACCCACACCCTATCACCCACCCGGCACCCCTACCGCTAACCCACACCCTATCACCCACCCGACAACACCCCTGCCGCTAACTCATACCCTATCACCCACCCGACACCCCTACCGCTAACCCACACCCTATCACCCACCCGGCACCCCTGCCGCTAACCCATACCCTATCACCCACCCGACAACACCCCTGCCGCTAACTCATACCCTATCACCCACCCGGCACCCCTACCGCTAACCCATACCCTATCACCCACCCGGCACCCCTACCGCTAACCCATACCCTATCACCCACCCGACACCCCTGCCGCTAACTCATACCCTATCACCCACCCGGCACCCCTGCCGCTAACCCATACCCTATCACCCACCCGGCACCCCTACCGCTAACCCATACCCTATCACCCACCCGACACCCCTTCCCCTAACCCATACCCTATCACCCACCCGACACCCCTGCCGCTAACCCATACCCTATCACCGCCCGGGCACTTCTATCGCTAACCCATACCCTATCATCGACCCGGCACCCCTACCGCTAACCCATACCCTATCATCGACCTGGCACCCCTACCGCTAACCCATACCCTATCACCGCCCGGGCACTTCTATCGCTAACCCATACCCTATCACCCACCCGGCACCCCTACCGCTAACCCACACCCTATCACCCACCCGGCACCCCTGCCGCTAACCCATACCCTACCATCGACCTGGCACCTCTGCCACAACACCCCCTGGCCATCCCAATCGAAGACTGCTACCACCGGTACTAATTCCACCCTGAAAACCAGTCCCCTTGTCACTCACCGCTAACCCACGTAGCTCAACGCTAACCCCCACCCCCCCCCCCACCACCACCCCCCACGCCCCCAATCATACCGTTTGGCTATTTTGGCCGACCCTCTAGATGGAAATAGCAAAGCGAATCACTTTTTGCATCTCAAAAACACACAATAGCCGATGAAAAAGCGGAAGACAAGTTTCTCTGATGACTTCCTTCGCGATGAAAAAATGCATTTAACCACAATTTGCACTAGGATTCATCTTCGCTAAATGGCGTGTTCTCGACAGAGTAGGCTGGGTTATTCTCGGTAGCTAAGAAGTCGACACTTGGCATAGCATGGGGGGTTCCCTATCTTTATAAAACAATACAAGGTGTTTGATGGATGGGAAAGCCTGAAACCAACATGGCGCTGAAATATACCATCGACACCTTAGGCCAAGGAAGTCACTTCTTTGTTTCTCGTCCGTGCTTATCAGATTGGGTGTGGGATTCTATATGTACAAACATATGGAGACTATAGTGAGATATATATTTGTAATATAATTGATAATTATTGATTTATAAAGATGATTTCGGTATTTTGACATTGTGGTCGATCACGTGATCGTGTGGTCATGTGACAACTGTCATCTATCAATTCTTGGCATTCGAACTGAAGCCGACCAAGTGAAAGGACCAAATAAAATATAGATATATATATATATATATATTGAGACATATGTTGATATATATTGAGACATATATTGATATATATATATATTGGACTTCTATTACGAGATACATATTAAGACTTCATGCAGACATTATCGGCTTCCATTCCTTCATCCTTAGTGTTAGTGCTCTTCCCGCGTTGTATGATTGGTCCGGCCCATACAACGATACCTAGCCGTACGCCGTGTAAACACTATTCATTCACTACTGTTTGCCAATAGTGAATAAATATTCGCTTATTACAATTTACCAAAATACAACGATGCAACGATACACCTTTGCTTACCGCATTTATAATTTATATCTCCGATGACTGCATTCATCCAGTGTCGTAGGTGTGGTCGATAGTCTGGTCGTGCAAGTGCGGAACAAGATTTCGGATGGTGGTCAAATTTAAATGGGGCTAGGGGGCTCTACACCTAAATGGAGTACAATGTGCACTAAAAAATGTGTGCCAAGCCTTTGTTTACGACCTCACTAATGTTCGTTGTTTATGGTTGAGAGTTTATTGGGCATATTTGTGATCGCCGCACTCTACCCTCCGGTGCAATGCATCCACTATCCCTAGCAAGCGGATAACCAAGAGAAAAATATTGTCACGTGAGCACTTCATCATTAACCCAGGAATACCATCTTTACATTGTTATATGCTTCATGACGATCTGATACGAAGTCTTTAAACCTGCTCGTGATTTGCTGCGTAATTTAAGCAGCTGGAGAAACAAATATTGCACATAAACAAAGAGGACATGGCTTAGTTAGCATCTCATTGCCTCATCACATTAACTAAGTGGAGAACTGTTATTGCCTCCTAATTCTCGTAATTGCAATGAACAGTTTTAACTTCGGTGCTAATCGCACCAGGGGGCAAAACTAACACAAAAGCGCTTGCATAAATAAACCGACTCCTTACCTTACTGTGACCACGGTGATTACTCTTGGAAACGCTCCCAACGACTTGCAATTGCCAACGTAAAAACCCGAAAAAAGTCCCTTTGTGGATTTAAGGTCCGTGTCTATCGCTAACCTGAAAGATAACCCTCGGTGGAGCCTGAAAGTTGCAGTCACTCACGCAGACTATGGGGCTTCTACAAGAACACCGAGCCAGATATGTTAACACTCTCGGGCCATTTTTTCCATTGACAACATATCGGTTTAGACTCAAAGGGTACAGTCATTTCGAATGGAGTCTTTGTTGTGCTGTCATACGAAATCGTGAGCCTGAAATCTTTTTAAAAATCAGATGTTGTTTTCTCTTAGATGTTCTTAGTTTGTTTTCCCTTGACGTGGGAGAATGTTGTATGGCCGAAAGGCGTTTGGGAACATTGCTTGCAATGAGTAAAGGCTTCCATTATCGCTCATTAAAAAACACGTGGGATTTTAATAAAGCCCTTCGGCTCCGCGTGACGTTAACGCATTGAATCAAGACTAAAAGTATCTCAAAATTATGATGCATATGTTTTATATCTCGTTGACTCGTAAAACAACAAACTCAACATAAAACTGCGCGGACTATTTTATCGCCCGCGGACCTCTTAGCGAGTCGCGGTCGACATCACACAGAATACCGAACAGCGAACAGGCCCGCAGGGATATAAAGCCGTCTGTTGCTCCGGTGTTTGCATCTCTCCGGATAGCCCACAGGCTTTTGGGATTTAAATTCAAGACAAAATATACTTACTTGACATGGAGAAGAGGTTGGTAACATAAAAATTACAGAACATATTACTTTAAAGTTATTGAGAGGTCATGAATGGTATGACGACCATGATCATGGTCATGCATGTCATAGGCAAAACTGCAGCAGATCAAGATCTATTGAATCCAGTATTCGTTCTAGCAGAGGGTAGATTACCTTACAAATCGACCAAATTAAATCTTAGAATTTAAAGGCTGATACAATTAAGCCACTTCTCACACGGTGCACGCAGGCCACGATTATACATATGGGTAAGAAGGTGACAAAGCATGTTGTACAGTGGGATATTGAAATGGAAGGTGAATATATCCATATGATTTGAAAAGCCAAGCTGTCGTGGATGTTACAGCCCCAACACAGGCAAAATAAGCTAAATTCAAGCAAACAGCATAATGAGCAATACAATACGATGTTCAAAGACATATAATATTATTATGAAGTGTTATTTCATTGGTAATTGTGACAGACAACAGTCTCCGACTGGACAGGTAACTAAAGTTTACAAGTTTGTAGAGATACAAAAAAAAACATATGCTATTAAAAGGAATAATATCTGAAGGAGTTCAACTCGCCTCTGATGTACACGAGGCAGTAGACACGTGGGAGGTACTACGCGATATGACTGACTGACTGAATAGCAAAACACACTGTGCTTGTCATATCCCGTTATATTCTACTCGAGTCTAGCCTCCTTCACTAAACTACTGAGCTCTCCTCGCTGAACCCTCGCTCGTCCATCAACAGTTGCAGACTCCTCTGGCAGATCCAGGTAAACAAATTACATCTATTTTTAGCCTGTTTGATTCCTGAGTCATCGAAAACAGTTTTAAAATAGAAACGTGTTGAAGTGGCTGGGAGTAATGCAACGGGTGCTTTTTTTAGCTTTATTAATGACAGACATGATGTGGCACGTTCTTGTCCTGTACATCCAGCGTCTGCTTCCGGTCCTGCCGCGTTCACCAGAGGTCGCTTCATCCAGATATTATTTTATGTATCTTTTACCCGTTAGCCTACTACAACTAGCTACAACTAGCCCCGACAGTGCCTATAGTGGTATGGTAGATCTATTTTAAGATATTAAAACAGACAAAACAGTCTCAATTAAGGGTTCTATTAAATCAGTTCTATTAAGGTTGAACTAAGTATGTTTTTAGTTCAACGTAAAAGCCAATGAGTGTAGGTCTAATAGTCATGGATGTATGTATTAAATAAATATAAAAATCATCGGCAAATATGGCGATTTCGGCACTTAGCCATATTATTGCTTTCCGACCTTCGTTTCTTGCTAGGTGATTTTCCGTGTTGTAGTACGCTGAAAATTGTAGGGTGATATAAGTTTTAAGACCTCCATATAATTGCCCCTACTGACCTTCCGGCTAGGCCAGCCGGTCAGAGTTCGGCATGGGAAGGGCCCCATGGGAAGGGTCCAACGGGAAGGGGCCCCACCCAGTGCCATCGCCCAGAGATCTCCCCACAACCACTACACTTCGCGGAAGGGCACTCGTGTGGCTCTGGCAATGAGTTTATAGGGTGAAGAAAGAAGATATGGCTTTGGAAACCTAGCTCCAGCTGCCAAAAGGAGGTCGCTAATCTCTGACCGACTTGTGACCTTGCTATCCACTAGTGAGATAATAGTGATGGAGAGTCTGCGAGAAGTAGAGTAGATGAAGAGATGAGGAGGGGTGGGGGGGGGGGGGTTGAGGAGGTGGAGGAACAGAAGGGGAGGTGGAGGAACAGAACGGAAGTGCTTGGTAGACGCAAGCAGAGGGAGAGAAAGTGTGAAACAGTGGAACAGACTGACAGAGAGATTGTGGGTGCGCATATTTGCGCTAAATAAAATACACGGCACGTAGATGAGAAAATAAAATGAGAATATCACAGAGAAATGGAACAGATAAAGGGGGGCGAGAACTGAGCTAATTAACATAGGAGGATATTGACACTAGAAAACCCAAGTGGGACTTGCGTCACTAAATGCCGACAAGTGTTGAGGCCCTGACCAAGGGTGTACGATGGGCTGTAAATCAAGCCGAACGCCAGCTGGCCGGGTTAACGGGGAGCTGGAGCCGAATCATGGCGCACGGCCACACGCGGGGGGGGGGGGGGGCTTAGGGAGGCCTCACCCTAGCTTGTTTCTCAGGCCCAGCATCACGAGCGTCCCACATGGTCCGTTGCTCGTATTTCTGCCCGCTGTAACCGAATGAGTTGGTTCTACTTGGGTCACTGAACAGCATGGGCTCATAGTGTCCATATGTCACTCAAGGAGAATTGTCTATAACGTAGTTTTTACTTGCCAACAGTCATAAGCATTCCGGTAAATATATATTGTCTATATTATATATATATATAATATATACACTGTATATATAATATATATATAGAATATATAGAATATATATATATATAATATATATATATATTATATATATAATATCTTATTATTGGTTGACATAATATGAGAAGTCGTGGATGCACATAATTATGCAGGGATCGCTTCACATGGCATTATAACAGGACTAGATTTACATCCGTTGCTATGGGGACTTGTTTTATGACGACCGCAAAGGTCGTTGATCGGCCTGGAAGAACTCGTCCATGTGTACTCGATACAAGCAAAAATTTGAACTGAAATAATTCTAGTCGCCATGGCTTTGCTTTGGCGCCCATATTCTCTCTGAACCGGCCGTGTCAAAAATAAGCCACTATATTTTACTTTTATTTATTTTTCGGGGATACGGGAAGTAAAGTGGAAGAGCGATTTCTATTAGCGATAGGCCAATATGGCTGAACACACCAAGAGGCTTGATGAATAGCCTACTTTATTCGCCATATCTTATTGGCTTTACAAATCGTGTTGTTTGTTCTACCTTTGGAGTTATGCATGTAGGTAGGTAGGTAGGTATTCATGGTAAGGTCAAGTTATGCAGGGGTCACTGATTGGACTCTCGCATGACGAATAAGCCACCCCAGCGGCCTAGCGCATCATAAGTAAGTTATGCCATCATATATTACCCGAAATATCAGCTGGCTGATTTCGAGGGCGGGAGGGGGATTGAGGTTGGGGCGGAGGGGGTTAAACGGGGTTGAGGAGGATTACGACAGGCCCACTGCATCCCTGACAACCCTCCCCCCCCCCCCACCGCGCCAGTTACTAATATAAATTGTAGTGGTGTATGTTAAAGTTCACGCAAGCCAAGGAGACATCCCCGTCTGCCTCCTACAGTAGATCCAATCAGTATAACTTTCATATTTCATGTACATCGAGAATCCCATCCCGTCTCACAGGGCGGGTGGATCACAACTTGTTGACGATCTTTCCCCGAGATCTAGCCCCGAGATCTCGTTGGCAGGATCACCTTATCCACAGTGATATCTGATACCAGGCAGCAGTCTGGACCTGACCTACATATATTAATATGTATACAGCGAAATCTCCCAAAGCCGAACTCTAAGTAAATCAAAAGCGGACCATTTTCCACCTCCCGATACCTTTCAAAACTTCTGGAGGAAACTTAGTGAACGAAAAACTTTTGCCTCCTGATTTTATCGCTCTGCCCCAAGCACATCCGGTTTATGTAAGTCCTACTGTACGTCCAGGTAATTTGTCTCCCGGCCTGTAGTGATAGCTTACCCAGGTTACTTGGCAATTGGCAAAGCTCCTGCCTCATCTGGTGGCCATTCCCGTGCCAACCACGGCCCACTGTTAGTCTACACATTGGGCCCCAGCATTGAGCCAAATGCTTGTTGGCAAATAAACCAACTCCTACCCATGTATATATCGATGTGGGGATCGCCCTGGCGTCGCGTTAGCTTAGAGCCGTATAGGCAGCCACGTGCATTTATTATGATGCGTCGGGGGCTTCGTAGATATGTGGCATTCTCGGCGTCGTAGACCTTGGTTAACTGGGGGAGATACGCCGGCGTACGCACGATAAGGCGGCCATCGCCATTTCTCCGGGCTGGTTGCATGGTGCCCCCCCCCTTGTATGGGATAGTATCAACATACATCACACCGCCACGGGTGTATATTATGTATGGATGTATTAGGAGTATCGGTGTAGGTATTTACGTCGTTGGCTATATACATAGTATATATCGAGAAAGTGCCAGCATCGATAATGTCTACATAACAACCAGGTCATGATGAATGTACGACGCATTGACTAGACGATATCTAACACGCCGGATGAATGTTAACGGTAGTTGAATGTAGAGACCTGGCTACCACAGGATTTCTTCTATGTTGCACTGCCATTTTGATTGGACGAAAGTTACTACGACGGATGAATGCTAACATTATGGATGAAATAGAGATGTAGGAATCAATTACTGTGTTTTATGTTGCGCTGTCATGTTGACTGGACGAAATCTACTACGCCGTATGAATGCTAACATTGTTGATGAGATGTAGGAATCAACGATTTTGTTTTATGTTGCACTGTCATTTGGACTGGACGAAATCTACTACGCCGGATGAGTGCTAACATTATGGATGAAATAGAGATGTAGGAATAAATTACTTTGTTTTATGTTGCACTGTCACGTTGACTGGGCGAAATCTACTACGCCCGATGAATGCCATCATTATCGCCGACGCCATGATGCTACAGATGCACAGTTCAGAGAGTCAACACGTTAGCGTGACTACATTGTCACAGTGACGAAACGAAACCTGCTCCGCAGTGTGAATGCAATCGGCGGTGACGCTGATAATATCACCATTAATCTTGTGATGTCTGCTGGCGTGTAACGTTCAATCTGTACGTCCTTAATGAGTGCACAATGCGGCCGTCATCCGTATACCATAACCAGAGACCGATGTTTACAACAATATGGTGGGATGCGGTACCCAGTTGACCTCTATCAATTAGGGGGCATAGTCTCATTGGAAGACACCCCCCATCCTCCCAGCCCCCATCTTCCCGGAATACATTTTATGTTACCACCCCCGAAAACGCCAATCACACTTACAATGGGGCGTTCCATTGCGCCAATGGCCGGCCTTGAGTAGGCGCCCCCACCCCCCTTCTCCACCATTGATCTTAAGTCGTAATGGTTACAGATCTTTATATCGTTACGGAAGTTGGGACATTAACCCCCACCCGCCTCCCGCCGCACTCCCACTTCCGCCCCCCTCTTCTTCCGCCGCACTCCCTCTTCCACCCCCTCCCCTCCCGCCGCTTCCCCTGTCCCATACTCCACCCCTATACAGGCGGCCTACATAGCTGGGTGATACGGTATGGAGGAGTCCCGAGGGAGCTCTGGTCGAACGGGACCAGTGGGATCAACCCTATGCGTGTATCACTTGATGGCGGGAGAGGTCGGTAATGGGGGGGGGGGGCGTGATTGTGTAGGTTTGAGAGAGGTAGGGAAGGGGGAGGGTGGGTATGGGAGAGGAGAGGTTGGGAGGTAGGGTAAGGGGGAGTGTGGGCATGGGAGAGACGAGGCTAGGAGTTAGGGAGGGTAGACATGGGAGAGGAGAGACTGGAAGGTAGGGGAGGGGAAGGATGGGCATGGGAGAGGAGAGCCTGGGAGGTAGGGGAGGGGAAGGATGGGCATGGGAGAGGAGAGCCTGGGAGGTAGCGTAAGGGGGAGGGTGGGTATGGGATAAGAAAGGCTGGTCGGTAGGGGGGGGGGAATAGGCATGGGAGAGGAGAGACTGGGAGGTAGGGGAGGGGAAGGATGGGTATGGGAGAAGAGAGACTGGGAAGTAGGGGAGGGGAAGGATGGGCATGGGAGAGGAGAGACTGTGAGGTAGGGGAGGGGAAGGATGGGCATGGGAGAGGAGAGACTGTGAGGTAGGGGAGGGGAAGGATGGGCATGGGAGAGGAGAGACTGGGAGGTAGGGGAGGGGAAGGATGGGCATGGGAGAGGAGAGACTGGAAGGTAGGGGAGGGGAAGGATGGGCATGGGAGAGGAGAGACTGGGAGGTAGGGGAGGGGAAGGATGGGCATGGGAGAGGAGAGACTGGATGGTAGGGGAGGGGAAGGATGGGCATGGGAGAGGAGAGACTGTGAGGTAGGGGAGGGGAAGGATGGGCATGGGAGAGGAGAGACTGGGAGGTAGGGGAGGGGAAGGATGGGCATGGGAGAGGAGAGACTGTGAGGTAGGGGAGGGGAAGGATGGGTATGGGAGAGCAGAGACTGGGAGGTAGGGGAGGGGAAGGATGGGCATGGGAGAGAAGAGACTGGGAGGTAGGGGAGGGGAAGGATGGGCATGGGAGAGGAGAGACTGTGAGGTAGGGGAGGGGAAGGATGGGCATGGGAGAGGAGAGACTGTGAGTGTGAGGATTGGATAGTTTCACCCACCATTGGGGACGACATAACCGTGTTTCACAATGGAGAATTGGATAAGATGGCTAGACTTGTTAGTTGCTCAGGGATTGTTACTGTGATGGTGGAGGAGGAGTGGACTGGGTTGAGGCGGGGCGGGGCGTCGCAGCGCGGGGCGGGGCAGCGCGGGGCGAGTCTGCGGGGTGTGAGGGGGGGGGGGGCACGAGGGACGTTAGGCATTTTTAAGCGGTCCATCTTCGGTTAGGGGTGATCTTGGGGTTTGGTGATGGCCGCATTCATTGTGCGTTGTAATTGCTTCACCCTGAACACGGCCCCCTAGCGCCGAGGAGACAGCCCCCTGTCCCACTGATAATGGATGAAGTGTCATAGCATCACAAATCTTGTTAAAGCGACCGGTTCGTCGCGAATCTCCCTTCCCGAATTGCCACCGCTTGAGACAGCAACATTTTGTCCACACCAACAACACCAAACCCCATTGCCACACCCCATCCCTCCTCACTTCCCCACGCCCCCTTTCTGCCCCACTGCCTCTTTGGGCCATACTCACTGGGGTCTTATCGCTAGTTTTGCCCCTCATCGGACATCTCTGGCCGGGCGATGTCTGACCTGTGTGGTGTC